>JZKD02S1613837.1:666916-676925 GCA_000966675.3 Picea glauca | reverse complement strand
ATATTAAGATGAGGTGGAGCAAATGGAGCAAATGTAATATTGGGAGGCTTTGTTGGAGTTAGAAATCTAGATTGAGAGAAATCATGACAATAATTTCAAATGTAAGTGCATCATAGTCTATTGTAAACATAGTAATGTGAGTTTTAATGGGATGTATATTTTGAAGAAGATGCAATAGAGTGAGTCTTAATTGCCACAAAATTGATGAAAATTTACCTTCTTTAGATTGAATTAGTTTGCAATTTTACAACTTTAATACTTTAACTTTATAACCTTTCTTCATTAACTTTATATTTATATACCCATTTTAATAATTATACTATGTTTCAGTTA
Organism: Picea glauca; assembly: GCA_000966675.3. NCBI lineage: Eukaryota > Viridiplantae > Streptophyta > Pinopsida > Pinales > Pinaceae > Picea > Picea glauca. Next base: position 676,592 of record JZKD02S1613837.1, on the reverse strand, counting down.
CCTATAACTATTTATAAATAGGATAACAAATATGGTCACATGAAGATGTTAATACATTCCTATATTCATTCTTATATATGTCACAAAGTCATATATAGGTGCGTGTCCTCTATAGATTGGCATATGGAAAGGACTTGTTAAGTGTCATACATATTACACTATAAAAATTTGTCACAATAGATCATACCATAGTTTATAAAATCAATTATATGTAATGTTTTGTTTTAAAATTAAGATTTAATTTACTATTTGGATAAGAAAACAACATAAAATGCTTAAGAAAATAACATACCAACCATGAACAAAATTAACATATCACTCATGAACAAAATTAACAGAATTAATTCTGTTCTATTTCTGTCATATTTAATTCAGATTTAATTCTATTAATTCTGTCATTTTTCATAAAATGACAACAAATCCAACAAAGATCAGAAACACACATAAGTTTAGATATGTATTACTCTTAGTTATAACAACATATCAAACACACATCATATAACATGAACAAATCTTCTTGTATGAGTCATAACCCTACATTATGTTGAGATCATATAGACGTGTAGAGTAGATTATCATAAGTTGAATGTAAATGATGTTGTTCTCTTTGTATTAGTACTGAGTTAGAACCAATCCCATAAATATGAAAAGGTATAACAATTGCATACATGTAACATATGAGCACAACTAGTATAGGTCTTATTCATATCCTATACTAGGAGTAGGACCCTAATCAATAAGAATGCAGCATCAATGTCATTATGAATAAATATGATGGAATTACTTCTCAGCAAAGAATGTAGTGTAATTCAGTTTGTTCACAAGGCTTGTTGTGGTCTCATATCATATTAGCTCATTACTTCACCATGTTCAACCCTATACAATTAGTTGGTAATAGGTATGATTACAACAGGTTTGATTCATGGTTCTGTACACTTCCTTTATCCCTATTGTTTCCATGATTGTAATTTTTAACTAAAAATTTAAATTAGCAATACTATTAGCAAAGAAGTGGAGTTTTTGTCAACATTGTACTTATTTTGGTCCTATTGTAGCAACTACTATACACATATTTTTGTATTTCACGCTTTTTGTTAGGTCTGTTAAATATTGTGATATGTACTAGGTCCTTTATGGTGATGTTTCTTTACAGTTGTTGTCAGAGTCTAATTTTGTTTAGTTTGGGCACTATTCAGGGTAGTGGTGGCCCTATAACAGTCATGCTTAGCCCTTGGTATCACTGTTTATAGTTAGAATAGCTAGTCTGTGTCCTGCCCTAAAGTTTACAGTCTCTTCAGGCCTCTGTCTATTTTCTGCAACTCTGTCTATTTTCTTAGCGGTTGTATAGATTTCCAATGGAACCGGGCCTTTGTTACTAGTTGTAGATCTACTTATCCTGCTGCTTGAGGTACTACATGGACATGGACGAATATGGCCCTATCCATGTACATTGACATGCCCGAATTTGGGCCTGTCCCTATACATGGACAAGGCCATATTCATCCCTGTCCATGGATAGGGACAGGTCTGAATTCGAGCTTGTCCCTGTGTTAGGACCCATAAATGTCTTTTTTTTTCACTACATCTTTTGAACATTCAACCTTCTCATTCCTAAGCTAAAAGACTATTATAATGAGTACCAAGACCTTTTTTCCCAAGGTATGAACTATTCATCTTGCTTTTATATTTTCATTTACTTAGCATGTTTGATTGGTAATGTTCACATATTTTACCCATGAAATGATTTAACTAATGATCAAAATGTTAGAACAACCCACTTCGAGAAATTCACTGTTGTTACAGCTATGCACCAATCCTGGAAGCTGTTACATGACTTCTGCAATGGATTCCACCAATCCTGGAAGCTGTTACACAACTGCTATGACATAAGTCTGTTAATCCTGGAAGATGTTACATGACTTTTGCAACAGATACCACCAATCCTGGAAGCTGTTACACAACTTCTACGACAAAAGTATGTTAATCTTGGAAGCTGTTACAACAGACGCCATCAGTCCTGCTGTTTTACGACTGCTGCAACACCTGTTGATTAGATATGATGGCTCATGATGTTGATCAAGGAGAATTCTAGATTTTGTATTAACGATATCTAACGAACAGCTTGAGAATCAGGGATTCTCAAGACTATTTTGTTTCTGAACATTGATTGACTCTAACTTTAAATAGCAGAGCTTTTGTAATGTAAAGGGTGGTTAGTATTTTTCCTTTGACAAGAAAGAAAGAGAAGTAGCGCTTATTGTACTCAGACATTTTCTGGAAATTGAATGAAAGAGTGGATTGAATTTCTTTAGCAGACTGTAACCTATCTCTTTGAGTGGATTCAGTGAGAAGGAAAGGGCCCACCTTCCTCACCGATTCCCCTCTATTTCGAATTCTAGATTAGTCGTTTTTGTGAATGATTTAACTATTAGATATTTTTGGAATACAACTATTGTTATAGTTTAGTTCCCTCTTGGTAAATGCGCATAAACTTGTCTCATGAGAATTATAAACCAGTTGTTGAACATTGTTGGAGAATTGTTTTTCCTTTGTCTGCATTAGGCTAAAATCTTGTTTTGGAGAAATAAAAGTGTGAAGTAGCTTCTTGCAATAAGTAGATTTCCTTTCTGCAATAGTATAGAGTTTCTTCCTGCAAAAGTAAATTAGAAAGTTAGATTAGGGTAGGCAATTTAGGGTTTTTATATATTCATCAGTTTAGATTGCAATTATGATTTTAATTCTGTAGAACTCTAGTTGTATCAGCACAACTGTGTTAGTGATATTGTTTGTTTGTTTTGTTAAAAAGAACTTCCCTACTACAATTAGATTAGAGATGCTTTCATAATATAGCATAGACTGTACATAATTATCTTGAAATAACAGACTTCCCTGGGTTGACAATTTATATTGAACACTTTGATTTTCCATTCAATTAGAAAATTAAAGTGCCCAACATTTTGGTGCCGTTGTCGGGGAAGATAATTGTAGATTTTGGGAAGCACACTAGTTTTCTTTCTTAGGAATGAATAGTCTGCATGAATCATGACATGTGAAAACGAATCCCCAAAAATACTAACCTTATGGGTACCAGAGGACGTGGAAGAAGAAATCCTAACATACAGGGAAGACAGACCATTGTTGATGAGATTATAGCCAGAGAAGATTCTTTTTCAGGATCCATTTTTTTCCATGCCAATTCTCCAAGAAGACGTGATCCCCAGTCAGCATAAACACCCCCTCTCAAAACATCATTCTCATCAAGGTCTGAAGCTAAAGCTGAAACCGAAGCTGAAGATTTGTCACCAACAAATCAACAAGCAACACTGGAGAACATTGAAGATAAGGAAGTATAGCCTGGAACAGGGAAAATCTAGAAGAAGTTGTTTATCAGATCAATGGTCGGATAGTCACTAAGGAAGAGTGGGACGTTGTTCACATTGAGTGGAGGGGGAGAGCACATATGGAGAATCAAGGGGACAATGAAGAAGATCTCTACCAAGAGAATCCACAGAACAATAAGGATCAGGTAAACAATGAAAACACTATCTCTACCTTGGTTTTTCCCATTTCTGATGTTCCCACACGAGGGATGGCTCCTATGAAAAGAATACCTCTCTCGGCTCTCCCAAATTTTCATGGATTATCTACTGAAGATCCGGATGAGTTTCTATTTGAATTTGACATTTTGTGTAGAAGCTATGACTACACTACCATTGCGCAGAAGCTTAAACTGTTTCTAGCTACATTAAAAGGTAATGCGTTAAGATGGTTCACGAGTCTTGGAGGAGAAAACATTTCAACATGGGTACAAATGAGGCAGATTTTCCTGAACAAATACCAAGACTATTGTCGAACAAGGGAACGAAGAGAGGAACTGTTCAAAATGTCACAAAAGGAGGACGAGACCCTTGAAGACTTTGTGGAGCGACTCCAACCCAATCTACAACGGTCTGGCCATCCAGATGTGAGTAAGGACATTCTGAAAACCATTTTTCTAAAAGGGGTTAGAGAAGATTGTTTAGATATGATGAATATGCTTGGCAAGGGAGATATATCTAAGGAATCCTATGAGGACATTATAGATCTCTGCAAAAGATGTTCTCGAGTATCTACAAGGAATAAGTCAGCTACCAAGGATACTACTTTTTCAAGGGTACACAAATCAACCAATGGAGGAGAAACAAGAGAAGAAATAGGTAATCTATTAGAAAGTTTAAAAACAGAGATGATTACCTCTTTTGCCTCACAATGGATAATTTGCAGGTCAAACAGAAACAAGCATAATCAGAGCAAGCATTATGCATTTTCTGTCCGAAATACAGGAAGAAACATCCACCAAGGGAGTGCCCACTGAATAGTGTCCAGGTATGCCTTATTTGTGAATTAGACCATGCCACTGACCAGTGTCCTTCTCTACCATGTGTAAAAGAATCAATGAAGGACACTAATGAGGAGGAATAGGCTATCTATCTAATAACACAAAGGAGACAATGGCATCCAAGAGGTCAAGATATGAATTCTCAATTCTCTCCTCCAACATTTAATTATTAGAACAATCAGCTACCATATGGTCAGACAAATGCCCCCCCTCCAAATTGAATGCCACCCTCTTATCAATATCCCAATGCATGGTTACCTATGCCCCAACAACAGAAACACTATGGGAAATGGAACCCATTCGGGAGAGGCCCTCAACAACAACTCAGTTATCAAAGCGATCACCAACCAAACTTCTTTCAACAACAGTTCCAACCCCCATACCAGCAGCAATGGCTGTAATTGCCTCCCAATAACTCACCAAACAATCCTCCCTTATGACCTCAGATGCCTGTGCAACCTAACCCAAAACCAAATAATAAGGCCGTTCAGAACATAGACATACATAATGTGCCATCCTTATCTATTACTCCTATGCCCTGTGATGAAATAAAATTAAGACCAGGGAGAATAGTTGAGCCAATAGTTGAAGATGCTCCATCTTCAGAATCAGATAAGGAATCAGGGGAGAAACCATCTGCTGAAATAGAAGAAATTGACCAACCCATTCTAGAATCAACAGACCCACCATTCCCTGAAAGATTGAAAATTACCAAGCCTATTGAATTACCATCTTTCAATCTCCTTGGAGAATTGCAAAATCTGCACGTTAATATTCCACTACTGCAAGCAATAAGGGATGTCCCTATTTATGCCAAGACTATGAGGGACCTATGTATCAGAAAACCTGGATGAAAACCTAAAGATCCCCTCACAGTGCATGTAGTGGGGGATTTGTCTGAGCTAATGTTAAGCAAAACTCCACCTATTAAATATGGTGACCCAGGAAACCCTACAGTCACAGTTAAAATTGGACAAACATCTATTCCACATGTACTAGTTGATTTAGGGGCAATAATTAACATCATGCCAATATAAACTACACAGTTGGTGCAACTCAGAACAAAAATCCAACCTACTCCTACTATTATGGAATTAGCTGATCACTCTACCATCAGACTAGAAGGAGTAATCGATGATTTAGTTATTTCAGTAGACTCATGTGAGTATCCTGTTGATTTTGTCATTTTGCAACCCAAATCCAGTCTGAGAGGCCGTCCTCTAATTCTGGGATGACCATGGTTAGCTACAACTGATGCTTTCATAGGTTGCATATCTGGTTCTATGACCATCTCGGATGGTTATGACACAAAAAAACTTACCCTGTATCCTCATGCTACACCCAGTGCAGAACCTGGAAACTCTCTATGGATGGACACTGAGGATGAAAGTGCTCTGCCTGTGCTAACTATAGGAAAGGCCCTGCATTTCAAAGACGAGATGGAGGATGAGTTAATCAACTATTTTATTTGTGACCCCTCTGCTGTTACACAACACATGCACCACCAATTGATCGGAGTCTTTGACCCTATGGCCCAGAAAGAAATGAACTCAGAAATGTTCTTAGAAACTGTTGACAATCAGAGTGATTCAACTGTAACAACAGTCGCTGTAACAACAAACGTTGTAACAACAGATGATGAAACAACAACTGCTGAATTATTTCCTAGAGTCAGTTCTAAGTGAATCGCTGTAGAAATTGAACCTGGAAAAAACTTGAACATCAATCCCGATCTCTCCAACGCTGAAACTCGCTGAATGATGAATTTACTGATTCAACATAAAGACGCATTTGCATGGGATTACATGGATATGAAAGGCATTCCCTTTGAACTATGGACTCACCATATATACATCAAAGAAGAATTCCGACCCATTTTCCAACCGCAAAGGAGGATGAACCCAAACCTTAAAGAAATTGTTAAGGAAGAGCTTCAAAAACTTCTCAACGCCGGATTCATCTATCGTATATCAGACAATGAGTGGGTATAACCATTGGTTATTGTGCCTAAAAAGAATGGTAAGTGGAGTGTGTGTGTGGACTATAAATCCCTGAATAAGGCAATGCAGAATGATCATTTCCCTCTGCCATTTATTGATCAGGTTTTAGATAACTTAGCCGGGAAAAAATATTTTTCTTTCCTAGATGGATTCAATAGCTATAACCAGATACAAATTTCCCCACAGGACCAATATAAGACCACCTTTACCAGCCCTTGGGGTACATTTTCCTACAAGGTTCTCCCATTTGGCTTGTGTAATGCACCAACCACTTTCCAGAGAGCTGTGATTGGTATTTTCTTTGATATGGTGAATGACTGTATGGAAATATTCATGGATGAATTTACACTTTATGGGACTGATTTTGAAGATGCTTTGTCTAATCTAGAAAAAGTGATGAAAAGATGTAAATAGTCTCATCTTTCTTTAAGTACAGAAAAGTGCCATATGATGATGCGCGAAGGGGTAGTGCTGGGACATTTCATATCTTATGCAGGTATTCAGGTAGATCCAGCCAAAATCCAGGTAATTTTGGACATTCCAACTCCATCAACTCAGAAAGAGGTAAGAAGTTTTTTAGGGCACACCAGGTATTACAGGAGATTCATTAAAAATTTCTCTAAACTTGCCTCTTCATTGTTTTTTTTTATTAACAAAAGATGTTAACTTTCATTGGGCTGACGACTGTGAATTGTCCTTTGTAGATCTTAAACAGAGACTGTCCACAACTCCCATCTTGAGAGGGCCCAATTGGGCTCTGCCTTTTCACATTTCTTCAAATGCCTCAAACACTGCAATTGGTGCAGTACTAGGGCAACAGGAGGACAAAGAACCCTACACTATCTACTATAACAACAAGAACATGGCTCTTGCTGAGTTAAATTACACAGTTGCTGAAAGAGAATTCTTGGCAGTAGTATATGCAATCAATAAATTCAGGTATTATGTAATTGGTTACCCAACTTTTATTCATATTGATCATACAACCATTAAATATCTAATGAATAAACCTATTACTAATGCCAGAGTGACAAGATGGTTGTTACTATTGCAAGAATTTGATATCACTATAGTGGATAGACCAGGAAAAGAAAACGTGGTTGCTGATTTTCTCTCGAGATTACATACAAATGATGATAATTCACCTATAGACGATTTCTTTCCTGATGAACATTTGCTTGTAGTATCTACTCACTCACCTTGGTATGCAGACATTCCTAATTATTTGGTTGCAGGGAAGGTACCTCCACATCTATCTACTCGAGAAAGAAGGAAAATTATTCAAAAGAGTGCTAGGTACAGTTGGATAGGAGGATACCTCTTCTACACAGGCCTGAACCAATAAATCAAGAGATGTGTGAGGGATGATGAGGTTTATGATCTGCTAAAAGTTTGCCATGATGGCCCTTGTGGGGGTCATTTTTCTGATAAAAGGACTGGGCATAAAATTTTAAGGATGGGCTATTATTGGCCCAACATATTTCAATATGCCAAGAAGTATGTCCAAACTTGTGATAGTTGCCAACGCATGGGTCAACCAACTCACAAAGATGAGATGTCGCTCCAGTATCAGATAGTGTTAGAGCCTTTTGAGAGATGGGCCATGGATTTTGTAGGACCCATTCACCCACCTTCCAATCATAAAGTTTATATATTGGTCTGTACAGATTACATGACCAAGTGGGTGGAGGCAAAAGCACTTATCAGAGCGTCAAAAGAGGTTGTCTTAGCATTCTTGTTTGAAGATATATTTGTTAGGTTTGGCGTTCCCAGAGAATTGGTCACTGATGGAGGACCCCATTTCACATCACATAAATTTGAAGCTCTACTCAGTAAATATCATGTTTTACATAGAATAGCTTCTCCATACCATCTACAAGGCAATGGCCAAGTGGAAAGCACCAACAAAGTTATCGAATCCATTCTTACTAAAACAGTGAGAAAAAATCGTAGGGATTGGTCTGACAGATTACATTAAGCTCTATGGGCTTACCGAACTACTTGGAGGAGCACAAATGGTTTTTCTCCTTACGAGCTGGTATATGGAAAAAGCCCTATTTTTCCCATTGAATTCGAAATCAAAACCTTAAGAACTGCATCAACAGTCAACCTCGACTTGACTATGGCACAGAAAGCCAGATTGTAGCAGCTCAACAAGCTTGATGAAAAGCGTTTGGATGCCATCCATCAAACCACAGTGATTCAACAACAAAGAACAAAATGGCACGACCGAGTCATCAAGAAGAAAATATTCCAGAAAGGAGATTTGGCTCTATTGTATGATTCACGCTTTAAGGAATTTCAAGGTAAACTGCGTACACGATGGCTAGGGCCTTACGAGGTAGACACCATTTTTCCCAATGGTACAGTTTGGTTGTTTACTATTGATGGATCCAATACACACTTACATGCAAATGGTCATCGCTTGGATTTGTATCAACGTCCACTATCCAAGACATAATTCAAAGCTAGTTGTACAATTGATACAAATTATCAGATTTTAAATGGAAAGGAGCTTGCTCCTTCCCCTTATGAACTTTAAGACTTCTTTTTCTCAGACCTTGTATATAAATAATCTCAACAAAATTTGCATTTCTCTATTTTTAGTTGAAATTTCTCTATTTTCTTTACTATGTTAATAAGGCTTTGAAAGGTATCTTGAAATTATGTCTGTGCAGGTAAATTGATGAATAGAAAGGAACGATTAGTTCATGGAAGTTGAAAAACTTACTAGAATCAAAGTAAGGTAGTGTTCGGCCGATTTCAATACTGTTACACCTTCTTCCGATAAGTTGGCCGATTTCAATGCTGTTACACCTTCTTCCGATAAATTGGTCGATTTCAATTCTGTTACACCTTCTTCTGATAAATTGGCCAATTTCAATGTTGTTACACCTACCTCCGCCATTTTTGAAAAAGAACCTGCTGATACACTAATTACTGAAATTCTTTCTTGCCACTTCACTCTTTCTTTTTCGCCTTTTTGCTGATGCTGCAACTCCAGCTCTCCAATCTTTTATGCAATATCACCACTGATTAGACAATACTGATGCTTTTTATCTGAAAGTGCTGCTTCATTATGATGTGAATTCACATTCGGCGATATCAAGTTGGCTCACTACAGTAAGGACTACATATCTGTACAAGCTATCATTTCTCTCACGATCCTTCATCATGTAAACTATTTCGTTCCACTCAGATGGTGGTTGGATTGTGCGGTTACTCCGACAGGTCATTATGTGCGGTAAGATTTGAGGTACATGATTAATCCTACATGTTAAAGTAATGAAGATATAAA
>JZKD02S1613837.1:644760-659921 GCA_000966675.3 Picea glauca | reverse complement strand
TTAGAGTTTTGTATGAGATTGTTTCATGATTCATGATATACATAATATATGATAGTGGGTTTTTTAGCTTTACGCTTTCCCGGTAAAACTTCTGTGTTGTGTGTTATTGATATTTTACTTTGTGCATTGTGGTTTTGATCGTGGTTTAAATTGCTTCCGCAAAAGTAATAGTAGAAGCGATTTTGTATTTAACAATAGAGAAACTTGTTAGATCAGGAGAATCGCAGGAATACATTAATTTGTATCAAAATTTCTACAACAACTCAATCTACTTCTGTTCTCAAGAATAAAGAAACTCAAACAAATTGTTGACAGAACAAATTTTCCTTTTTGACACAACATTCTTCAATACCGACACTTAGAAATTTTGCACTAGAGGAGATAGTTATCTACTTCAATTACACAGTAATGTTTGAATGTGTTTTTCATGAGGACATGCAATGTCTTCAGTTGGGGGGTATGTTAGGACTTAGAAATGTCCTTTTTTTCACTACATCTTTTGAACATTCAACCTTCTCATTCCTAAGTTAAATGACTATTATAATGAGTACCTCGACCCTTTTTACCAAGGTATGAACTATTCATCTTGCTTTTATATTTTCATTTACTTAGCATGTTTGATTGGTAACATTCACATATTTTACACATGAAATGATTTAACTAATGATCAAAATGTTAGAACAACCCACTTCGAGAAATTCGCTGCTGTTACAGCTATGCACCAATCCTGGAAGCTGTTACATGACTTCTGCAACAGATGCCACCAATCATGGAAGCTGTTACACAACTGCTACGATAGAAGTCTATTAATCCTGGAAGCTGTTACATGACTTCTACAACGGATGCCACCAATCCTGGAAGCTGTTACACAACTGCTACGACAAAAGTCTGTTAATCTTGGAAGCTGTTACAACAGACGCCATCAGTCCTGTTGTTTTACGACTGCTGCAACACCTATTGATTAGATATGTTGGCTCACGATGTTGATCAAGGAGAATTCTAGATTTTGTATTAATGATGTCTAACGAACAACTTGAGAATCAAGGATTCTCAAGACTTTCCTGTTTCTGAACACTGATTGACTCTAACTTTAAATATCATAGATTTTGTAATGTAAAGGGTGGTTAGTCTTTTTCCTTTGACAAGAAAGAAAGAGAAGTAGCGCTTATTGTACTCATACATTTTCTGGTAATTGAATGAAAAAGTGGATTGAATTTCCTTAGTAGACTGTAACCTATCTCTTTGAGTGGATTCAGTGAGAAGGAAAGGGCCCACCTTCCTCACCGATTCCCCTCTATTTCGAATTCTAGATTAGTCATTTTTGCGAATGATTTAACTGTTAGATATTTCTGGAATACAACTGTTGTTACAGTTTAGTTCTCTCTTGGTAAATGCACATAAACTTGTCTCATGAGAATTAGAAATCAGTTGCTGAACATTGCTGGAGAACTGTTTTTCCTTTGTCCGCATTAGGCTAAAATCTTGTTTTGGAGAAATAAAAGTGTGAAGTAGCTTTTTGCAATAAGTAGATTTCATTTCTGCAATAGTATAGAGTTTCTTCCTGCAAAAGTAAATTAGAAAGTTAGATTAGGGTAGGAAATTTAGGGTTTTTATATATTCATTAGTTTAGATTGAAATTATGATTTTAATTTTGTAGCACTCCAGCTGTATCAACACAACTGTGTTAGTGATATTGTTTGTTTGTTTTGTTAAAAAGAACTTCCCTACTACAATTAGATTAGAGATGCTTTCATAATCTAGCATAGAATGTGCATAATTATCTTGAAATAATAGACTTCCCTGGGTTGAGAATTTATATTGAACACTTTGATTTTCCATTCAATTAGACAATTAAAGTGCCCAACACCCTGTACATGGACAGGGCCAAATAAGGCCCTGTCAACATTCTAAACTCAATTTTTTAACTAAAAATTAAACATTTAAACATATTTGAAATTCGACCCTGTTTAAAAATTTAAAATTCGGCCCGATTTAAAAATTTAAAATTTGGCCTTATTTAAGAATTTAAAATTCAGCCCTGTTTAAAAATTTAAAATTCGGCTCGGTTTAAACATATTTGAAACATATTTGAAACATATTTAAAAATTTAAAATTTAAACATATTTAAACATAAGGGACATAGACATATTCAGACCTATCCATGTACAGGTACAGGCTCGAATTCGGGCCTGTCACTGTACATGGACAGGGTCGAATAAGGCCCTGTCAACAATCGAAAATTAACTTCTAAATTCTAAAATTTAAATAGAAATTTAAAATTTAATCCCAAAATAGAAATTTAAAATTTAAATTCTAAAATTCTAAAATAACTTCTAACTTCTAAATTCCAACTTCTAACTTCTAACTTCTAACTTCTACATGGACAGGGATGAATAAGGCCCTGTCAACATTCTAACAAAATTTCTAAACTCAATTTTTAACTAAAAATATAAATTTTCTAAAAATTTAAACATATTTGAAATTCGACTTTGTTTAAAAATTTAAAATTCAACCCTGTTTAAAACTTTAAAATTTAAACATATTTAAACATAATGGATAGGGCCATATTCAACCTTGTCCATGTATAGGGACATGCCCGATTTCAGGCCTGTCACTGTACATGGTCAAGGAAAAATAAGTCCCTGCCAACAATCTATTTTTTTTTTTAAATCTTATTTTTAAATTCTAAATTCTAAGCTATAATTGAAAATATCCTAATCTAAACATACCTAGATTGAACGCCCGCTGCTCCAATGTCTAGAACACCACCCAGTTGTTGCTCTAACGTTCACAACATCGTCCGTTCGTAACAAACACTGCCCGTCCACCAAAAACAAATGCTCTCCGCCCGCACACCAAACACCATACACCTCGCACAACAAACGCTCTCCGCCCGCACAACAAACACCATACACCAAGCACAAGAAATGCTCTTCGCCCACACAAAAAACACCAAACAGGTATGAACTCGCAAAAACTATTGCAGGAGCGATGTGGAGGTAATATATAAACCTTTTTTCGGCCAAACTAATCTTTCGGCCGAATAGTGTTTTTGGTTGAAATAATCTTTTGGCCGAAAAGTTCTTTCGGTCGAAAGATAGTTTGGACGAAACATTATTTTGGCCGGAATATATTTCGGCCGAAAAGATTTTACTGGATGAAAAATATCCGTCCAGCTAAAATTGTACACGAAAATCAAGGGTGTTTCCAGGGTGCCATTTGATTTGACATTCAAAGGTTTGGCCGAAAGAGTTTTCGGCCGAAAAAATAGTACTTTTGGCCGATTTTTTTTTTTTTTTGAAATTTTGGAGACCCGATTGTCACGAAAGTGTTACCCACCTTCATGAATTCACCCTCAAGTGAAAGAAAAAAGTTGTAAAAACATAGAAAGAAGTGTTATGATGCTCAATATAAATATATGGGTATGATAATTGATGGCATGGACCAGAAAAAAACACTTCTTCCACATTTTTTCCGTACACCAAAAAAATTACAGGAAGATAATTTCATTCAGTTTCACTTGGTTGGTTGTATGTTTTTTAATGGAACAATGTGTCCAAGGGTTTACTTCACAGCTCCAAATATTCATAATGATGCAAATATTACCATCATCATAATTCATCACGTGATCAGTCATTGGTCTGGTAATCTTCGTCAAGTTCTATATCTGCAGTTGGACAACACTAGTTGTGAAAACAAAAATCGAGTTGTCTTTGGATATCTCAGCATACTTGTTAAACTGTGAATCTTTCAAAAGGTTAAATTTGGTTTCCTTCTTGTTGTACACACACATGATCATATTGATCAAATGTTCAGTTGTTTTCCAGTAACATTGAGGAGGAAAAAAGCTGGAAGCCTACCATCATTAATTGAATGTATTAAGAAATCATACATTTCAGAGCCTATTTTTCACATATTAGAAGAAAATGTTGACATGCGGAGATTTATCCAGGGATCACATGGTAAAGAAAAATGTATTGAGCAACTTAATGACATTAGCTTCCAATATCAATTTTGTTTGAAAAACATTGATGGGCAAAGAAGTATTCAACTACTGTAGAATGGAGTCTTCATCAGGTTTGGCATTTTTGATGTTCATTCCAGATCGTCCAATATTTGCATCAAAGTTAGTGTTATTACAATCGGTTGCTGAAATACATAATGCACGAAGGCATAATAGAGATGTATATTATTCTGAATGCTTAGAGGAAATAAAAAAATCTATTAAAGATACATATGAGTAATTTGATGTTGTTGATTCTGTTTGGTGGGAGTCTTTTTTCAATGATCGAAGTGACATAATTTCAAACTCAACAATTGAAGATACATTTTTGAACGCTCCATTTATTTGGCCACAAAATAGGTCAAATGAATCCGAAGAAAGAAACATTGTTGAACAACAGGAATCTCAAGATGCTATTGAGTTTTCACAGGTAGAGGAAAGAGAAATGTATATTGGTTCTAGAAGATCACGTGTACAACGTGAATCCATGGAAGATATTTACAGGGGTTCAACACAAGATATTAAGGAGGGTTGCATGATTGCAGTCTTAGCGACTGAAGATCCACATGGTTATCCATTCTGGATTGCAAAGGTTATAAGGATCGATAAAGAAAATGAAGATGTTATAACAGTTGAAGTGCATTGGTATGCAACAAGTACACACCCATTCAATGGTGTGTACAAGCAAGAGATGGTGGTTGAGAAACATAACAACATAAAGAAAAAAAGAAAGGGTCAAAATATAACTCATCGTCGCATCGACCTCTTAAAATTAGAGGATGTTGACATACTTGTCCATGACTTCAATTTGACAAGAGAGGAACTCTTGTCTCCAGGACCATAGAGATTATCAAAAGGTTGTTGCCACAAGAGATAAGTGCAAGATGGGATTCTGTTGAACCTAGTCGTAGATCAAAGAGGCTTTTGACATCTGAAATGTTGGGCATACATGCAAACTCAAATGATGAACTCATTGATAATAGAGAAGAACATGGATCAACTACATCTTCATCCAATCATTCATTTGAAGAAAATGTAGATTCTGATGGTGTGTCAGAATCCATCGATGAATTTGATTAAGTGTATGAAACATTTTATGTATTTTTGATCAATATGATGTTTGTATGGTAACCAGAAATGAGTGTTCTCTGTTACATATGATATTACATGAAGTTATGAATCATTTACATGTTTAATGAATTATTTGTTTTTATTATGGAGAATATATAACAAAATTTCTTAGCTCTTCTGTTTTGAATATGGAAAATGTAACAAAATAATCTATGTTTCATTAAATGTAATTTGTAAAGACTTGTTTATTTAAAATAAACAAATATTTTGAACTTATGTTGAATGTTGACATCTGAAATGATGATATTTTTATGCCATTATGTATTATCTTGTGGTTGGAGTGATACACTAACCTTAAAAAAGTAAATATTTAGGGGTTGCTTTTACGATTTGGTTTATAGTAGTGATACTTTTTTACACCACTATAAAAAATGTGTTAATTTGTAGGTTTTGGTTGCAATGGTACTTTCTGCACTAGGATAATGTTTGAAATGAGATATAATTTTAACGTTTAGAAAAAAAACATTTTTTTGTCGGTAACACCATTCTTTGATTTAGGTATTGATTTTAAGGTTTTGCGGAGCAACTATACATATGTTTTAGGCCATGCTTGAAAAAAGTTGTAATTTTAACCTAAAAAAAGGGGTGCTATCGATAGCACCACTTATTGATTTGAGGGTTAATTTTGTGGGGTTTTATGCAAAAATATGGGTTTTAAGGGCTAGAGTTCTCGTTTTGAGGTCATAGTGTTAAGTTGGTAATATTGTTAATACCCAGGACAAACCTTTGGGATAGGTTGAAAGAGATAAAAGTGCCTTTTGAGTTGAGGGTTGCTGCAATAAGGTTGAACGACAATTTTATTTCCAAGTTTAAGAACATTGAGAACTGATCATAAGAAAATAGCTGCAATATTGGAGTCAAGCAAGGTTGTCCCTTGTATCCTACCCTTTTTGGCATATACATTGACAAGTTAGAAGATTGTTTGGAAGAAGTAGGTTGTGTTAGACCAACTCTCATTGGTATAGTCATCTTTATTCTTCTTTATGTTGATGATATCGTTCTTATGACGAGGAGTCCCCACAATCTTGGTAAGCAAGTAAGAATCCAAGGATTTCTACTCTAATATGGGTAATGACTATTAATATCGACAAAATAGAGGTCATGATAATTAAATCCAATAAGATCACCTATGATACTTTTGTATATGACAACAAAAACTTGGAGGAAGTGCATTCATACAAATATCTTGGAATTGATATTCAACACAAGCTCAATTAGAATTATAGTATTGAGAATATGATAAATCAAGGAGGAAAAGATTAGTATAAGCTTGACAACAATTGTAAATCAACAGACCTTTGGATACGAGATAAGAAAAAAATCCTCTTTGAGACTCTCATTACTCCTATGATTCTATATGGATGTGAATTTTGGGGATGCAATATCTCTAGAGAGTTGTGGAGAAAGCTAGATTAGATCCAAAAGAATTTTATAACATTTAATCTCTAAATCAAAGGAAATACACCCTATCTTATTCTCCTCAGAGAAACAAACCTTTCCCCCATTGAGAGCACAACTATGACCATATACCTATTGTATAAGAACAAATTTAGAAAACATGGAAGACAAAAGACTTCCTAAAATTGCTTCAAACTCTATCCAAAACAACATTCGACTCAAACAGGGATGGAATATGCCCAGTCTTGGCTAAACCATTGGGGAATAAAGGAAGAGATCATATTGGAGAATAAGGATAATATTAAAAATATTATTAAATCAAAATTTAAGGAGAAGATGTGGTGATATGAAGTGTTAGGGGGAAAAATAAAATTAAGATATTATAAGGAGATAATCAACCCTAATTTAGAAGATTAAAAATATTTCTTGTTTCCAGCAAGTGTAAAGAAAAAAATAAGCATTGCTAAAATAAAAACAAATTCTCATGAGCTCCATCGTCAACCCTAAAACACCATGGGATGAAAGAGTCCCTCACCTTTGTGACACTAAGATGAAAAACACTTTGTCTTATATTGTCCATCATATATTGAGATTAGATCTTAATTTCAAAAAAAATGTCACACTACTAACCTTCCAAACCTTTTAACTCAACAAAACTATGATGATCTTGGAACTAGGTTATTTTTTAGGAGAAAATTAAAACAAAAACAAAACCAATATTTTATATTTTTTAAATATATATTATATTTTGCTTTATCTCAAAACATTATTATTTTTGATATAACTAACCAAAGGATATTATGATATATGAAATGAGAAATCATATTCACCTATTTTAAAGGGGTGATGAGAAATTTGTAATCATATTCTTGCTAGACAAATTTTCACCATACCAAGGGATTTCCACAAGAGAAGATATAAATTCTGTCTCTTATAGCATGAGTCCGGTACTATGAAACTGTTCTAAAAAACTGTTTGTCTTATTGTACATTCGGACAATTCTATTGCTGTAAATTTTAATAAACTATCCTAGGATGAATATGCAACGTACATACATGTTTAAACTTCAGTTTTATTATCAAGTGCAACCTATATTTCCCCTTGATTGTGTTCTTGACCTTCAGTTTCCATGGGTGCAGTGTCTATGTCTCCCTGTGGCTTGGATTGGTCCTCATGTAGTTGCTTTGCTCTACATGACTGCTGTAAATTGGAACTTGAATATGAGTGATGTGGAAAGGTGACAACTCTCCCTATAACCTTGCTGTCAACTTGGTACACCTTGGTCTCGATTGGAGTGTAACTTAATCTACTACCCTTGTCCATATCCTCATGTCTTCTTAAATTTCTTTTTGTATCGGTGGTAGATGGCTCCATTGTGGCCAATAATGCTTCTATTCTTTGGCGGTCTAGGGTTTGCCTCCTAGTGGCAACTTTGAGCTGAGTAAGATGTCCCTTCTTCCAATGGACCTTGAGATTTCTGTTGGAGTGTAGCCTCTCTAATTTGGAGTCCAGCGCTGTCTGTCAGCATATTTTTGGGCTGGCGCCATAGTCAGATTCAACGGTATTGGAATTATATCTGCAATTATCGCTGAGTGGAAGGTAATCGGTCCTGTATGTAGTGGTGGTACTTGCCACCGATTTCCCAAAAACCAGAGTTGAATGGTGATTGTGAGTTGGGCAGTGTTAAATATAATGTAACCTCAACAGTCTGACTGTACACTGCCATATGTACTGGACAACTATACTTTCTATTCTTGATTTTCTTAAGCCTATTTAGCTCAGCTATTTCCCATTGCATTGTAATCTCTTCACAACTTCTTCAGACTTACTTCTCATTGTACTCTTCTTCATATATTCTAATATACTGTTTTCTGTTCTATTCTTTCTCTCTGCATTTCTTACTTCACAATTTATCATGGTATTAGAGCTACAATAGTAAGCCTCTTCACACAGGATGGAGAGCAACACGATCCTCACAGCGCAGAGCTTCACAAATCTCGAGAAGCATTTGACACAGACTTTTCACAAGGCTTGGAGAGTTGTCCATCATACTCTCTAAAGATTCTCACAGGAAACTTCCACGAGGAATAATACCGTCATACGCTCAAAAGATCAACGTAAGAAGCTCACGCGCCGAAGCAGAGCGTACAATGCTCGAAAGAACGAGGAAGAAGAGATTGCAGAAGGAAGAAACAGTAAAGATTCTTGTAATCTTTTCAAGAATCATCAAGATTCACAAAGAAGAGATGTAGGACGGAAGAAAATTTAAAGAACTCGAAGAATTCGTTCAAAATCGATGAAGATTGCTGCAGAAGGCACAATCGGTTAAAGATTTTTGGAAATCGCTCAAATCTGTCAAAGATTGTAGCAGAGAACGAAGAACTCATGAAATTATTTCAAATCTTTGAAAGATTCATGAATCTTTCTTCCACAGGAGTAAAGAACGCGTCTCAGGTGCAAAGAACAGCCATTGAGGCCGTAAGATTCGTCCTGCGAACGGATCCAGAGCGGGAAACCAGTTCAGAAGGGACGAAGAGAGCATGAAAAAGACGAAAGAATTTCTTCCGTTAGATCTTGCGCAGAGGACCGACAGCCGTTGGATCAACGATAAAGTGCACGAGGTTTAGTCCTGTAGAGCGCCAAGGAGAAATTCGACTTGTGAAGTCACGAAATCCTGACATCATTTGGACCATCCATTAAGAGACACGTGGTGAGATCTCGGCAGTTCGCTGACTCGCAAGGTGTAAAGGTCAGAAGACTGGCGTGAGAATTTGTGAATCTCAAAATCACGAGTCATTTTGGACCGTTGGATCGTGAAAGATTGTGAGCCGTCGATCTTATCCCATTGCAAAATCGGGGATCGAGAGTTGGACGAGTGAAGGAGACTGCTCTCCAAAACTTCGATACGCAAAATCCCAACATCAAGAATCGTGAAATCCTGAGAGGATTGTGATCCGTCCATCTCAGAGGATAGGTGGTAGCAGATCCAAGTGCCATCAAATTGGCATATCAGAGTTAGCGGTTTTGAAAGACCATCACAACAAGAGTTCTAAACTCGCGAAATCGCGATTCACGAAATAGCGATAAGATCACAGCCGTCCATTTGTTCAGACACGTGGTGGACATCGAGGAAACCGTCGGCGTTTAGGCAATCGAGGTTTTCAAGTTGACAGAAACTTTGGAGTCGCAAGTCGCGAAATCGCAAAATGACGAGGACCGTCCATCTTGAGGGGATGCGTGGCGTAAATCTGAGGACTCGGGAAAAGTCCCGAAAAGGAAAGGGCCATCAGCACATCGGGATTCAGTGATTCGCGAATCCTAAGGACGCGAAACACGAGAATTTTGGAACTGCGAAGTCCGAAATACCGACAGGAGGAAAGCTCCGTTTTGGGGCCTAGCTGACATCATCTCGTCAAAACGAGGGATCGAAAATCTCCATGGTGAAACCCCCGAAGCAGACTTGAGTCGTCCATCTGTTGGGACACGTGGCGGAGATCAAAGGAATCAGGAAAGTCCCAAAAGGAAAGTGCCATCGACAAATCAAAGATCGGGGAATCTAGGAGTCAGAAGAGTTCGTCATCAGGGTTCATGAAGTCTCGATTCGCAATATCCTGATAAAATCTAGACCATCAGATCACAAGAAGTTCTGGACCGTTAAATTGTCCAAAGGCAACTTTCGCATTTCGACAAATTGAAAAAAAAAGAACCGGCAAAGCCCGTAGCACTTTAACTCAAGGCGCATGGTCACATTGCACCGTGACAAAGGCTAATTCAAGTCTGATAAGCTCCCATCGGCAAATCGACGTTTCGGCGATCGGAGGTAAATACGAAATTTCCCTCTATTTTTTTTCTGAGATTTTTTTTAAAAAAAAAATGTCGTTTAGCAACTTAGGACCAACTCAGGGTCCAATTATACTTGGAAAGAACTATGAGTTCTGGTCTCTTCGGATGAGATCCTTCTTGCAAGCACAAGAGTTTTGGGAGCCAATGGATCTTGGATATGTGGAACTAGATCCAACAACCCTTTCTGCCATGACAAATCTGCAGATAATTGCTCAGGCAACACCGAGGAACAAAGAGAATAAAGCGAAATTATGGATTCAAAATTCTGTGGATGACTCAATTTTCTCAAAAATCACAGGCACTAGTACTTCAAAACAGACCTGGGACATCCTTAAATCTTCCTATCAAGGAAATGACAGGTCAAAACAGTTAAACTACAGACCTTCAGGATGCAATTCGAGACTCTAAGGATGACAAGATCCGAAAATGTGGATCAGTTCATGACCAGAGTCATGGGAATTGTGAACCAGATCAGACTGATTGGTGAAACCATCACTGATCAATGCATTGTTGAGAAAATTCTCAGAAGTTTACCAAATAAATTCGAAATGGTTGTAACAAAAATCCTTGAATCCAAGGATCTGTCAAGTTTTTCCATAGATGAATTAATTGGTTCTCTGGTGACACATGAGACTAGATTGCATCTCACAGATGAGTCAATCTCCAATGCCTTCAAAAATCAATTCTCCTTCAGCAGAGGGAGAGGCAGAAGAAGAAGAAGCGGTCACCAAGGAAGAGGGAGAAATCAAAGTAACCCTCACTCCAGTGGAGGTAATAGACAACAGTATCCGAATCAAAATTTCCAAGGTCAAAGACAACAACAACAAAATCAACATCAGAATTTCCAGCCTCAAAGAGGCAGAGGGAGAAGGTCAAATGAAAAAACAAGCATACAATGCTATTACTGCAAAAAGTATGGGAACTATGAATCTGAATGCAGGAAGAAGCAAGCAGATCAGCTCTTGGGTAGAGCACATGTGTCAAATCACACGAGAGAAAACTCAGGAGGTATGTTTCTTTCGTGCCTCAAAACTGAACAACAACTTAAAGATATCTGGTTGCTGGACAGTGGATGCAGAAATCACATGACAGGTAACAAAGATTTACTTTCATGCATTGATTCTTCAATCTCATCTGATATTACACTTGGAAACGATTATTTAGTCAAAGTTCAAGGAAAATGAACTGTTCGTATTTTTACTAAATAGAATGTAAAGAAAGACATAAACAATGTCTATCATGTTTTAGATCTGAAACATAATTTGCTAAGTGTAGGACAGGTCATTGAACATGGCTATAAGGTACTTTTTGAGGGAGCATCTTGCAAGATATATGACAAAATCCCAAGCATAAAATTAATTTCTGAAATCCATATGACTCCAAATAGGATGTTTCCCCTTACCCTCATAACTGCAAATTTGATTCAACCATATGCATAGAGTGCATCCACCCTGAATGAAACAATGGTTTGGCATACAAGATTTGGACATCTACCATTTCAGAGTCTAAGTCTTCTTCAGAATCACTCCATGGTCAAAGGTCTTCCCATCTTTAAAGAGAAAATTTCCCCATGTGAGTCTTGCATACTTGGAAAACATATGAGAACTAGTTTTCCACAATCTACCAATCAAGCCAAACAACATCTTGAACTTGTTCACATTGACCTATGTGGACCAATGCAAACAGATTCAATAGGTGGTATTTTTTACTTTCTAACGTTTATTGATGATTTCAGAAGAAAAATATAGATCTATTTTCTCAGACACACGTCTGAAACTTTTGCAAAATTCAAAGAATTCAAGGCAGAAGCTAAAAAACAGAGTGGCAAATATATCAAAGCACTCAGGTCAGATGGAGGAGGAGAATACAACTCCAGAGAATTTGCAAATTTCTGCAAATCACAAGGCATTATCATGTAAACAACAACCAAATATACTCCACAACAGAATGGAGTGGCTGAAAGGAAAAATTAGACAATAATGAATATGGAAAGAACACTTCTTAAAGAAAAAAGTTTGTCAAATTCTTTTTGGGCTGAAGCAATAGCATGTTCAGTTTGTCTCTTGAATAGATCACCAAACACAAGTCTAAAGATGAAAGTCCCCCAAGAAGCATGGAGTGGGACAAAGCTCAATGTAGCGCATCTAAGAACATTTGGATGCATAGCATACGCTCACATACCTTCCAAATTAAGGAAGAAACTTGATGATAGAAGTGAGAAATGTGTTTTCACTGGTTATAGTGAAACATCTAAAGCTTACAGGCTTTACAATCCAATCACCAAGAAACTAATTCTCAGCAGAGATGTAAAATTTCTGGAAAATCAATTCTGGAATGATTCAGAAAATCAGTAGATGGACAGTCAAAATCCATTGCTGCCAAGTTCTGAAAACGCAGAAAATTCAGGACAACAAGTACCTCAAACTACTCTTCCAATATTGCAGGTACAAAGAAAACCTGAAAATTCTCAGGATAACTCAACTTCCAACAGAGAATCATTCTCTGAACAACAAAATCAGAGAACTCGAAGTTTGAGAGAAATCCATCAACAATTGGATGACTTTGAACAGCACAACCTTTTTGCTTTAATGTCATGTCACCCTACATCTTTTAAGGAAACAACTAAGGATCCACATTGGGTTCAAGCCATGAACCAAGAAATTGACTCCATTGAGAAGAACAATACATGGGATCTTGTTGATTTGCCAACTCACAAGAAGAGTATCGGTGTCAAGTGGGTTTACAAAACTAAACTCAATGAAAAAGGACAGATTGAAAAACACAAGGCAAGACTTGTTGCCAACAACAACCAGGTACTGATTATGGTGAAATTTTTGCTCCAGTAGCAAGATTAGACTCTGTAAGGACTCTATTGGCCATAGTGGCCCAACACAAATGGCAAGTATACCAGATGGATATCAAGTCAATATTCCTGAATGGTTTCTTAGAAGAAGAAGTTTATGTCGATCAACCACTTGGATTTGAAGTCCAAGAGCACCCAGCCAAAGTATATCGGTTGAAGAAATCCTTGTATGGCTTAAAGCAAGCTCCAAGAGCTTGGTACAATAGAATTGACACTTATCTGATCAAAAGTGGTTTCAGCAGAAGCCAAAATGAGCCAACTCTTTACACCAAAATAGATCAGCACAGTAAAATTTTGATTGTATGTTTATATGTTGATGACATGATCTATACGGGAAATATTGAGTTAACAAATTTTAAACATGCCATGCAATTTGAGTTTGAGATGATAGATCTTGGCATAATGAAATATTTTTTAGGGATTGAGGTTGATCAATCAACCAAAGGCATTTTTGTCTATCAACAAAATTATGCAGCAGTCATCCTCAAAAGATTTCGCATGGAAGAATGCCATCCAACAGAAACCCCCATACCACTAGGCACAAAATTGAGCAAGAATGATGAAGGTCCTACAGTGGAATCTACTTTATACAAAAGTTTAGTAGGTAGTTTGTTGTATCTTACTGCAACTAGGCCTGACATTATGTATGCAACCAACCTTGTTTCCAGATTCATGGAATCACCCAAAGATTCTCATTGGAAAATGGCGAAACAAATTTTGAGATATGTTGCAGGAACTCTCAATTTCGGCTTATGGTACACTAAATATGATAGTAATCAACTTTCTGGTTACACAGACAGTGATTTTGTAGGTAGCCTAGATGATAGGAAAAACACATCTAGACATGTTTTTCCACTGGCCACGAACCTAATCTCATGGGCATCAAACAAGCAACCAATTGTTTCAATATCTTCTGCAGAGGCAGAGTATGTCGCTGCTACCTCAGCTTCTTGTCAAGCTGTGTGGCTGAGAAGAATATTGCAAGATATGTCACATACAGAAAATGATCCAACTCCTATTTTTTGTGATAATACTTCAGCAATTGCTTTATCTAAAAATCATGTGTTTCACAAGAAAAACAAACACATTGACACTCGTTTTCATTTCATACGTGAGCTAGTCAATAATGGTGATATTACACTACAATTCTGTGGTTCTTGAGATCAACTTGCTGATATCTTTACAAAGCCACTAGGAAAATCGGTTTTTGATTTCCAGAGACAACACTTAGGCATAGTCAGTGCTGATGTTTGTAACTGTTGAGTTTAAGAGGGAGTGTTAAATATAATGTAACCTCAACAGTCTGACTGTACACTGCCAACTGTACTGGACAACTGTACTTTCTATTCTTGATTTGCTTAAGCCTATTTAGCTCAGCTATTTCCCATTGCATTGTAATCTCTTCACAACTTCTTCAGACTTACTTCTCATTGTACTCTTCTTCATATATTCTAATATACTATTTTCTGTTCTATTCTTTCTCTCTGCATTTCTTGCTTCACAATTTATCAGGTAGATGGGCCCGTGTTGTAGGAGGAGAAGCAAATTTGAAGTTTGGGCAGAGATTATATAACTGAGTTGGACCCAGTTGAGAGGGTAGATTGTTCCCATGAAGATGAAGAGCCAAAGGGTGGAATATCCTGGCGATTTTTTGAGAGTGATATCTTGAGGGAGATGTATACATACCAAGGAAGAGAGATAAGCTCGATGCTGTCTCTCCAGTGATAGAGTGGCTTCACCATCCAAGCTTTGGCTAGGCTTGTCTAGTTGCAAAGAGTTCTGAAGCTTGATTAGATCAATGGAGGATGAACTGTTCTCACACGTGCTGCATTGAAGATGGTAATCACATCGACGTCCTTTGGAGATGACACAGATCCAAGGATGCCTTAAATCATTTTTTAACATGATCATTGATGGACGATT
>JZKD02S1613837.1:632598-644710 GCA_000966675.3 Picea glauca | reverse complement strand
CAGCCTTCGCAAGTAGCGATGGGATCTAGGACTATGGATCCAAGGATCTGTCAGAGCTTTATTGACCGTCGATAGTAACCCTTGCATAGGCAGGAGAGTGGACTCGATGAAGTCCTGAAAGTCCCGAACTATTCGGAACCATCCATCGGCATAGGACATGTGGAAGTTGGGTAGCATTTCGCTAACTCACGACTTGGAGTGGTCAAAGGGTAAGACCGCAGGAACTCACGATTCGCGAAATCGCGACGTGATCGTGGTCGTTGATCCATGAGTGATCTGGACCATCGGTTTAGTGTGAATAACTTTCGACATTTCGACATCTGGAAAACCAGAGGGAAAGACCCCTCGTCTTCGCAAGTCACGAAATCCTGGTATACGAAACCCCGACGCACTCTATGGATGAGCCCTAGGTCACAGGACAGGGTCATGTGGTAGAATGAGGAGGTAGGCGCTAGCATTTAATCAAGGGTCTAAACTCGAGAATCGACATTTCAGGTCCTGAAAGAATCTGGACCGTCCATTTGTAGAGGACACGTGGCGAGAGTTAGGAATTTTGTTGACTCGCTGTTGAAAGAAGTCATGGGAGGAGTTCTTAGAACTCGCGAGTCGTGAAATCACGACTTAATCCTAGTCGTTGGTTTAAGATAGATCACAATCGTTAGATCACAGGGCTTGTGGATCGTCGATCTAACCTGGATCTGCACTGTCCATCGGAGGAGATGTGTGGTGAATGGTCAAAGTTCAGGGAAAGCTCTGAAATCCCGTGGGCCATTGGATCTCGTAGAACAACGAAGGGATTAAGACTGAGTGTCTTTCAACACCCTTAAGCTCAGGAGGGATATTGACTGTCAGATCTAGATCAACGAGGGGTGTTGATCTCATACACGAATTCCCATATCAAAATTCAGGGATTGGAGTGACAAGATATTTTGAGTCGCTGCATCGTGAACTCCTAGTTCAGGAAACTTCGAAAAGATCTAGACCGTTGGATCCAAATCATTGAGGATCGTTGGATCTTGTACAAGAACTCACGTATCGGAGTTCGAGGAATGGAGTGACCAGTGGTTTGGGTCGCTGCATTTCAAACTCCCGGTTACTGAAATCCCGATACAGCCAGGATCGTCGGATCAGGGGGAGATTCGTAGCCGTCGATCTCATCGAAGGTAAGATTTCAGGTTTCGGGGTTTGAAGAGTCGAAAGACTTGACTCTCTTTCATCGCTGAGTCACGAAATGCGAAAGGTGCATGTTGGCTTGGATTGAGGTCATAACCAACGATCATATGGAGGTGGATAAGGGAAGGGCTAGCCCACTCTAGGCCCCCGTAGAAATTCGGGGATTCTATCCCTTGAGGAAGAGCGGAAATTTTATTTTTTCCGTAGTGGGTATGTGAAAGCTACTGATCGCATCACTTATTGATTTGAGGGTTAATTTTGTGGGTTTTTATGCAAAAATATGGGTTTTAAGGTCTAGAGTTCTCGTTTTGAGGTCATAGTGCTTGTTAAGTTGGTAATATTGTTAATACCCAGGACAAACCTTTGGGATAGGTTGAAGGAGATAGAAGTGCCTTTTGAGTTGAGGGTTGCTGCAATAAGGTTGAACAACAATTTTATTTCCAAGTTTAGGAACACTGAGAACTGGTCATAAGAAAATAGCTGCAATATTGGAGTGAAGCAAGGTTGTCCTTTGCATCCTACCCTTTTTGGCATATACATTGACAAGTTAGAAGATTGTTTGGAAGAAGTAGGTTGTGTTAGACCAACTCTCATTGGTATAGTCATCTTTATTCTTCTTTACGTTGATGATATCGTTCTTATGGAGAGGAGTCCCCACAATCTTGGTAAGCAAGTAAGAATCTAAGGATTTCTGCTCTAATATGGGTAATGACTATTAATATCGACAAAATAGAGGTCATGATAATTAAATCCAATAATATCACCTATGATACTTTTGTATATGACAACAAAAACTTGGAGGAGGTGCCTTCATACAAATATCTTGGAATTGATATTCACCACAAGCTCAATTAGAATTATAGTATTGAGAATATGATAAATCAAGGAGGAAAAGATTAGTATAAGCTTGACAACAATTGTAAATCAATAGACCTTTGGATATGAGATAAGAAAAAAATCCTCTTTGAGACTCTCATTACTCCTATGATTCTATATGGATGTGAAGTTTGGGGATGCAATATCTCTAGAGAGTTGTGGAGAAAGCTAGATTAGATCCAAAAGAATTTTATAACATTTAATCTATAAATAAAAGGAAATACACCCTATCCTATCCTCCTCAGAGAAACAAGCCTTTCCCCCATTGAGAGTACAACTATGACCATATATCTATTGTCTATGAACAAGTCAAAAAAACATGGAAGACAAAAGACTTCCTAAAATTGCTTCAAACTCTAGCCAAAACAACCTTCGACTCAAACGGGGATGGAATATGCCCAGTCTTGGCTAAACCATTGGGGAATAAAGGAAGAGATCATATTGGAGAATAAGGATAATATTAAAAATATTATTAAATCAAAATTTAAGGAGAAAATGTGGTGCTATAAAGTGTTAGAGGGAAAAATAAAATTAATATATTATAAGGAGATAATCAACCGTAATTTAGAAGATTAAAAATATTTCTTGTTTCCAGGAAGTGTAAAGAAAAAAATAAGCATTGCTAAAATAAGAACAAATTCTCATGAGCTCCATCGTCAACCCTAAAACACCATGGGATGAAAGAGTCCCTCACCTTTCTGACACTAAGATGAAAAACACTTGTCTTATATTGTCCATCATATATTGAGATTAGATCTCAATTTCAAAAAAATTGTCACACTACTAACCTTCCAAACCTTTTAACTCAACAAAACTATGGTGATCTTGGAACTAGATAGGAACAAATTAAAACAAAAACAAAACCAATATTTTATATTTTTTAAATATATATTATATTTTGCTTTATCTCAAAATATTATTATTTTTAGATATAAGTAACCAAAGGATATTATGATATATGGAATGAGGAATCATATTCACCTATTTTAAAGGGTGACGAGAAATTTGTAATCATATTCTTGCTAGACAAATTTTCACCATACCAAGGGATTTCCACAAGAGGAGATATAAATTCTGGCTCTTATAGCATGAGTCCGGTACTATGAAACTGTTCTAAAAGCATGAGTCCGGTACTATGAAACTGTTCTAAAAAACTATTTGTCTTATTGTACATTCGGACAATTCTCTGGCTCTTATAGCATGAGTCCGGTACTATGAAACTGTTCTAAAAAACTATTTGTCTTATTGTACATTCGGACAATTCTATTGCTTGTAAATTTTAATAAACTATCCTAGGATGAATATGCAACGTACATACATGTTTAAACTTCAGTTTTATTATCAAGTGCTACATATATTTCCCCTTGATTGTGTTATTGACCTTCAGTTTCCATGGGTGCAGTGTCTATGTCTCCCTGTGGCTTGGATTGGTCCTCATGTAGTTGCTCTGCTCTACATGACTGCTGTAAATTGGAACTTGAATATGAGTGATGTGGCAAGGTGACAACTCTCCCTATAACCTTGCTGTCAACTTGGTACACCTTGGTCTCGATTGGAGTGTAACTTAATCTACTGTCCTTGTCCATATCCTCATGTCTTCTTAAATTTCTCTTTGTATCGGTGGTAGATGGCTCCATTGTGCCCAATAATGCTTCTATTCTTTGGCGGTCTAGGGTTTACCTCCTAGTGGCAACTTTGAGCTGAGTAAGATGTCCCTTCTTGCAATGGACCTTGAGATTTCTGCTAGAGTGTAGCCTCTCTAATTTGGAGTCCAGCGCTGTCCGTCAGCATATTTTTGGGCTGGCGCCACAGTCAGATTCAGCGGTATTGGAATTATATCTGCAATTATCGCTGAGTGGAAGGTAATCGGTCCTGTATGTAGTGGTGGTACTTGCCACCGATTTCCCAAAATCCAGAGTTGAATGGTGATTGCGAGTTGGGCAGATGGGCCCGTGTTGTAGGAGGAGAAGCAAATTTAAAGTCTGGACAGAGATTATATAACTGAGTTGGAGCCAGTTGAGAGGGTAGATTGTTCCCATGAAGATGCAGAGCCAAAGGGTGGAATATCCTGGCGATTTTTTGAGGGTGATATCTTGAGGGAGATGTATACATACCGAGGAAGAGAGATAAGCTCGATGCTGTCTCTCCAGTGATAGAATGGCTTCACCATCCAAAGAGAGATAAGCTCGATGCTGTCTCTCCAGTGATAGAATGGCTTCACCATCCAAGCTTTGGCTAGGCTTGTCTAGTTGCAAAGAGTTCTGAAGCTTGATTACACCAAGGGAGGCTGAACTGTTCTCACACGTGCTGCATTGAAGATGGTAATCACATCAACGTCCTTTGGAGATGACACAGATCCAAGGACGCCTTAAATAATTTTTTAACATGATCATTGATGGACGATTATGGAACCAGAAGGGATTTCAAATCCCCATTGATCTTGAGTTCACCTATTTTTAGAGTGGATCCCTCCTTGGCTTGGTGGTCTGCCAACAAATTTATTTCCCTTTTAATATGATGCAAAGTGTAGCTTTCCAATTCTCTGAGGAGGGCTTGGATTCGAAATAGTTTGCCCATATAAATTTTATTCCCTGCCATATTCAGTTTGATGATGGCTCTAATGAGTATCATAGAGTTGCCACATATTTTTACCCCGCGGATTCTGTTCAGAAGTGCCAACTTGATGCTTTCATAAAGAACGAACTTCATTGTTGGTCATGGTACCAAGCCCCCCATAAAATTTTATTACGATGTTTCCTCCGGGATGATGGATTATCCTCCTACGCCTGCCGCCCCAGGGTTGCATCGTGAAACTCCATCGAAAAAGATAATGTGATCCCGTTGTTGTAATTGCCAGTCATGGAAGGCTTCCTTCGACATACGTAAAGCCCATTTTGGAATGTTGGTTGTAGATTTGACCAGATTTTGAGTTGTTGTCAGCTGGAAAGTGGTCATCCAACTGGCTTCCTTATTGTGGATTTCATATAATCTGATAAAGTTGCACAAGCTCTGATTGTTTTTTGTTTGCCACTAGCCGTTTCTCCTGGAAGATTCTTTTGATTTGGGATAGCCAAACATTCCAGCAAATGTATTTGGGGAAGGCAGCCCAAAATCGACGGAAGGCCAGTTTATTGGAGAAGTTTCCAAGGTAATGGTTGCCACTTCTTGAGAAGATATCAACAACAGAGATATGCCAAGACAATCTTTGCCATAGAGCTCCCAAGGCGAGTTTCCATGTTTCCTTGGTATAAGCACATTCAAGAAATAAATGGTCAATGATATCATGTGCGTTTTGGCATAAAACGCACTGTGAGGGGCCAATTATCCCAAGTTTCTGCAAGTTTTCTGTGGTGAGGATCTTCTTATGGGTCAAGAGCCAACAAAGAAAAAATCAGTTTTGGCATGCTATCCATGCGCCAGATTTGGTTCCAAAGGCGGGATCGAGGGTAGTGTAATTCTGCATCAGCAAGGTAATGAAAGCCTTTTTTTACTGTATAATTTGTGTTTCCCCATCCTCTAGAATCGCTGGTAGAGCGGTTTTTGGGAGCGCAGCCCTTTAGAGAGTTGAAAAGAGGTTCGAGGAGAGGCTGCAAATGATCTGGAGGAGAAAAAGATTTCTATCTGTCCCACATGCCATCGTTTTGTCCATTCAGAAATATCGTAAAGGGTGGTGAGTCCTTGATCTGTCATCCAAGAGCGATGAGGCTCTATTTGTGGGTGCATTTTCTCTTGCAGTATTTGATCATCCCAAATATGGATTCGACGCCCATTTCTAGGAATGCAGTTCAGATTAGCGCTTATTAAAGGTCTAGTAGCGAGTAAAAGTTTGAATATCGGGGAACCTATTTCCACTTTAACTTGCAAATCAACACTTTTGAGTCTGTTCCCACCTAAATATTTTTGCCATACTGCTTGCTTCCACCAAGTAGAGTTGTCGGTAATCAGTTGCCATAGCAGTTTAGTGCCCAAAGCTGAGTTCATGAGAGCTAGTTCCGTGATTCCCAATCCCCGATGGTTTTTGTGACTCATAACCTGGTTCCAATTAACTAAATGGAACTTTTTCTGGTTTGTTTTTCCTCCTTGCTAGAGGAAGGATCGAATTCTTGTGGCCATTTGAATGTTGATGCATTTTCGGGCCAAAAATGCAGAGCTTTGATAGATTGGAAGCATTGCTAGAACAAATTTGATAAGAACTACTCTGGCTACTCAGTTCAACCATTGGGTGTCCCAGAGAGAAAGCTTCTTGCTGATTTTTTCCAGTATTTTCTACCAGACCTCCGAGTAGGGAGATTTAAGGGAGATTTGGATTCCTAAATACTTGAAAGGAGACTAGTTTTTTGCAATGGAAAATCGAAACACTTGAGCTTTTGATCTCATAGTTCTAGTCGAAGGATTCCATCTGAAGATTTGGAATTTTCTATTGTTAACTTCTCTTCTTGAGGCGTCAAGAAAAGAGTCTAGAATTCTTTTGAACCTGGTCACAATGATGGATGAGACTCCTCCCAAAACGAGGGTGTCATCCACAAATTGTGAGTGGATTATAGTTTTTAATCTTCGAGCAATTTGAATTCCAGTTAAGTTCCCGTTCTCACGCTCTTTCTCTAACATTATGCCAAGGGAATCAACCACAATGATGAAGAGAAGAGGAAAAAGAGGACATCCTTGTTGAAGGCCTCTGCTGGCTTGAAAGACAGTTGATGGTCTGTCGTTTACTAGGGGGGAAATCCAAGGGATACTAATGCACGCCGAGATCCATTTTATGAAATTTTGACCTAATCCAAAGCGTTCCATAACTTGAAAAATAAAAGAATGTCTAACACGATCAAAATCATTTGCCATATCCAATTTGACAATCATACCTTTGCCTTTTGCGCAGTAGCATGTGTGTACGTCCTCTTGGACCAGGACTATATTGTCCATAATTTGCTGATCTTGCATGAAACCACCTTAGTTTGGGGAAATTAGCTTTGGGAGGAATTTTTTCAATCATTTGGCTATTATTTGGGTGAGAATTTTATAGGAGCAATTACACAGGGAAATAGGCTGAAATCGAGAGAAGGAGGTAGGATTTGTTTCTTTGGGTATAAGAGCAAGAAAAGAGGAGCTCAAATCCTCCCCTCAATCCTTATGGGTTGCTGAGCTTATTGAAGCATTATTTTCAAATCGTTTTGATAGTTTCCCAAAAGGAGCGGTAGAAGGATATGGAGAAGTTGTCTCATCCAGGTGTTTTTTCAAGTTCAATACTCCACATTGCTTGTGATATTTCAACTTTGGATATTGGTTTCATAAGATCTACATTTTCTTCTTTGGTGACCAAATTAGGGATTTTTTCAAGCATGGAGTGTATATTTTCAGGCCCCGCCTCTTCACCATTTGAGTAGAGGGACGTGAAGTGGTTATGGGTAGCCCCTTTCATTTCCTCAAATTCACTTAAAGTCATGTCATCTTCCTGTATTAATTTCTGAACATTGTTTTTGGTTTGCCAGAGATTGGCTTGACTACGGAAAAACTTGGTGTTTTTATCACCTGATTGAAGCCAAAGACTTCAAGACTTCAATCTCCAACACTCTTCTTCCCTTTTCAAGCCTTGTTGATATTTACATTGGATCTCTTTTTCATCTTTTTGTGTCTGAAAAGTTACTTCAATTGCCTCAGAGTTTTTTTGTAGCTCATCCAATTTTCTTTTGATAAGTCTTTTCTCCTTAATTGGGGAGGTAAGGCGAGATTTTTCCCAATCCCTTAGAGCTTGTTTGACCAATATAAGCTTCTGCTCCCAAATATACATTGGGGTACTTGGAATTCAGATTGTCCTAGTTGAGCAGATTAGATCGATCACTTCTTTGGATTGGAGCCATTGAGGGTTATAACGAAAGGGGAGAGGGCCATAGTTTGGGAGGGCTTGAATATGGAGGGAAATCAAATTATGGTCTTAGGTTATCGAGGGAAGGATGTAGGATTTAATGGAGGAATTTTGAAGGTGGTGTAAGACACCCAACCCCCTAAGTGCCCTTTTAAGGGACGGGGAATTAAATTTTATCTTTTCCTAAAACTCCAAGAATCCCTTTAAGAAGGGCACCATCATCTTCTACTGTCCAAGAGCTTTCCAACGACTGTAATTTTTCTCAAAACAAAGCTCTAGATAAAAAATTATGGCCTTTTAAAGATTTAGGGCCTTTATTGGCCAAAGGTCTCTTTTACTGCCACGTGACACCTATGTGGCTCCATGTCTCCTGTGTCATCCAACATGGCACTAACGTGCCAGAAAATGTCACCTCTAAGCACATACTTGGCACTTGCCACCTATTTCACCGGACCCGCGGCTCATCGGGCCTCGACTCTTTACCGCCCAATGCGTTTTACACATCCTCCAAGGTTTGCTCTCACTAGTTGATGACACCTGTCCACCGGTCATCGAGACCGTGGGATCTCAAACATTTACGCACCCAACCCTATGCTACGTATTCTCTTGAGATCTGATTTAACCAGGTGCTGACACATGGTCGTTGGGCATTAGCTTGGTTACGCCAGGATGATGTCATCTTAGGACACCAGAACCTCAAATCCTAGGATCTTGGACCTCGACCTCTTCGTTATTTGCAAAGCCCAACAACTCCCGATCTAGGATGAGCTGGAACCTCTAACACGTGACACTATCATATTGTTCCACTTTTATTGACCGTGGCACGACACGTAGCCACCGTTACCTTGTCACACATGGCACACATTTTCCCCACGAAGCTCTACCTAAAATGATAAAATCACTTGACACATGGCACACTCATCATGTGACACATGTAATTCCATGTGGAAAAATGCGGCATACACGTCACAACAATGCTCAGGGTTCTCCCAATAGGGAATTGACACTTGTCCACTCCCTATTCATTGGATGACGTCATCTCAGATATTCTAGGCATTGACCATCGACCATTTTCATAAGGTCTATTTCCAAAAATCTCTCGGTGGTCTGCGATTTGAGATACAATTGTCATCCCGGGGCATGTGGCCTTATCTGGTCATGCCATGTGGCATGACACGTGGCACTTGTACCACCTGACATGTGGAACTCATTTTCCACTTGACACATGGCACTCATTTTCCACCTAGACCCCTGTTCACTATTCACAAATTTGGGTGACACGTGGCACCACTCACTTCACGACACATGGTGTCATCGAGTAATCGTAGACATCGGGGCCTAGACCACTTACCGAACCCTATGAGATAAAAACCTCAAGGTTTGCCGTCATGGGATTACGAGATACTTAATTAGGTTAATCCCATAATTAATTAAGGTGATCCCATGATTAATAATGGTTAGTTATGTTAACTCCCGGGGTTAGGAGTCCACGAGATCGACGACCTAGATCTCACACACTTATATGTGACGTTTGTTAGGGCTCCTCTCACATCTACAGTGTGGTACCAATGCCAAGGATCAGATGGTGTAGATTCAAAGCGTCGTTCAATATATCGACGATTCTCATTGAGGCAGGTCTTAGACCTCAACCCTCTCTGATCTCATGTGCACTAAAAGTCCCCGCGGTCTAGGGTCTACTTAAATTTCCTGCGAATCAAATGTTGACAAGTGTCAAACTCTTGACCTCCTATCTGCCATGCTGGTGCGACACATCTCTCTTGAAATCACCTTCTCCCTTTCTTGGGATTACACTTTATAATTAAAGGTTTGGAACTAGGGGTTGGAACCCTGGTCCCTGGATAGTGGTGTATTGAGACTTCCCAATGTTTGGAATTAAAATTCTTTTGGGGTTTGGTGTTCCAAAAACCCGGGACGCTACTCTCCCTTCTGAGATTTTATGAAGATCTACGGTTGAGATATCTTGGCTCAAAGATCCAACAACTGAGAACCATAGATGATTTTAGGGGCTAAATTTCGCAAATGGGCTAATTTTCCATAGTTTTTCCCAAAAAACGATTCGCTAATTTCTGTTTTTTCTAAAATCGATTCGCCGTAATTCCATACAATAAAATTATTTTACCTTAAAATTTGGCAATTGATCGAGATTTAGGAGTGGAATGAACTAATTAACAGACTGGATACAATAAACATAGAGATATGAAGAATAACACAAATATCCAGTCAACAATATCTTCTATTAAATAATGAAATAGGTTGAAATTGTAAAACTACAGAACTGAAACACTTGCTCGATGTTAGGACCACGCAATGTACCTTTTTTTGCCCATACTTTTTGCCATTATTATACCATTGATCACCTATATTTAGATTTATATTATCACTTCATCTGATCATTCCAAGGTATACAACGTCCTTTCTCATTACTATACGTTTAATCTGTTTTGCATAATATTTTACATCACTCTCGTACTTAATTATTGATTAGAAGTGCATAAGTGTCCATAATTGCAGATCAACATTTGAGGCCCGTGTTGAAACACAAAACTGTCCAAGATCGCTGATGCTGAAACACGGAGCTGCTACACAGTACAAGGTCGCATATGCCGAAACACAGAGCTACTACACAGTCCAAGATCGCATATGCCAAAACACGGAGCTGCTACACAGTCCAAGGTCGCATATGCCGAAACACAGAGCTGCTACACAGTTCGAGGACGCAGATGATGAAACAGGGAGCTGTCACACAGTTCAGAATTGCAAATGCTAAAACACAGAAGGAGACCGCCAGAGCCACGATGCTGAAGCACAAGCCGTTACAGTTAGCGGTCAAGGCTGACACAGTCAAGAGCGCAATTCACGTGGCTAAAATAGCCCGTGAATTGCGATACTGAAACAACATCAACAATGATGAGAAGGAGCTGTTACACCAGCCATAACAACAACACCTCGTTCAGCTCTTGTATTAGCATTCGGTTGCGTGAGAATAGGACATCCTATGCTGATTTAGGAAGAAGATCCGATTTAGGATAGGATTCAGATATGCTTTGTAATGATTGTATCGAAGGGATTTTCTCTTTAAATTCAGGGGAAATCACCATTCGAGGAATTGAAGTTTTGATACATTGAAGCAACTCCAGAGAAGCGAGACGCATTCTATTCTTTCAATTGTAAAGTGATATTTCGACAGATGAATATGAGAATTCTTTGAGTATCCTTCTTTAGCCCTTCGTTCAGGGGAATCTTGTGAGAAGGGAGGGCCCACCTTCATCACAAGATTCACCCATTAGATAGAAGTGAGTTAGTATAATTTCTGTTTACGTTTTGTTCAACTGTCGTTTGCTGAAACACTGTTTTAATGAATTTCTCTTTGCTGAACACTACTGACTCTGTCTTAGTTATTGAATGAAATTTATAATCCTTTTTATCGATCTTGTGTGATGATTTTACGAGGCTAGCAGAGAATTGGTTAAAGGTCCTTGCTCAGACAGAAGGGGATCAGAATACCATAACCTCTGTAGGTTTCCTTTACCTTTGCATGTGTGCTAGCCAGAGAATTGGTTAAAGTGTTCCTGCTCAGACAGAAAGGGACTACAACACCTTGTCCTCTATAGATTTCCTTTGCCTCTACAAGTGTGCTAGCCAGAGATTTGGTTAAAGTGTTCCTGCTCAGACAGAAATGAACTACAACAACTTGTCTTCTGTAGGTTTCATTTACCTCTGCAAGTGTGTTAGCCAGGGATTGGATTAAGGGTTCCTACTCGGAAAGGAAAGAACCAACATCCTGTTCTCTGTAGACTTTCCTTGGTGTTAGCTAGAAACTGGGTTAGAGATCCCTGCTCAGAAAGAAAGGAATCAGACTACCCTGTTCTATGTAGACCTCAACCTCACAAGTGTGCTAAAACAGAAGTAAGGCTCAAGGCTCCTACTTAGACAGAAAGGAACTAAGTGCTTTGTTTTCTGTTAGATAGAGTTAATTGTTTCTGCATTATTGTTTTCATGAAAAGAGTGTTAATGCTGAAGTCTCTGTTTGAGAGTAAGGGTCCTGTTCTCTGATCACAAAATAGTATTTCTTTCCCATTGCAAGTATTATTTTAATGTAATCCAGGATTCTTAGATTGATCTTTAAGGAATTGCAATAGGGAGGTTACGTTCTTGTGATTTAATTCAGAGCTTCAGTTCATT
>JZKD02S1613837.1:614087-632548 GCA_000966675.3 Picea glauca | reverse complement strand
ATCCAAAAACCTAACCCTAGAAGGTGAAACACCAAAAGTCATGTGGGCCCTATGGGTAAGTTGGTGTAATTTGGTACCTCAACTTCCAAGGGTCATAAATTTTGCATACAACCTCCGCTTTAGGCGCGTTATAGCCTATTGGAAAGGTCTTTCAGAGAGCTACACTTCGTTGTCAAACTTTGAATCCGTCTACACTTTGACTGTGGCGAGACAAAAAAACAATGTTTAGGGCCCCAAAATGGCCCTGGAAGTACAACAAGATGTGCTGACATGAAAACATAGAAAATAAGCCATTTGGATTAGGCGAGAGGCCACCCGTATCCACCTGGAGGATGTGTGGGGCTTCAGACATCCCCATAAGTGTAGAACTCACAATTACAAAGCAATACAAAAGAAAGTGTTGAACAAAAAATGAACACAAGGAGTTAGTGGGAATAGGTGGGTGGACACCAATATCCACTTGGATCAATCCTCCCCCCTTAGGAAAAAATGGTATCCATTGCATTGAGTTCCTCCATCAGGTGAGAAAAATTCTGTTAGATTTGGCCTCGGGTGAGCCACTTGCCTTGGTGTAGGAGTTTCCCTGCCTTGACAACCTGATAAAGCTGGATCCGCTATTGGCGCGTGCCCTTGACCTGTGTGTCCAGAATATGATCAGTGGATTCTTGTTCAATGTAGTCATGGTTGAGATCTGTTGGTGTCAGTTGTTCTGCGATCTCAAACATATCCAATAATGGGGGGAAATATGGTTGAAGGAGGTCCACATTGAATACTGGATGCAGACCAAGGAAGGGTGGAGTGTTGAGCTCAAAAGCATTGCTACCCACAACCTTGGTGATAGTGTAAGGCCTATAATGAAGTGGGAGAAGCTTCCAATGGGGCCCGATGAGATGCTCCTTCTGCAAATGTAACCAGACTTTGTCGCCAACCTGAAACTGGTGTGGTACCCTGTGTTGATCATGGCGCTGCTTGTACTTAGCATTGGATTTTTGAAAAATCTCCTGGACCTGTTGGCGGATGTATTGAATCCGCTCAATGAATATGGTGGCTTTGTCGATCGCAGACTGATCAGGGGAAGAGTTTGTCTGTGCAGTGGCAAGAGAAAGTGCAACATCAATGGGTCCCAAGGGTTGGAATCAGGGATGATTTTAGGGGATAAATTCGCTGATGGGCTATTTTTCCATCGTTTTTCCAAAAAACGATTCATTATTATAAAAGCGATTCGCCCAAATTCTAAAGGATAAACATATTTTACCTTAAAAATCGCCAAAAAATTATACAAACTATATAAAATCCTTAGAAATTTGAATATTTTTACAAAAATATCACCAAACATTTTATAGTTGGCATATGAAGGATTAGTATGATTCGCTAAGGTTTCTACATTTTAAAATAAATTTCCATCCTTAAAATCATCCCTAGTTGGAATCCCAGACCCACTTGAAATGGACTATGGCCAGTGGAACTATGGAGAGCCCTGTTGTAACTGTGTTGGACATATGGGAGACTCTCATCCCATGTACGTGGATTCTTAGAATTGTACATGCGAAGGATGTGCACAATCATCCAATTGACGACCTCTGTTTGTCCATTGATTTGGGGGTGTAAAGTAGTGGATTTTGTGAGTTTGGTGTCCAACAGAGACTAGAGACTCGACCAAAAGGTGTTGAGGAACCTACTATCTCGTTCGAAGATGATGGTCTGTGGTATCCTGAAGTGGATCCACACTCGTTCGAAGAAGAACTTGGCAGTATCTGCCGCTGTGACATTCTTCTTACCAGCTGTGAGGATGGCCATCTTCGAAAACTGATCAACGACCACAAACACATACTCATTTCCTTGCTTGGTGGATGAAAAACTTGACATGTAGTCCATTGATATGGAATCCCAAGGCTTCTCGAGAATAGGAAGAGGGGTGTATAAACCTTGCTTCTTGATGGCGGGCTTGGCAATGGCACAAGAAGTGCAATATCTGATATATTTGCTGACGTCCTGTCGAAGTTTTGGCCAATAAAAATGTTTATGAAGAACGAACACAATTTTCTCTATGCTAAAATGTCCTACCACCCTACTGTAGTGGGATTCCCAAATCATCTTTGCATGCTCGCTTGCAGGAACATAGAGATGGCCCAGGTGGCATAAGAGTTTGTCCTAAATGTGAAAATCAATGACAGTTGCGCTTGTACCCAAGAGATGATATGTGGTGGCGAAGTCTAGATTTTGTTGATAAAGTTGGGGCCACTCAGATGCTTCATGTCCATAGGAATGGAGCACAGTGGTGAGTGCAACCACAGGAGGCCGAATGAGGCAGTCAACGACACGATTGGAGATACCTGTTTTATACTTGATGTTGAGATGAAACTGCTGCAGGTAGGTGGACCACTTCTGATGGTGGTTGATCTGCAATTTCCCTTGTGTCTGTATGAACTGCATTGGCTTGTGATCAGTGTGTATGATCATATCTTTCCCCAAAATCTAATGTTTCCATTGACGACAGGCTTATACAATGGAATACATTCCTTGTCATAGGTGGGGTATTTCCGAATAGTATCGAAGAGTGTCTCACTATGGTATGCCACTGGATGCCTGAGCTGAGTGAGAACTACACCCACAACATAGTCAGATGCACCAATCTCAATCTCAACTGGTTGCTGCATATCAGGTAAGGAGAGTACTGGAGATGAGCTTAAGAGATGCTTTAGATCATTGAATTCTCGTTGCTTCTCCTTCCCCCACACAAACTTGGCCCTACCACCGCCCTTGGTCACCTGGCTGAGGGCTAATGAAATATGGGAGAATCCCAAAACGAACCGTCGGTAGAAGTTGGCTAGTCCCAAAAATCTCCGAAGCTCGGTCAGTGTGGTCGGGGCTGGCCAGTCATGGATGACCTGGATCTTAGCTGGATCAACATGTACCCCATATAATACCACAAAGGATTTGGTGAAGGGTCTTGATACATCATCCATCAATCTCATGAAAGTGTCTGGTGCATTCGTAGAGATCTTCTTTAGACTTGAAGGTTGTCTTCCATACATCAGTTGGTTCGATGAGAACCTGGTGGTAGCCAGACTTTAGGTCAATATTGCTGAAGAAATTTCCCCCCTTGAGTTGGTCAAGAAGGTCATCAATCCTGGGAATGGGGTAGCGGTTCCTGACTGTGATTTTGTTTAAGGCTTTATAATCAATGCAGATTCTCCAAGTCCCGTCCTTCTTCTGCACCAGTACAATCAGGCTTCTGCAAGGGGAGGATCTGGGCATGATGTGCCCCTTTTGAATAAGCTCTTGGATCTAATTCCTGATTTCGTCATTCTCCATCAACAAGCACCGATAGACTAGTCTATTAGGTAGAGGCACGCTGGGGGTCAGATCAATTGGATGCTTGACTTGGTAGTGTGTTGGTACCCTTGTAGGTGAGGCGAATATGTCTCTGTATTCTTCCACGATCCCGTCCACTTTCTTTTGTTGCAAAGAGAGGTGTTGTGTAGAGGCCAAAGATGTGGAAACAAACTTCTTCTTACTATGAGCATGTATCACAAAGAAGACGAACTTCCCGGTCTGTGAAATGACCTTACTGCATTGCTTAGCAGAGATTAAATAAATAACAATAGGCAGTGCTACCTATGGGATTCTGTACAATTGTCTACCCAAAGTAATAATAACACTACGGGGTCTAGACTCATACACAACATGACGCTTCCACAAATATGGTTGTCCTAAAATAACATCACAAACTTCAAGGGGAGAAATATCACACAATACCTCATCTTTGAAAGGCTTGATGCTGTAGGGAAGATGACACTATTGGATGAAACACATATCTCTTCCTTGGCGAAGCCAACCGATGGTGTAGGGCTGCAGGTGCGGTGTCATTGGAAGGTCCAGCTACTTGACGACCTCTGCTGAAATCACATTCTTCTGACTACTGCTGTCGATAATGAAATGAAGTGGAGCCCCCTTGACCCACATCTACGAGTGAAAGAGACGTTCCCCTTCCTCTGGTTCTTCTGGTTCACTTAGCCGGAATTTTGTGGTAGCAACAGTGGCACTGGGTTCAACATTGATAATCCACTTCCCTCCTTTAGGATTTGACTCAGAATCAGAATCAACCCCTGACTTGGAAGCCTTCAAATTGACCACAAGGGATTGCTTGGAGCAGAATTCTTCGGTGTTGTGACGAGGACTTTTATGGTACTGACACCATTTTCCTGTGTCCTTCTTCGTCTTCTCATTTCCCTTCTTGTGTTGCAACTTGGACGGGTTGTCCTAAGGGAAGCCATCTCAACTTGGTCCCTTACTGTGTGGGTTGGGGCTGCCTTTTCCCTGTTTCGGCTATGAGAGGTTTGTAGATCCAAACTCTTGCTGTTTCTGCTTAAATTTATGCTCGATCTTGACAATGTATCTATAAGTCATGCCCAATGAGGTGATGTCCAGGGACTCCATTTCTGTTTGAATGTATCTATGTAAAAAACTGCGATATTTGAGTGCCAGATGATGCTCAGAGTATTTGATACCCAATTTGGTGCGTAGGGTATGGAAAATATTGGTGAAGTATGGTATTGTCTGGTCCCTTTCTTGACGTAGGGTGGTCCATCTGGTGTACTGGTCCTCGTAGCTTCCAAAAAGGTAGTACTTTTCTTTAATGACATCCCGAAAGGAATCTCGTGTAGGGGCCACCACAAACATTGTATATTCATTCATGATCCTTTGCTCAGAGTAAGTATCCCACCAATCTTTAACACGGGGAACGACCTTGAGGAGTGAAAAAGTGATATTTTCCCTATCGGAAAAATTGTGGACCGAAAAATATCCTTCGAGCAGATTCAACCATTTATCTACAACATCCGCATCTATCAGTCCTTCAAATAATGGAATATCAAAATTTACTTGTACCTTGAAGGGGGTTGCATGGCCGCTTGATGAAGATGTTTCTCCTGTGGGAAACCGTCAAAGGATCTGTGTGAAGTTGTCCATCATTTCATTCCTTTGTCGCGCAAGGGATTCATCGAGAAAATTTTTAATAGGATCTCCTACTCCATCATCTTTCTTTTCATCCCCCATGGGTTTCTGTCAGGATCGACATGACCGATCTTGTAATGTCTCGATCGGTTTGAGTCCCAACTTATTGTACCCAGATCTTGTCAGGGACATGCACAAAGAAAAATAAATGAAGAGCAGACTGCTATGATACCACTGATTCGGATTTAGGATCAAAGAGAAATGATTAACAGACTGAATACAATAAACACAAAGATATGAAGAATAACACAAATATCCAGTGAAAAATATCTTCTATTAAATAATGAAATAGGCTAAAACTGTAAAACTGCAGAACTGAAACACTTGCTCAAATGGTGGTAGCTATCTCTGAGAAGAGATGTGACTTCTATGCACATATGTCTGAGCAAAATGAATTACAATGAGGTTCTAGAGGCCTTTTTGATATTACTCACGAATGGAAAAACCCTAGACATCCAAAAAACTAACCCTAGAAGGTGAAACACCAAAATTCATGTGGGCCCTATGGGTAAGTTGGTGTTATTTGGTACCTCAACTTCCAAGGGTCGTAACTTTTGCATACAACCTCCATTTTAAGTGCGTGATAGCTCGTTGGAAAGGTATTTCAGAGAACTACACATTCCGCCGTCTAAATCTGACTTTGTCTATAGTTTGACTGTGGCAAGCCAAAAAAACAATGTTTAGGGCCCCAAAACAACACTGGAAGTACAACAATATGTGATGATATGAAAACATACAAAATGAGCCAATTGGATTAGGCGAGAGGCCACCTGTATCCACCTGAAGGATGTGTGGGTCTTCAGACAACCCCAAAAGTGTAGAGCTCAAAATTACGAAGCAGTACAGAAGAACGTGCTGAACAAAAAATGAACACAAGGAGCCAGTTATAATAGGTGGGTGGCCACCAATATCCACCTGGATCACCAATATTTGATAGAAGCTATATTAAATCCTTATAAATTTGAATATTTTTAAAAAACTATCGTCAAACATTTTACATTTTTCATATTAAGGACTAGTAATATTAGCTCATGTTTCTACATTTTAATAAAAATTTCCATCCTTAAAATTATCCCTGTTGAGAACTAAGGTGCTAATCCAAGGTCTCCAGGACCAATGGGACCCACACTTGACATGTGGAGTCAACATGGAATGATATTGACATGACACATCACAACACTTACTGATCACATTGTTATGGTATTACTATGTGGCCGATGACGTGTCTCGACATGTGACATGGCACGTGTCAACCGACTTCATCACGTCATCCAATTGGTATGGGTTTCCTTGCAAAAGTCTTGAATCTACCTAACACGTGTTTCCACCCACGTGTGACACGTGGACTAGTTACTATATTCCACATGGACCAACGTGGTTATACTTGTCTTCACTGTATTGGGGCTCACCCATCGGGGTGCCAAAAATTGTCCTCTTCTCATTGGTTGGGTACATTATCAAATGTCATCCTCCTCAGCTCATAATATTAACATGAAATTATGGAACCTCTCTCGTAAATTTGTCCCATCGGACTATCAGGCCATCAGTCTCACTGGGCCACTAGGCTCAAACCTTGTACATGATTCTTTTAGGTATCTGGTACTCTGATACCCCAGGCATAAAATCTTACTCTTGAGCTTCAAGAGGGATCCAACAATTGAAATCTCTTTCCACTCAGATCCAATGGTCGATATTTAAGGGACACCATCAAAAGGTTTCTCACCCGATAGAGGTCCCACCAGACTCATTGGCCAAACATAGGTCAACACATGTTGTCCTAGAACACGCTAACAAAGTGAATCATGTTGACATCACGTTCTCTCTCCTCCTACTTGTAAAAGAAGGCATGGATCCAGGGGATGGAACCCTGTTCCACTAGGCATTGGGATGTCAGGTATTCAATGCATCTCACTACAAGGGGTCTCCCAGTGTTTCGAGAGTCCAATACCTCGATAATTTTACAACCTTCCCGTATTCACCAATGATCCGTTATGATTGACGATTGGTATTCGACCATCCACCAATCCAACGGTCATTGCCTTTTGTTGACTTACAATGAGACTTTGACGGGTAACTATCCCATCTTTGGACACTTGAGATTCACCCCCACTTAGGGATCGATGACTGTTGAGTCTCATGACTCGCACAACGATGTACAAACATAGACTCAATCACTTTTCCTCGGAGACAAATACAATAAATTCACCATTAGTGGTGTAAGGAATGTGTCATTCTTACAATGCCACAATCATTCAAATGAAAGAATTTTCCAATGTTACAATATCAATCCATAAATCAGGCATGCACATCTACAATGTAATCACATGCATCCACTCAACCATATTAATTCAATTACACAGAGTATAAGGAATACATATCTTCTTGCAATATTGTAGCCAACC
Source organism: Picea glauca (assembly GCA_000966675.3). NCBI lineage: Eukaryota > Viridiplantae > Streptophyta > Pinopsida > Pinales > Pinaceae > Picea > Picea glauca. The sequence goes on along the minus strand of JZKD02S1613837.1, from coordinate 625,130 downwards.
AAGTGACTATGGGTGTTTTCCTTTCCACCCAACCATAGGATCCACATGATCAATCACTTCGTAAATAAGCCACCCCTGTGCCAAGCCATGATACCACCAGGGAATTCTCTCTTAGATTCTCAAGAAGATTGGCATGTGAAGGTTACTCTCCTTCATACCACTCTTGGAAATGACTTCCTCACACCCATGTAGCCTAGGCCTCTTCAAGGTTTATCATATGCCCTCCCAACATCAAGATCGGGACCTTCTCAAATCAAGTTGGGGTTCTTGGAATCTTAGGCCCGAATCTTAGATCTCAATCTACTTCCTATTTACTGTATTTATACACAATCATTTCCCTTCCTATGGAATCTAAACTCTCTTGGAGTTCTTTTCCCGTGTATCTAGAAGGCTATGGTTCTCCCCAGGTTCTTCTTTTTTCTTTTTCTCTCATATGTTTTCCTTGCCTTGTTCTTCTTACCACCCCATGTATTCCCCTATGTTTCCAAGGAAGGTTCTCGACATGTATTTGTTTATTTTGTTAGAAGGGACTTGCGGGGTCAATCTTGACTGCAGAAAATGGTACTCTAAGGTACCTTTGTTTGACAATTTTTTTTGTCATTTACATATCTCCCATACTCCCATTCATGGAGGGTGGTTGGTTGTTCAACAACCATTCCCCTCATTAACTTATTTTCCTTGAAACCAGGGAAATAAAGAAATTTAACTTATTATTTCTAATTTAGATATTTCAGCAAGGAATCTTGGGTCATCTTAGCATGGTGAATCCACTCTCTAGGTTTCCTCACTCTTCCCTTTAGTGGTATCATGGCCAATACTTTCAAGGCTTCACCCCCACAGTCATTTGTTGGAATTTACAATTAAACAATAATACATTCATAGTATTTTCATGCCATTGTATGACAATCACTAATTATGATTAATTATCTATAATTAGGGATTTAGAAAGGGGGTGTTACAATCCCTTACCCCTTCAAAAGGAACATCGTCCTCAATGTTCTTCTTATCAACACCTACCATGCCTTTATCTGTCAGTTTCCTTAGCATTATCGTATTTTTCCTCACATCATGGTCCTCACTTAGACTATGGTATTTCAAAACGTACCTACAACAATTTCAAACAATAAGAATATTAATCCCAGTTTCAAGCAAAAACCTTTTATTTCTGTTCAGAATTCAAGAGGAGAAAATTTACATTTCAACACAATACTTATATGTGTAGTTCATGGATTTGCATCCATATGGATTTCATATTTACTTGGATCATTGTTTTCCTTGACATACCCATTGTGCTCATGATCTCAATCAACAATTTATAGGAATTATCGAAGCCTCCTCTTCCTTGTGGTCACTCACCCTCTAGGCTCAGGCTCAAGCATCCCCGTCTCTGCTATATAGTCCCTCAGGTGATCCATATTTCCTTTCCAAGTATTTCTTGCACACAAAGAGTTTCATAGACTTCATCAAGTCTTACAACCAAAGTGTTCTTTTGACTTGCTCTATTGAGGCATCCCTTTGGCCCATGTTACCTCGACACAATATTATTTTATCGTGATAATGGCTTATTTCACATGGTTCTCATGTCACAACAATAGCCTCTTCCATGCTTTATCATCTTCAAATCCATCATCTGTCCCTCTAGTACATATATGTTATCCCACCTATATCACATGCATACAGTAACCGTGATACAATATCATTAAAGTAATCAAAATTATTTCAAATTTGTTACCCACAGATTTCCATTTCACATTTCTAATTTCATATTTGTTCCATATAGGAACCAGATTTCACTAGTACGAGATTTTCCTTCTCATAACAGTTTGGATCAACATGCATTGGTCTTCCTCATGGGATTACAACATTGCCATATCCAAGATCCTTTTTCCTGCAATTCCATCTTCACATAACCAAACAAATTGTTAATTATCATGCACACATTTTCATTGCATGATTGCAGTGGCTTCCAAACAATTTCAAAATTGTGCATACTAACAATTAAATCATTGATATAAGGAAAATGAAATATCATTCCTTACACATGCATATTTTCAACAACCAAGCTTTTCCAAATGCAATCAAACAATAAATTAATTTAATCAATGTGCCAATTTACATGGATAGATTCACACACAATGTGTTAGCGATAAAAAACGCACTGGCATTTTTTTTAAAGAATGATGCCTAATCTTACAGGGAACTTTTGATTACCTTCCTGAGCTCCAAATGCAGATTTGAAAGCACCATTGGAAAGCTTAGTATTTCTATATGTCGATCGACTATTCAAGCATGTAAAATAGACTCTCCACGACTGAGAAATTTGATTTTAAAAAAATCTACACTTTCACCAGCTAACTCGTCTTGAACTTTGCTAGTTAGCTGGTGAAATCTTTGCTTTTCACTAGCTAAGGAGCGGATTTTTAGGTAAATAAGATGGTGAAAGCCTGTCACGGCCAGAATAACCAAATTTTTGCCCAGATCCGGATTTTTTGAGTTTGAATGGTTTGAAACCACTTCAAATGGACAGTTGTTGAATTATCAAGTCTGATTCAATGGCTATTTTTGACGGATAAGGGAAAGAAGAGGTGTTTCAATCGATTTTGGTATCTTTTTCAAAGGCAGAAAATCAGGGTTTTTGCACACTTCACCAAATTCGAATTTTATCTTTGGAGGACCAAATCAAACAACCTTGGGAGGCTAAAACTGCACTTCATCAACAATCTACTACTCTTAGAAATCATTAGATATGGATTGACCTCATCTTGAGGGTTTTTCATATTTATTTGTAAATATTGTTTTACTTTCTGTTTTTAGAATAATTGATCCATCTTTTTAGGATCTGAAACTACTTTGTAAAGGCTATAAAGCCTGGGGATTCAGTTGGAAAGGGGGTTCAATCTAAGAGACATTTTCTAGCCACTGTACTTGACTTCTTATTCTGATAATAGAATCACAGTCCTATTTTGTTTTCAATATCAGATTCTTTCATATATTTCATGATCCTACACTTTATTCCAGTTTAGTTTAGCTTTTAAGAACTGTCATCTTCTTATTAAGCTCATAAACTTGGATTAAACAATTTCTTGCTGTCTTGTATGACCCTGCATATGGTTGTATTTGGTTATATGGACTAGTATTCTTCATCCCCCTTTTTCAACTCTGTTGTCTGATTATTGTTCTCTAAAAACACTGTTTTATTCAGATACATGATGAGTGGTTACTTTCATTAGCTATTGAGTTATCTTATTGTTCCAAGCATACAAATCCACCATATTCTTAAGTTACCAAGCACCTTTGGTCTACAACCACAAAGGGTTTCTTGGAGTGATAACAAATTGGCGTCGTTTCCAGGGAGAGGAGATTGAAGCTCAACTTACTTGGGAGATGACATAAGTTCCAACTTTGATGAGAGACAAATACTGGGCACATTTCTAGTTGTAATCATCTATCTGGCGACTCCATGAAGGATGAATTCAGTGGAGACTCCATTGGTATGAAATGAACCAAATCTTTGCTAAGAGGTATGCGTTCTGTGATTTTTCAAAAATTGTTGGTTTCCCTAATCTAGTGCCTAGTAGAGATGAATGGGAAAATAGTCTTCCCAGATTTTGAGGAGAAGAATGGGAAGTGCCAGATGAACATTTGCTAGACTTTCATGATTACATGCATCGGTTGCAAGTTGTGCACGAGGATGTTCAGATCCGGCTCTTCTGTTTCTCATTAGAGGGAATTGCTCGTGATTGGTACCGGTCTCTGCCTTATGCTAGTATAAACTCTTTGGCAGATTTTCATGCTGCTTTTCATGTGTTTTGTAAAGAGCATTTTCCAGATGATCTTCTCTATCTTGAATGCTGTCATGAATTTCATTTATTGACTAAAGACTCGGATGTTAATGAAGAGTACACTGCTATCGAGAATACTCTTCGTTATCAAGAGATTGATGATTCACATTATGACAACCATTGTGATGCTTTAAACATTGTATTAAATGCATCTTTTAAAGATGATTGTGATGATGATCCGATTATCCATTTTGAAAATTTGAAAAATGATGAGCAGATTGACATATCAGCAGGAGATAATTTTAGATCTACAACAAATACTAAGGGAAGCCTTGAGTTTATAGATTTGCAGACAAAAGTGGTTTGTAGAAGATATGAGGTGGAAGGTGAAGAAAAGAAGGGTTCAGATCAGAAACTAAGTATGCATTTTTCTTCGACAAAGGTTGAGAAGTCCACATTCATCATTGAGATCAAGGAGGACAACTAGCAACATCATTTCCATTTACAGTCAGGACAGAATCTTGAAGAGGTATTCCTTTACTATTTTATTGATCCTATTGCCGATTTTTTGGAATCATTGAGCAGTATAAATATCAAGATATTCTTGTCAGATGAAGGCTGTTTCTATCATTTTTTCTGAACACATCTCTGTTGGCTACGCATTCTTTTATTTTTGGGATCAAGATCAAGAATTTTGTCAGCAAATAAATTTCTTACATGGCTTCATTGGAAGCATGAGTTTACTTTATTAAGAAGCAGTGCAAAGTGTTAATGTAGGAGTAGGCAGAAGAATAAGCTCACCAGATTTTAGAAGTATCAAAACATAGGATTTAAGATTTTATCTTAGAAATAAATTGATCCTCAAAAGATCTTTTCAAAATTTTGTGAAAAAGCTTTTCAAAAACTAACGTATGTTGTGAAGTTGAAGTTAGCTGGTGAAAGGCTTAGGTTTCAATGATTAAGCTGTGCTCCTTGCAACAAGTAAGCTGGTGAAAGCACTTACTGTTGTAAATATCAAAGGGAAACTTCGACAATTGTTATAGTGACCATATCTGTCACACCTTGAGGAATTATTGACAAAGAGTGAGAAGCTTTGGGACTCAAGATTAACATCAAATGAAAGACTATCAGTCAAAAAAAGTTTGTAGCTGTCGAGAAAAGTGTCTAATGAGCGCCCAGGTGTTGAGACCAGCGACAAATTGTAGGCCACTTGTTATACACTTATGTAGATCAAAACTTTTGAGCATTCAAAGGCAAAATAGATAAATGTCATTCACTACCAGCAGGGGAAACACCAAGTCTAGCTCTTGCTCCCATGTTTCAGCTCCATGCGACCTACATAGCAACAATAACACACAAATCAAATCAAAGCCAGTGCAAAAGCATAACATCAAGCCATGAGGAGGAGGGGCATCCTTATGCTCTATACGTCAATAATACAAATGAATCACAGCCAGGTCTCGAAGAAGATTGTACATATGTTCATCATTTAGTTCATGCCAAAAGGAGAGATAGAGATCGAGTTCCCAGTATGTTGATGGCATATAGTTGATTTGTATATGTCTAACTTAGAGGAAATCAAGAGAATACAGAAATATGTGAAGGCAATTATGAGAAATTCAAGAATTGTCATGCTTGGAGTGGGTGTGTCATCTGAAAAGAACCGAACAGAAGAAGTTGCACAATCGACTAATTATCACTCCTCATTAAAAACATAATCGTTCACTTGCACTGGGGCATGATTCATAAAGTCAATTTCGGGGCCAAATATGCATTTCAGCGTTTATACTGGTATATCAATGAAAATCACTCTTGTTGTATTTTAAGCACTTCTTCAATGTACAAATTCTGTACTGGCAAATTTTAGAACATAAAGCTCGGAGATGTATCCACAATGAGGGGAATTCCTTACTTCCAAAGGCACTGCAACCATTCATTTCTCACTGGCCGAGAAGGAGGTGAAGGAATTGAGGGTTGGTAAAGAAAGGGATTGACATCGTCTTGAATAACAAAATATCGTGAAGGTGGGAGGCATCATTTTGTTTTGTCTGCTCTGCACTTGTATTGTAGTCTTACGATAATGAGTGAACGTTTCTGGACTTGCTGCTCATAAAGAAGCGCTTGCCAATGTCCATACCAAACGATGAAGGCAAATCTGCAGGGGCCACATCAAATATTCAAAAAATAAAGAAAATAAACGATGGCTTTGCTGATGCGAGCTCTCCTCCGAAGCTCTTGCATTTCCCAACCGAGTTTCGAGTCAATTCACAGAGTTTTTGCTACTACCCCTACATGGGCCACAAGACGCCTACAGCATAGCGGCACCCTAGGGAAATTGATTCTGAAATTCCTGAAATTCCTTCTTTGACCATAAGCAGATCGCTGGCAGATATTCTACATGGATTGAACCATAGAGTTCCCGATAGGCTAGTTAAAATCAGAGTCGATGTGTGAGGAAATTCAGCAAGAGAAAATATCATTGTTTTCAATGAGGTGAATCAAATGAAACAAGAAAATAAGTAAAGTTGGTCAAAGACGCCTATGATTTTGGATCGTCAACAAACTTCTTCCAGTTGTGCCTTTCGAAGTTAAAGGATGCTCTTGATCCTATTGAAATGCAACTGCATCGATTTTTCTAAGATTTCTTGCAAGCATTATTTGTTTTTAGTATGTTGTAAAGCTCGTACAAGATATTCCAGGAGAATATATAGTGGCAGATCATCTATTGTTGACCATATATTCAGGGATAAATTCAGCTAGTGTAAAATGAGGCAGATCTAGAGTTCAAGAAAAAAATTGAGGAATATGTGGTTAAAGATATCTTAGCAGAATGATTCATAAACAGGTTTTGTAATAGTTACAAGGAGAAAGGACCAAAGCATGTCAAGTTCTCAACAACTGATGGAGCATTGAAGGTGGCTCCTGCTATGAGTATAGTCGATGCCTTTTCGGACCTTGTGAGTGATGGAACAACTGTGCGTGAAAACAATCAACATGTGTAGATGTTGGGGGTGATCCTTCCAATGGGATATATTTTGTTGATCGCTTGAAGCACTTCGTGGAAGATCCTCAGACTAAAGAGGTCGCAAAGGAGGCATCTGATATGGTCTTAGCAGATGACATTTTCAATTCAATAGTTGCAGCTGTTACTGAAGTTCGTTCCATTTTACAACAACATGAAGGTTTTAATTCGGTACACAATATCCTCAAATATTGGTGAAGTTGCTTCAATATTTCTAATGGTAGTTCTAGTAGGAGATGGTCATACACTTGTAAGATTTTTCCAACTCAGGACATGAGACCAATGTTCCTCTTGGGAAGGGTTTTAGGTGTCTCTCTTCAAAGAAAGATCACATGTTTTCTCCTTCGAAGCCGATCCATGTGATTACTTCTCAACTGGCAAAGCTAAAGCTATAACCCTTAATCATTCATTAACAAGGTTTTGAGCCATGGGCTTATAGGAGGAAGAAGATCTCTGATATCTATATTCATCATGGCTAGGCAGCCAAGATCCAAATTTGTGGTAATATATATTAGGTTTTGGTACATTTTATTTCGGAGGACCTAGGTGGCTGGCTCGGTCTTCTAATTCAATATGGATCAGTTATCTTCTGAAAATCTTCTTCTAGAGTCCTTTCAGGGAAATGACGTGACTGAACAACTTGCATTGATATGGAGGTGATAATAGAAGTAGAGGTGGTTACAATGGAGATTGAAACAGAGATGGACATTGGTTCACAAGGTGCAATGAATTTCTTCGAAGAAACCAAGCAGGGTGAAGTGTTTGATTCAACACACCAGGGCATCTCAAGACAAATACTTTGTATCTGAAGCTGCTAGAAAATGAAAAGTCAAAGACCTCAAGCTGCCTGCAATACTCTCATTTCAAAGTTGAAGTTATCCTGGAATTTTCAAAACCATGGTTACATATCTCACCATCCTGCCTATGTTCAACACTTTTCTTCTTATTGAAGATATTGCCACAATAGATGCCATGTCGATGTGCAAACAACATTTCCAGGGGAGTTTGAAGCAAACATGCTACAGATAAAGAAGATTGGGAAAGATAACAACAAACTTTGGAAAATAGCCATATGATAAATTGTAAAGGCTGAATGACTCCATGCGCAATACTAAAGGCACAGGGTCTACCAGGTTCTTGGAGACCTCGCAGGGAGGTCTCCATCCCAGTTGGAGCCAGTTGTTAGCGATAAAAAATGCACTAGCATTTTTTTTAAAGAATGATGCCTAATCTTGCAGGGAAATTTTGATTACCTTCCCGAGATCCAAATGTAGATTTTAAAGCACCATTGGAAAGCTTAGGATTTCTAGATGTCGATCAACTATTCAAGCATGTAAAACGGACTCTCCACGACTGAGAAATTTGATTTAAAAAAAATCTACGCTTTCACCAGCTAACTCGTCTTGAACTTTGCTAGTTAGTTGGTGAAAGCTCTGCTTTTCACCAGCTAAGGAGCGGATTTTTAGTTAAATAAGCTGGTGAAATCCTGTCACGGCCAGAATAACCAAATTTTTGCTTAGATCTAGATTTTTTGAGTTTGAATGGTTTGAAACCACTTCAAATGGATAGTTGTTGAATTATCAAGTCTAATTCAATGGCTATTTTTGATGGATAAGGGAAAGAAGAGGTGTTTCAATCGATTTTGGTATCTTTTTCAAAGGCAGAAAATCAGGGTTTTTGCACACTTCACCAAATTCGAATTTTATCTTTGGAGGACCAAATCAAACAGCCTTGGGAGGCTAAAACTGCACTTCATCAGCAATCTACTACTCTTAGAAATCATTAGATATGGATTGACCTCATCTTGAGGGTTTTTCCTATTTATTTGTTATAACGACCCTGCTTAAATAAATGTAAAGGATTATTAATTATAATTAAATTGATAATCTGATTGTCCTAAGATGTTAGCTAAACAATAATTGTTTCTTATATAATATTAACTTAATTAATTATCATTAATTATTTGTTCATAATTGTCAATGGTTATTTAATTATTAATCAACTCTTTAATTATTTTGAGTAAAGAATTAATAGGGTTGATAATTTAATTTATTAAAACTTACGTACATGAGTGGGATAACAAACATTAAATAAAAGGATAAGAAGCATTAAATAAATGGGACAAGACATTAAATAAGAGGATAAGGTAATGAATGTAGGGATAAGGAATTTAATGAAAGGAAGAGTCGGTGAAAGGGGATAAGAGGGGGAGAGCCTTACGGGGAAGACATTAATTTCTTTGGGGGGAGGAGGATTTTGGATTTTGGGGGAGGAAGCATTTTGGAGAGGGAGGGGAGCACTGGTTTCATGGCTTGGTCTTTCTGGTTATGTGGGAGAGTTTTCAGATTGTGAGTATCATTGCAGGGGGCACCGGGTTGCTCGGGGTTTTGGGCATGGGGGCCAGGATTCCTTTCAGTTTCCTGGAGCTAGGGAGCCGGACAGGCTGCTCCTAGCTGGCTGGGTGGATAGTCGGTTTGGGCAGTGTTGGTCAGTTCATCGGGCTAGGCAAGACAACAGCAAGTCAGTAGGGAAGGGACAGCCATATCGACAGGAATTAGCATCAGAAACATGTATTTATATGTGATTTGTTGATTTATTTCCATGCTGTAGATAGATTTTAACTTATGCAGAATATTTATGCTTTTGAAGTGAATGTATAATTTACGTAAGGCAATTATATGTTAATTGAATTTTAATTTTGTATTTAATTAAGCCGGGTCTCTACAATTGGTATCAGAGCTGTAGTTGAAACACTGGAGTCTTAAGGGCCAAAGTCCCTCCCGCCTAACGCCTGCAAACAAAACATGAGAAATGGCATTAGACTGTAAAAAGAAACTTAAGATAAAAACTAGTTGAACAATATTACAACCAACAGGAATATTCCAGAGAGGAACACAAGAACCTTTTTCAATGTAAAGATAACATGATTTTATGTAAGTACCATATATCTTTATATAAAATTATATTTCTAGAAATTATTTTTGAAATTATATTTCTGGAAATTATTTTTGAAATTATATTTCTGGAAATTATTTTTGTTAATATAACAAAAAGATGTTTCTATTAGCTACATAGAATTTACAGGATGCGTTCAATACAAATAGGTGTATACATAGACTGTAAATAAAGGGTTTCTAAGTATCATTCTATTCTTTCGAGATATGAGGGTTAATATATATAAAAATAAAAATAAAAATTTATAGAGTAGAATCATAAATATATTTCAAAACAACGTCAAGAAAAATTTACAAACAATAAACTGTTCACGGCAAGTAGAAAATCAGGAACGGAACTTTGCAATGCATTATGATTCAAATTCATGATCATGTGAAGATTTGACTGTCAATAGCTAATGGAAAAAGAGAAAACATACAGTCGACTAGGGTTCAATATCAAAGGAAAACATAGCCAATCAAAATATGAGCACATATCAGGGTTCAATAAATCTAAGAATGGATCAAGTATGTTGGGGTCAAGTCTGGTTTATGTTGATGTGGGTTTATTTGTATTCAGATTTGTATATTCCGAGGACATTGAAGGTTATAAGCTAAATAATGGGGCCCCGATATCCCGTTGAAGGTGGAACCCCGTAGATATAAAATGAATACTTAATTGCAGAACAAAAAGAAGAAACTTACATTTGGTAGGATTATCGGGCTCCCTTGAATACTTAACCATTGTTCCGATTCCTGGTTCGCCTCCTGTGCTCTAATTTGTTCTCTGGTTTCTTCTTCGGGGACAACTATCTTCTTATAAAAGGCGGAAAACACAAAACATTTTTATTAAAAATAAACAAAATAAACCAAAAACAAATACTAGGGCGGATACATTGTTTTTGACCTGAAGTAAGACAGATAAATAAGGACCCCCAGCTAATCTAAGACATAAACATTATGTTTGTTCTTCAGATCTTCAGTCTGACACACTCCCAACTGAGCTACCTCCGCTGCCTCAATTTTAGTATTGTGATTCATGTTGTGATCGGCCGCTCCCTCATTCACGTAAACGCACGTCCAGGGTTCCATTTGTTCAGCTACACCGCGGTTTACCTTGCCGCCGCCTTACTTAGAATAAAACGAATCGAACGGGAGCAGCGAGTTGAATATTATTGCCTTGCGTAGCTTAATAGTCCAGTGCTGAGAGCAATCTTGTCTAACAAATAGAGGGAAATTATACAGAACGAAGCGTCCATATTCACGATCTTCTGACTTCACTGGGAGTAAGCGAATCGGGGCAGGG
>JZKD02S1613837.1:586976-605362 GCA_000966675.3 Picea glauca | reverse complement strand
CATATCGACGGGAATTAGCATCAAAAACAGGTATTTATATGTGATTTGTTGAGTTATTTCCATGCTGTAGATAGATTTTAACTTATGCAGAATATTTATGCTTTTGAAGTGAATGTATAATTTACGTAAGTCAATTATATGTTAATTGAATTTTAATTTTGTATTTAATTAAGCCGGGTCTTTACATTTGTAAATATTGTTTTACTTTCTGTTTTTAGAATAATTGATCCATCGTTTTAGGATCTGAAACTGCTTTGTAAAGGCTATAAATCCTAGGGATTCAGTTGGAAAGGGGGTTCAATCTAAGAGACATTTTTTAGCCACTGTACTTGACTTCTTATTCTGATAATAGAATCACAGTCCTCTTTTGTTTTCAATATTAGATTCTTTCATATATTTCATGATTCTACACTTTATTCCAGTTTAGTTTAGCTTTTAAGAACTGTCATCTTCTTATTAAGCTCATAAAATTGGATTAAAGAATTTCTTGCTGTCTTGTATGACCCTACATATGGTTGTATTTGGTTATCCGGACTAGTATTCTTCATCCCCTTTTTTCAATTCTGTTGTCTGATTATTGTTCTCTAAAAGCACTGTTTTATTCAGATACATGATGAGTGGTTACTTTCATTAGCTATTGAGTTATATTATTTTTCCAAGCATACAAATCCACCATATTCTTAAGTTACCAAGCACCTTTGGTCTACAACCACAAAGGGTTTCTTGGAGTGATAACACAATGCACCCTTACATTGATTTGATATTACCATATTTTTCCTGTTAGGCACCCTGCCATGGTGTGTTGGAACTCATCCAACCTCTTACCACATGGATTCTCTATCCAAATTCATCATTACAACAGAACTATATTTCCTGCTACGAACTGATAATAACCTCAAATCAACATAATATAATATGAAATCAAATTTTCATATGAGTGCATCCAAGCATTCTTTCTCTACTAGCACTCATGGTACCAATAGTCATAGCCACCAAATTCCTCTCTTTATTATTCTACAACTATGTAGAGTACTGGAAGATACTTCTTCCACAATGGGAATTCCTATACCTTCCCTCTCATACAAACATGCATCTCCCTAATTCATTCAATCATGCTATTTTTGAGAACTTTTGTTCCCAATTCATTTCCAATTGGAAAATGCATTCATGACACAATTGTTCATGAATTTTCTTGCAATGATCTCAATCATCCTTGAATGCTATAGATTAGTACCTATGTCACTCAAATTCTTGTCCTGAATCTTACCCTTCTTTGGTGTCATTGGCATACAACAACCAATTAAATATACATGCATATAATCAAAAGAATAAAACATTTTAGACGGAATTCTTACCCAATCCCTTTCCATCCTCATGCCACATGAGAATAAATTTTTTATACCTATTATGGTTTCTATCACTCTCTCTGACATTACCTCATTAATGGTGTTTTATGGGGACACCCAAAGTCCCCTTCATCAATATTTCAATAGCAACCTTCTTGTATTTCTCCTCTTCCTGAGGTTGTCTAACATTGGCAATTGTCCTCCCTCAACAAATCCAATATTTTCTACATATACATGCATCATCACAATTAAACTCATATCATTTATCATGTAAGACAAAATGCATGTATCATTACAATTAAATCAACAAAACATTTTCATATATGTCATAGCATATCCATATGCACTTCATGACATCATGCTCAATGTGTTTACTAGTTCAATCACAATCAAATATTTAGTTGATTAGTATCCTACTACCATCTAGCTATCGACATTCTCATGCCGAGAACATTCACACATGACCAACATATCAATTTTCTCATTCTAGAGAAACACAATAGTTATCGAGAAAGGAGTTAAGTTACTCTTCCCTTCTTCTGTCTTATCCTACAAAATTTGGAATTTTTAGCTTGAATGACCCAGTCCCAAGGCTCCTCTGTCTTTACACAACATATCTTAACCAATCTCATTCATTTAAACATATTCATCAAATTATTTTCACTAGATGTACTTTAAAGGTACACAGTTCTGCCAATTAAATCAGAGTTTTTACGGCGAGAAAAGTGTAACTTTTTTTTTCTCATTTATTGCTTATGCAATTTATCTCTTCTAGGATATTCTTTCTCTATTCCTTGATTAGTCTCATTCAATTTCATCTTGAACTTTCCTGGATATAAAAAACATACTCATAACAATAAGATTTAGATAAAAAATTAATTATGAATCAGTGCAATTCTACACATTTACCAAATTAGATTGGTCAACACTCATTTGCATGTCTCCTATGCTTGCATTATGTTTTAGAATGTAAACCAAGATTCTTACTCAAATAGGCTTTGCAACCCATTGCCTAATTTTTCCAACTTACCTTAATATTATGACTATTGTTAGCATAGGGGCAGACCTAGGGTTCAACGCTCAAGAGCGCACCAACAAAACCCTAACTACCGACCCTTTCAGAAACACCTGCAAAGCAGATGAAGTCTCCCTCGAGGTAGAGGTAGGGGTGGTTGCAGAACTCAGGTGTCTGCAACCTTAGCTAGGACACCGATCTTTGATTATATATTTTATAGGGTACTTAGCATAGATCATTCATCAATATTTATCCCTTATGGTACTTCGTAGAAAGCACAGAGAATCGTAGTGAGTATTTAGACTAAAGATGATTCGGTACTTAGCCACAAAAATATAGATTAGATTCAACAGATCAAGCACTAAGCATCTATCAGATCTAACATTCATTCATATATCATAAGCATAGAGCATAACTAGATCTATTTAATCACAGCAAGCACTTAGCCAAGAAGGAGATAAACACATTCAGAGCACAATACACATAATTACCGTGGTTCACCCCCACCTTGGGGCTACGTCCCAAAAGTCTTCTTCTTTATATTATCTTGGTCAAGTGGTTACAACACAGAGCTTCAGTGACCCTTACTTCACAAAGGACAAAAGATCTGTGCAACTCGCTAGATCCTTCTTCCTTTCACTTCAGCACAAAACTACAACAACTCGCACTTAGCTTGTCAATCCCCTTACAATCATGCACAAATAACTTGCAATATACATCTGATCACACAAATGCAGCTACTTGCACTAAGAAATCACATCTACTACTTCTTACATTGCCTAAGTATCTATTTATATATTACAAAATGGGCCTAAGCATGTGTAAACCCACGGGCCGACATCCCTTTCCCTTTACATCAACCCAAAAACCCTAAAAGGTACCCAAAAATAGGTCTTGATTGCTTTGCGTTGCGATCCATCTTTGGAAAGCTGTCATAGTCCCAAAAAGGTCAATTATGACCAAGTATTCTTCAAAAGTTGGTGTAGGGCCAACATGCCCCCAACACTCACCTGTGACTTGTCCCGAGTCACTCAGGTCTGATCAATTCTGCCTCGAATGCCTCGAGCTTGGCTCGAGTTGCTTCAACCTGTTGTAGTGTGACAACTTCTTGCTCAGTAAAGTCCTAGATCAATGTGTCATTGAGCAGTGCTTCCAGGCACTGTTCTGCAGTGAGGACAACATGTTCAAGTTCTGCTTCCTGGATTTCAAGTTCAACGAACAATTGGCATGCCCTTTCTTGGATTGGATGAAGTCGTTGGGAAACTTCCATCACTTTACTTTGCAGTGTATGTACCTGTTGTTGGGCTGTGCATTGTTTTGTGAAGCTCTTCATTCTTTAAACTGGAGTCAAAGTCTTGATCTGTGCTTGTAGTGTGTCTGCATGCTGCTTTTCTTCTTGGAGTTGTGCCTCCAACGTCTGCAATTCTGGATTCTCTGTGAGGGTTTCATAAGTCTGGGCGCTTCTAGCGCTCAACTTCTTTCATTCCAAAGAAAATATTTTTAATCGACCAACTGCGCTTCAAGTAGTGGCCTCTCTTAGATCTCTTATTTCTTGAGGGGTCTCGAGCACGATGCAGAGCTCCAGATCCGTGATGCGCTATTGGAGTTGTTGGATTACTTCTTCCAGTTGGGTCACCTGCTGTGGGAGACTGTCTTCCATCTTCACCTCTACGACTGTCACAGAGTGCCGTGCTTTGTGAATCCTTTCCTGAACTTCAAGTTGCTCTGCTAGCAACTGTGCCTTTTCCTCATCCCACTTCACTTTCAGGGAAATCTTTTCCCATTTTTCCTCCTTCTGTTGTTCTAGAAGTGATTTCTGTGCTTGCATCAAAGCTTGGGTGGCTTGTGCTATGTCTTCTTGAGCTCATCGAAGGTGAGCTTCGACTTGATCAACGATCTGGTGCAGTTGAGTGGGCTCATCACCTGTTCTTGATGGTCCACTTATTAAGGTCGATGTAGACACTGCTTGGTTGGACTGGAGTGCCTGTTGCACTTCTTTGAGTTCACCTTTGATTCAGTTGAAGAGATCCTCCTGCTTTACTTCTTTATTTTCTACGAGCTTGAGTGAAATATTGTTCAATGCAACATTTAGGAAGTCGAAGTCATCCAGGGTAAGGGTAGTTTTAAGCATGGTCCGAGTGGCCTTAGCTTTCTTTCGGGAGGAGGGATTTGGTGGTGTCATCTTTCTTTTCATGGAGGGATCCTCCTCCTCTCTAGGTGGGGTAACCTCGCCTCTGTTTTGTTCAACTTCTGTACTGCCTAGCTTGTCACCATCGCCTCCCTTCACAGGTGATATTGAAGTAGTCTTCGTGGATGTGCTAGGGACATCTTCGAATTCGTCATCCTTCTTAGTCCTACTCGGCCTAGGTGTACCTGACATAGCTTCAGGGCTTTCCTTTTCGGACATGTCTGCAGGGTCTGCTGCAACAAGGAGGTTTGATGACCATTCCTTGGTAATCTCCTCCAAGTCATCCTCTGTCAGCTTGTAGTAGGATTGGAGCTGCTGTTTATGCTCGTCACCATGAGCTGTAATATAGGTGAAGTGGCGATTCACGCTAAATTTCATCAAAGGCCTAAACCGATGAAGTACATTTGGGGTGATCCATGGTGTAGACTGAATTGCATTCTTCAGTTGGTTGAAGTAGGTGTGGAAGAAAACATTGGACTGCCACTGCTTGTTCATGTCGCTGGAGTACCAAAACATACAAAACTTCGCGGCTAGTGGTTCAAAAGGTTCAATCTCCGGGAAAGTGGCTTCCTCTGGCAGCTCCCAAGTGATGAAAGCGATGAGTATGAGTAACCAACTAAAGTGGAACTCATACCCTTGGTCTTGCGCTCCTCTGCAATCCATCTCTAACTGGTTTACAAGATACTGCACCCAATTCATTTTTAGTCCCTTGGGGCACTTCCCTGCAAGGTCAACTACAAAGCTAGTCACCTATGTTGTTCTGTTCTTATGAACTAATTTTACCATGATCAACTGACATGCAAGGCTCATTGCGCCACTTTGGATAGAGGCTACCTTGTAGCCTCACGTACCCTTCTCTACATCGCCATAAGTTTCCTTTATCCGCTATGCTAGTGCTTGGTCTGAGGTCTTTCCTGGGTAAAAGTCCTATGGGTCAGGGCCTTGCATGCTAAATCTTGTGATCCAACTGATCAGAGTCGGATCCACGGTGATGCAACATTCCAACCATAAGTATCTGTCGTGGTAGCAAGACAACAACAATCTAACACATGCATTGACTTCCTGGTGTCTGCCAAAATGAGGGATCTTCATTACGTTGAACAATGAGGACTGCGCGAGGTTCTGGGTCCAGGACTGCGGGACAATCTTAGGATTTCTGCCTTTGGTCTTGGTTAGGTATTTATGTGGAGCTAACATGTTGTAGGTCTTGTGATCTCCAAGGTTAAAATCATTAAATTTCAGTGCTACGAGCTTATCTTGGTCAGTATGTACTGCACGCACCCCTTTCAAAAGATACACAGTGATCAAGGTGTACTCAAAGTCCCTGGGTACACTGTCGCGGTTAATCTTGCTGCTCAAAGGTGGGATGTAAACTGAAAAAATGCACGGGATCAGCTTGGCATTTGAAATATCGTCTCTGTGCTTTGTTCTTGTCCCAGTCATGGTTCTGGAAGGTCCTGCACCACGAGCAGTGGAGGGAGAATCTTGGACTCCTCCTATCGAGGATGCTTGCACACCTATAGACATCCTTCTCTCTGACATCACTCTCTCAGCCATTAGGTCAATCAAAACTTCTTCAACTACTTTCTCAACAACGCTGAGCTCGTTCGACATACAAGCTTGGGTCCACTAGCTTAGGCGTGAAAATGAATGATGAACAATATGGGAACAAGGCAATGATCACAGAGTGAAGTAATCTCAAGTTCCAGGCTCAAATGCTCACTTAGAAAAAAGTAGTCTCGGTGCGTGGCGCGATAGACTAAGTAGGGAAACTTAGCAACATTCTACTTGCAATGGATATGGGGGCTTGCATTAACTCCGTTCTATGCAGTTTGGTGTTTTCCAACGGTCTAGTGGGAACCCATAATTGATTTTTGACCCGTTGGGGGTGGAAATTGAACAGGTATATCGGTCCAACGACTATATTGCTGCGCCATGGCGAAGTGCCAAATGTCACTGTTTTGATATCTCGACGAAGCTCAATTCTTGTGATTTTTCCTTCTACGAAGTTCCTTCTAGAGTCTTCTATAACTTTCCGATTTTGGCCCTCTTCTTACTTAGCTTCCTAGCCTTTTTCCCAGTGAGCTTGGTCTCGGTCACCCTCTTTCCATTCTGAATCTTATCTTCTCTTGATGTCGTTACTTCACGCTCCTTAGGGTCATTCTTCATATCCAAGGGTAATACTCCTTCATCATATAGATTAGGTATTTCAGTCTTCTGTGGTTCCTCTAACGCTCTTATAGCTTCGACATCCAGGTCCTTAGTGTTTAACAACAAATATCTGTTCCCTTGTTCCTCCATCAAGTAGGCAATCCTTCTAGTCATAAATTCCACGAGTTCTTTCTTCTTCTGTTCTTGGGCTTCCTTTTCTTCTTTCCTTCAGATATGGTCTTTTTCAATCCAGATCTTTCCTAACAAAGCTGGAAATGGGACACGGTCCTCAATAAATCTAATGACTTTGAACTCCTCCTCTATCGAGGTTCCATGGGTACTCATAGCTATCTAGGTAAGTCTGCCACATAGGGTTACCATTTTTCCTTTAAATAATCCGATGGTTCCTAGTGAAGCGACTAGAGCAGGGCTTCCTAGGGTTTCCCAAGTTCTTTCTGTCATAATATTCATCAGTGTTCCCTCATCCATGGTACATTCAATGTCGAAGTCTCCTATTCTTACTTCAATTTTCTCCTGTTCTTTGAAGATCTCTAACAAACTGACATCCTTATGATCATCTAGGGTTTCTTTTATTTTCAATAACATGATCTCTGATTCTTTCTGGGGTTCTTCCAAAATTTTAGTCTCTTGATCTCCTTCAAAGTTTGCTTGTTCCATATTCAGTTTTTCAAGTCTAGCAATCATTCTAGGGCAATCCAATACTTCATGGTCCATAGATTTACAACAAAGGTAGCTAGGGATTCTCCCAGGGCATTCCTTAGCAAGATGTCCTGGTCTTCTGCAACTGTAACGTCGGGTCAATCCTCTCTTTCTTTTAAATGACCCCCAAATTCTTCTGTACTGTGCACTAGGGTTATGGTGGCTAGCCTGCAAAAAATTATTTCTAGGATCCTGCATCCATTGGTTAGTCCACAAATTCTTTCTATGCATAGGTATAACATATCTATCATTATTCTTATCAAATCTATCAAATGTTCTTCCATCTAACAATGCCCTAGTTTTCAAGCTAGGACAAAATCTATCAAGCATACCTAGATTCATGCTTCAGAAACAAAAAATTTCCACTTATCTTTCCTATATAGAGCACAAAGCTTTCAGATCTTACCTTTATTAGAGCACAAAGATTACAGATCTTACCTCTTTCTATAGATATGACTTAGAAACTTCCACTTTAACCTTTCTTAGAGCATAGAGCATTCAAATTTGACTTCTTTTCTTTAGTATCCACCTCTTTTCTTGCAGGTCTGACCTCTTTCCTTCAGATCCAACCTTTCTTTTTTAGCACAAAGCTTCGTAGGTCAATTAGAATACTGCGTACTAGGGCAACAGATCTATGCACAGAGCTTATTTTGCACAAAGCTTTTTCTTCTTTAGTTCCCAACAATCACAGTTTCGGTCCTGACAATAGAACCATTTGTTGGCACAGGGGTAGACCCAGGGTTCAACGCTCAAGAGCGCACCAATAAAACCCTAACTACCAGCCCTTTCAACAACACCTGTGAAGCAGATGAAGTCTCACCCGAGGTAGACGCAGGGGTGGTTGCAGAACTCAGGTGTCTGCATCCTTAGCTGGGACACCAATATGTGATTATATCTTTTACAGGGTACTTAGCATAGATCATTCATAAATATTTATCCCTTATGGTACTTCACAGAAAACACAAAGCATCATAGTGAATATTTAGACTAAAGATGATTCGGTACTTAGCAACAAAAATATAGATTAGATTCAATAGATCAAACACTAAGCATCTATCAAATCTAACATTCATTCATATATCATAAGCACAAAGCATAACTATATCTATTTAATCACAACAAGCACTTAGCCAAGAAGGAGATAAACACATTCAGAGAACAATACACATAGTTACTGTGGTTCACCCCCACCCTGAGGCTACGTCCACAAAGTCTTGTTCTTTATATTATCTCGGTCAAGTGGTTACAACACAGAGCTTCAGTGACCCTTACTTCGCACAGGATATAAGATCCGCGCAGCTCGCTAGATCCTTCTTCATTTCACTTCAGTACACAACTACAACAACTCACACTTAGCTTATCAATCCCCTTACAATCATGCACAAAGCACTTGCAATATACATCCGATCACACAGATCCAACTACTTGCACTAAGAAATCACATCTACTACTTCTTACATTGCCTAAGTATCTATTTATTGATTACAAAATAGGCCTAAGCATGGGTAAACCCACGGGATGACATCCATTTCCCTTTACATCAACCCAAAAACCCGAAAAGGTACCCAAAAATAGGTCTTTCTTGCTTCGCGTTGCGCTCCATATTTGGCAAGCTGTCACAGTCCCAAAATGATCAATTATGACCAAGTATTCTTCAAAACTTGGTCAAGGGCCAACAACTATGTTATCTAGACAGAGTATTTATGGCGTAGACCCCCAGCCTTACCTGGGGTCCACTGACCGCCCGGAATAAGGATCTTCAAATTACTCAAGATGGATCAGCTCACAATGTCTCTCTAGACCTTTTAATTTCGTGCTCCAAAGGTCCTTTCTATATTTTTCAGGCAAAAAAATCTTTGTAGTAGGCTCCCACTGATCAAGTGCTACTTTCTCGTGACCTTGGGCTCAAAACAAGGGGCTTACCTACTATTCTTCGCCCAATTCGGGAATTCGGGGCCTTTGCACTCCGAGCATCTGAAATAAATACACCCCACAATCCTCTCGAAACAAAGCTTCATGAAGTATTAAAATCCTATCTGGATCAACGGTTTGGAGCGATGACATGTGGATGGTTTAGATCCCTTGAGGATTTTGGGGCTTCGGGGTTTCTCCCGTCGCCATAACTTTTCACTTCTCCGAACGCCGGGGTAACAGAGTGGATCTCCACCCTCCATGCATCTCGTCTGAGATCGACGACTGACGATGCTTTGACCTCCAGGCGTCTTGGCACTCTCTTCCCATTAAAACCTTTGAACCGTCAATCCTCCGAAGTCTCTAATCTCCTATCAAATGTCCCCTGGACCAACGGTCCTGATGGACTCCAGGACTTCAGTATTAGGGAGTTCTCCTTCCATTCATCCCAATGACTGTTCCTCCAAATGAAGAAGTAGCAGAGGGATAGATTTTTTGTTGTGTGTCACCTAATCCGATGACGAGGATGGATTTCGGTCCTCCTGGATTTTGGGGGACTTGGACTCACCTCCTCACTTAAATATTGCGTGGGTTCTCTAGATATGACAGTTGTCGGATCTTCGGTAACCTCCCAAACAGATCCTTCCCGTTGGCTAAGGAAGCTCAAAGGGAAAACCTCCCTTTGAATATCTCGATTGTTATCTCTCCTGAGCTTTGTTTGCTCGAGGTGACTCCTCCCTTGGGAACTCTCAAGCCTCCAGACTCAGAGACTTGTCTAAGTCTCTCCCATTGCACTCTGATATTTTCTATCCCTCCCGAGCTTGAAAATTTTAAAGGGTTTTGACCCCTGACACCCGTTTGGCACTGCTCCAACACTTGAATCTTTGAATGCTTCCCCTTTGTCCTAAAGGGATTTGACCACTCTGTAGAGTGTCGGCCCTTATGCACTCCTTGCAGGGGAATTTCGACAGAGAAATATATACTCTGAGGAGTATATGCATGCAGTCATTGTGCAGTCTCTGCAACACACCTCTATCTCTCTTGAGATTCAACAACTCATCCTAGTTTCTGGTCGCACACTCCTTGCATGAGCACCGTGTGCTCCTCAACCAAAGATTTCAGAAGAGAAACAATTGAAACTTATACTAAACTCATAAGTTCATTCATGAAACACAAAATACAGGAAATACATGCATGAATAAATAACACAAACAATAACAATAAACTCATTCAAGTAATTCACTCAGGGATAGATAAAAACACATATTTGAGAAATCTCCTTCTCATATATTCAGTAAAAATGCATAGACAAAGTTCTTACAAAACTTCTCTTGTAATATCTTAAGGCCGAGCCCTGGTTGTAATTATGAATGTAACATTTTTTGTAGGCTGGTGAGCCAAGTATTTATAAGTTGGTAGGCTTATGTGTTGATTAGGACAGGAGCATGTTTTGTACATGTAAATATTCACATTATTAATATAAAAAACATCGTCGTGTGTAGAATGACCACAGAGAAAGAGTTATGGGGGACGAAGCTCCACTCGGTAGAGAAAGGGATGGGGTTGAGAGTCTAGGAAAGAAGGGCTAAGATTAGGTTCTAATAGAATAATATATTATTATTCTAAAATCTGTAAAGAGGATACTAGTTTATCCTAGGTTCCTTTAGGGAGAGGAATGAGTTCCAAGTGGGGGGAACATGATTCTGGAGGGAGCCAAGTGTCATCCAAAACCCATGCAGATTTATGGGGGGGCGTCCTCACGATTCTAACCATTCTCACCATTTCGACATTCTCACCATTCTGTCCATCCTCATGATTCTCACCATTCTGGAGATGGCTTTCCCCATTCATGTAGACACTAAGCAAACACACAGCTAGTCATTTGTACGCCATTTTTGAATTCCTCAACCAGTTGAACCTTTGCTACAAGACAAATTTGATACCCTCACTGTACCTGCACCTGTGGGTTGCTTGCGTATTGTCCTGTTAGTACCGTTTCCCCATGTCCAGCTTATTTTGCTTCCAGCACCATGCCCGTGTGTTGAGGAGTGAGAGTGAAGAATAAGGTTGTCAGGCTTCTGAGAAACTCTCTACAGGTGAGAGAGTGTGCTTAGGAAGTGAGCTCTCTTGGAGGAAGTCCAGTAGCAGCTACTGAACTCTGAGAATTCCTGATCCAACCTGTTGTTGAAGCCTTGGAAAGGGAGGTGTAGCAGCCGATGGACTGTGTGAAAATGAAGGTGTACACTCCTGGGGTGTGACAAGCATGTGGGGAATGAGAGTCTGTGAGCTGTGGGCGTAAGTGGCTCCTTGGAGAAAATCCTTTCTGTTGTACTATGCAACTTCCTGTTGTCCCTACCTAGCCTAGGAATCCCTTGCTAGTGGAGTTTAGTCCCAACTAGGGGGTGACCCACTATTGAGAGTGATGAGCAACATGGTCTAAGGCTGGGAGGTTCATGGAAGGTCTGCATGCAGTTGGTGTATGTCAATTAAAAGATAAGTACCAATCCTTTGTTCATATACATGTTGTGTATTTATATATGTTGTTATATTTATGGGTTTTGCCTGTGATTACTGCATGTATTCTTTTACTGTTATTTATGTATTATGCTATGTGATAGCATAATGTAAATCAACTGTTAATTTGTATGTTTTATTGTCACTTCCTCATTAATCTATGCATGAACATAATTTTTATGTTTGGTTAAAAATTGCATTATATATATATATATATATATATATATATATATATATATATATACTATGTATATTCGAGCATGATAGTCTTCTGGAGTAGCATGGTCCGGCCTGGGTGGCCGGGGATGTCACAATTTGGCATATGATAAAAGAAGCAAATATAGAGTCGTTAGATAACATTTCCCGGTCTGTTGATGGTGGCTAGGGGCGTTACAATTTGGTATCAAAGCCATGGTTTCAACACTGAGCCTTGATGGGCCATGTTAGTGGTTAATGAGACAAAGGTCTCATAGTGAATTGTTGTCGAGAAGGACAAATTATGAACCTCAGAGCATCCCTAGGTGCTAAGAAGGCACCGTGTGAACACTGGGACTGTGTTCAGAAGCTCAAGAAGTATAACGGCTTAGGGAATGGAAACAGAGAAAGAAGCCACAACGATTGTTGTGTTGGGCCGCGAAGTTTGAAATTTGGCCGTAGGATCTGTTCGGGAGGAAGAAAATCCTTTACAACCGTTAGATATGGAGAAAAGTGCATGAAAGTTAACCCCTAATCACTTTGGACTTTGTGAATTCAACGAAATTTACATGTTATAGAGAAGAAAGGGCCGAAGCCCAAAGTTCCGAAGTCCCGAAGTGGATCTACACCGTAGATCCGGGGAGAAGTACTTGACCGTTGGTTTTGGTCGAAGATAGATCGGATCCATTAGATCAAGCCAAGAGAAATAAGGTAAGGTGCAATGATGAAAGATAGATCTCAGCTGTCAGATCTGCGCACAGATGATTGTGAGCCATAAATCTCACAGTTGGATCGGGAGTTCGATGTTCGAGAGAATTGGAATGTACTAGTGTGGAATATCCCGAATCCCCGAAGCCTGAAGTTCCGATGCTGAAGAACATAAGTGGCATGGCATGATGACATCGCTAATGGTGACATGGACCTTTCCTAGACATGCCACATGCCACTACCTTAATTATTGACAACTGTACTATGTGGAATCTGGAAGCTAAAGTAGTTCGGAAGTTCAAAGTTTGAGATATTTGAGGAATGCAACTGTAAAATATTATGAAGCTCGAAGTCCCGAAGTGACGTGACCTGCTGACGTCATTAGGGATGACGTGGAAACATGGAATGTGTGCCATGTGTCAATGAGTTAAGAACCTTTGGAGGATAGAAATTCCAGTTAGAAAGTGACACATGTTACCCATCATAATGGGCCACGTGTCCGCTTCTAGTATTCCACCATGTGGCACTCCTCTCAAGCATGGGTAGTGGGGCTCCTTATGGTTACATAAAGTAGTTAAAACCTTGGTGAAGAATTTAAATAGAATGCACCCGCGATAACTTGACCCCAGTAGACTCATGGTTCCAGATCGAGAAGTCCATAGACTTTGTACTCCAGAGGAAAGGTGTTACAGTTAACATTGAGTATAGAAGCCTCAAATCCCGGAGGGCTGTAGTTAATATTGACCATTGATCAGAAAATGACACTTGGAAATAGATGTAACAATCCAGAGACTTGGAACTCCAGAAGGATTGAGAGTATGGATAGTTCGGAACTCTTGAATCTCGGAGTTCCGTAGTAAATATCAGTCGTAGGATGCTAGGAAGTTGTGGATCGTTGATCCACCCCACTTCGCAAGTTCACCAATTCGACACTCTGGGAGATTTGTTGTAATGTGCGGAAAGGGAAATCTCTGAATCTTTGGAGCCTCGAAGTTTCAAGTCTCCGAATAAAGTGCCCAACTATTAGCACTTGGTCACAGCCGTGTTCACATGTGAATTAAGGGCTAAAGAAAAAGGGGCTAGCGCCCGAAAATGAATTTTAAAACAAAACAGGGCTCAGAGATAGATCCGTGGGGATTCTTGATCGACCAAAGACCGACAAAAAATTGGAGTCTGATATTCTTTTGCTGAATCATATTGTTTAAGTTATTCTGGAGAATTATTAAGTCTAATAGCCTGACGAAAATTTGGTTGACTGCACATTTTGCAGAGTTAACAATTGAAAAAACCGAACCAAATTGTTCCATAGTGCAGAGAAATGGAGGAGGCACATGATGTTTACAATTTGGAGAATGAAGTTACAGGAATGGATGTCCATTTGGGAGTTGAAGGAACAAACTCCAATGGGCATGGAGAATAAATAGATAAAGACATGAGCATGATTAAAATCATTAAAAAATTGCATAAAGATGTCCAAATTCATCGGGAAGATAACAAAAGGATTATGAGAGCGCAGGAGAAACAGGGAGACTTCAATATGAAGCAGATGTGGAGCTTGGAAATAATTGAAAAGAAATTGGATAAGTAAACTGGATCCAACAAATCAGGGATCCATAGGTTCCTTGATGTCAAAAGGAGAGAAGGAAGTGGTAATAGACATCACCAACACTCCTGAAGGAATTCCAAAAGAAGGACACACAACAGTTCATGTCCATCTCCTACCAGAAAGCATAGGAGATCTAAAGTGGATGAACTGAAGGGTGAAATGAATAAGATCAAACCTCCTACTTTTGATGGAGAGCACAATAAAGATGAAGAGGCTGAGACATGGCTACTTGGCATGAGGAAATATTTCCAATTGCATAATTATTCCTCTCATGCAGAAGGAAGAATCACAATCTATCAGATGAAAGGAAAAACATCCTTGTGGTGGGATCAACTTATGCAAGTGCAACACATTAGATAGAGGGATGTTACATGGAAGGAATTCAAGAAACATTTTGAAAAGTACTTAAACAAGAGATACTATGACAAGAAGATGAAAGAGTTCTTTGAACTTAAATTGGGTAGTATGACTATAGATGAATATGAAAGGAGATTCCTAGAGCTGTTGAAGTATGTTCCTTTCATTAAGGATGAGGCAGTCAAGATCCAGAGATATCTGAGTGGGCTTCCATATTTTATTAGTGAAAAAATCCAATATGATGATCCTAAAACTATGGAAGAAACCATAAGGAAGGCACAATGTTTATATGATCATCATAGGGGAAAGCCTACTTCCCAAAGAGTCTGGGAAGACAAGAGGAAGTTTAAGGAGCAGAGGCAGAAGGGAAACAAGCCACCATTTTTTCATAAATAGTCCTCAAGGACAACCAGTTTTGAGGGAGCCCAGGATGGCTGAAGTAGGTGGGAAAAGGCCAAGGCAGACACCTATGCAATGTTGGGGTTATAATGGAGATCATAAATATAGAGATTTCCCTCACAAAAAGGAAAAGGTGAGAGTTGTTCACAATGTTAAACAAGAAGAAACAATGGAGGATATGGGTAGAAGAGTACCAAAGATCTATGCAGCCCTGGACAACAAGAAAGATGAGTTTCAATCACGCATTATTGAATTTGAAGGTATGATCAATAACCATGCCTTTACTATTTTAATTGACTCAGGGGCTAGTCATCGCTATATATATATCCTAAGGTAGTGGAAATATTCCAATTACCAAGAAGCAAGAATGGGAAATATTGGCTGGTGCAACTAGCCACATGAGACAAGATAAAGGTTGTTTAGTTGGTTAAATCATTTCCAGTGGGTATGAATGGAATGAGTACCAAGGAATATCTAAATTTTTTTCCTTTGGGATCATATGATTTCCTAATTGGTATGGATTGGTTGGACCAACACTGCGCCATATTATACTTTTGTAACAAAGCATTCACTTGCTTGGATGAGGAAGGAAATCAGAGAGCAGTCCAAGGAATTCTCAGGGCAGTTACTATCTGGGAAATATCAACAATGCAACTAAATAAGTGTTGCAGGAAGGGCTGTCAAATATTTGCAACCCATATGGAGGAAGGATCTAAGGATAAGGTGCCAAATCTAGAGGATCATGTAGTCCTGGAATATTTTGAAGATGTGTTCAAGGAGGTACCAGAACTACCTCCAAAGAGAGATATTGATTTCTTTATAAATTTAATGTCTGGAGCAGCTCCAGTATCAACGACTCCTTATAGAATGATTACACCAGAACTGAAGGAACTGCAAATGCATATTGAATAAATTTTAAAGAAGGGGTACATATGCCCAAGTGTGTCACCTTGGGGTGCCCCAGTCTTGTTTGTGAAGAAGAAAGATGGGACATTGATATTGTGCATCGATTTCAGACAGTTGAACAAAGTGACTATAAAGAACAAGTATACTCTACCAAGGATTGATGATCTCTTCGATTAGTTGAAGGATGCTAGGATATTTTCAAAGATATATCTCAAGTCAAGATACCATCAACTAAGGATTAAAGAGGAAGACATCAGCAAAACTGCCTTCAGGAAAAGGTATGGTCATTATGAGTTCACAGTGGTGCCATTTGGGTTATCAAATGCACCAACTATTTTCATGTGCTTAATGAATGGTGTTTTCCAAGAACATTTAGACAAGTTTGTCATTGTCTTTTTGGTTGACATCCTTGTATATTCCAAGTCAGAAGAATAACATGAGCATCATTTGAGGATGGTGTTGCAATTGCCAAGAGAGCATCAACTGTATGCCAAATTGAGCAAGTGCTCATTTTATCAAAACAAAATTCACTATTTGGGGCATATCATATATGAAGAAGGGATAACAATAGACCTTGAAAAGACTGAGGCCATTAAAGGGTGGACAACACCTAAGAATGTGACATAAGTCAGATCCTTCATGGGTCTAGTTGGATACTACAAAATATTCATTTTAGGGTTTTCGAGAATAGCTCACCCAATTACTTCCTTACAAAAAAAGGGGTAAAATTTCAATGGATAACATAATGTGAAATGAGCTTCCAGCAATTCAAGCAACTGTTAACCAATGCTCCAATTATGAAGATTACATATCTGAATGAAGAGTTCGTGTTTTGCACAAATGCATGCAAAGAAGGACTGGGTGGAGTCCTCAACCAGAATGGGTTTGTGATATGTTTTGAATCCAGGAAATTGAAAGAACATGAAATGATCCACTCCACTCACGATTTGGAGTTGGAAACCATAGTGCACACTTTGAAGAAATGGAGGCACTACCTCATGGGAAAGAGGTTTGAGTTGAGGACATACCATAATGGTCTGAAGTATTTGTTTGATCAACCTACTTTGAATGTCAGGCAAAGTAGATGGTTGGAACTCCTCTGTGAGTATGAATTTGATATCAAGCACATCAAAGGAAAGGAGAATAAAGTGGTTGATGCACTCAACAGGAGAGTGCATGAACTGCATGCTACAACCATTAGCATGTATCAGACGGATATTAAATGCAGAATTTCTGAGATTGCAAAAGCAGATACACAGTACATGGAATTGGTAACAAAATTGAAACAAGGTAAAATCCAGTAGAAAATAGAAGATTATAGCTTGGAAGTTGATGGAATACTCCTGTATAGGAACATAATTTATGTACCCAGTTCTCATGAGTTGAGGAGTATGATCTTGAAAGAGATGCATAATGTGCCTTATGTTCAACACCTTGGATATCCGAAAATAGTTTCAGTAGTCAAGAGACAATATTATTGGCCAGGCATGAAGAAAGAAATTGTAGAGTACATAGCTAAATGCTTGGAGTGTCAAAGGGTCAAGGCTGATCATAGACACCCAACTAGGTTGCTACAACCATTACCTATTCGTGAGTGGAAGTGGGAAGTGGTGACAATGGATTTCATCATAGGATTACCCATAAGAAACAAGCAACATGATTCCATCATGGTAGTGGTGGATAAGCTTACGAAAGCTGCCCATTTTATTCCATTGAAGACTACTCACAAGGCATCTAATGTTGCTGATATTTATATGAGGGAAATGACACGTTTGCACAATTTTCCCAAGACAATTGTGTCTGACATAGAAGCAAAATTTTCCTCAAAGTTTTGGAGAGGATTATTCAAGGGGTTCGGAATGAACCTGAACTTCAACACAACCTATCGTCATGAGTTTGATGGACAAACAAAAAAAGTAAATCAAGTGATAGAAGATATGATAAGAATGTATGTGATGGACAAACCATTTAAATGGGAAGATTATCTACACTTGGTAGAATTTTCCTACAAAAATGGGTACCAAGAATCACTGAAGATGAGCCCATTTGAATCACTTTATGGAAGAAAGTGCAACACCCCAGTAAGCTGGGACAACCCAACTGATAGGGCAGTGATTGGGCCAGAGTTGATCAAGGAAATGGAAGAGAAAATGCTGAAGATTAAACAGAATTTGAAGGCTGCCTAAGACAAGCAGAAAAGCTATCCTGACAAGAACAAAACTCACAAGGAATTTAAAGTGGGGGATTGTTGGGCTCTAGTGTTAAGGTCCTAACCCACACATAGGTAGATCAATGTATTCAGATGTAATAAAGGTCAATATTAATAAGACCTTTCAATAAAATAGAATAAGGCGGATGTAAGAAGACCTA
>JZKD02S1613837.1:552281-581937 GCA_000966675.3 Picea glauca | reverse complement strand
AGGATCTTCCTCTAGATGTTTCTCTTAATAGACATATTTAGTATAAATAAGGGTCGAGGGTATGAAAACCCTAGCTTGAATATTATTGTAACAGAGTGCTACTCGATTGGAGGTTGCCCCCTCGAAGAGGCCTGTGAACATTGCTTTCTGAATCAAACTTCTATTTCTATTGCTATTCTTATATCATTTCTGTGTTATTGTGAAGATTATGCTGGATATTTTACTGTTATACTGCCATTTCTAGCATTTTATTTCTATTCTGCATATTTTATATATCTGGTATCTTGCATCCAATTTTGTCATAATTTCTGCCATACAAATACACTCATCATTACACCTTCTCCCCACATTTGTCAATAATATATCGATAATTACACCATAAACCTCCATTGTTTCTTGTTATTTATCCTATGTGGTTAATACATAATTTTCCATATTTTTAGTGATTAAAAGGATGATTATACAATAGTTTTGTCGATGATGGTTTAATCCTATGTTTCTATGTCCAAGAAACATGTTATGTACTGTTCAGGTTCCAGTATATGCACTATCCATGTTCTGGTACATGTACTAACCTTGATCCAGTACCCACACTCCATCTCATCTAGTACTAGCTCGTCTGGTAACAATACTGTGCTCATCTTGTACTCCATGTCATCCAGTACCAGCTTGTCCGGTACCAATACTGCGCTCATCCGGTACCAGAAGGTTCTACAGTCAAAAAATACCTACATAGTAATTGGGTGCCCATAATCCATGTCATATGGTATCCACACTCCATGTCATTCTGTACTCGACTTGTCCGGTACCAATGATGTGCTCGTCCAGCACCAACATCAACAACAGTCCGGTACTAGAAATAATTCAAAATTTTGGAAAGATTCTAGAGGAAAATCGGGGACATGGGTTTTGTCCAGAGAGACGTTTACATGTGGAAAAGAGAGGCAGAATTCACCTATCTCACAAGTGTGTACCTCCATCACAGGGGGAATGATTATGCAAAAATTAGGAAAAATCTCAAACCGCCAACTTGTGCCTCGATTTCTGTGCATATGGTATCAAATATAGAAATTCGAAGATATGGATTTTGTCTAAAATATGGAAAATTGAGTAAGATGTGGGTAATGTTTCAAAATTAGAATTGGTTTGGAAGATATGGGTGGATCCCTAACTCGAATCTGCCCAAATTGATGAAAAACCTAGATTTTTGTGATTTCATTCCAAAAAATGTCAATTTTGAAATCAGAGCTTTGGGATTCGGTCCCATCCTCTCTTCAATGATTTTATGTATAAATAAGAGTGCTAAAAGGTTGAGAGGGGTATCTATTATCATTTTGTAATGGAGGAGATCTATTCATTGTTGTGAAGAAGATTGATCATATGGAGGAGTGATTGTAATTCCTTGGAGTTTTCAACTAATAAAAAGAGTTGATGTTCCTGTACATGGTGTGGATTAATAATTAGTACTATAGACTTCTTCCACAACACATTCCAATTTTGGAAGGGTCCCCATCCTTTGGTATGTGTTGTGTTGTTTTATAGATAAGGTAGAATACTAGATTTACATTTTTTGACAGTCTTTAGATCAACATTTTATATTCTTGTTCATTTCAAAAAAACAAGAAATACAAAGTGCATTGATTCATATCGTTGCTTGAATATTTCTGATATAAACTATTTGATAAACAAAGCATATGATCTGAATAACCCTGACATTCTAAAGAAATTTGAGACAACAATGAATACAAATCTGTGTGAGGCGCATAAAACATTTAGAATTGAATATCATACTCTTAGAATTGAATATTTGTTCTGTATTGAATGGTAACTAAATTAATAAGCAGGGCATGTGCTTAATGAATTTCACTTGAAGCATGATTTCTGAGTTGAAAAATTCCTTAGATTTTTAGAGTTTCTTTTGCATATTTTTCCTTGTAAAGTTGCTTTGCTTTTGCAATTATTTTGGCTTTGTACTTAGCTTTGTTTCTGCATTGGTTTCCGATTTTAGTTTGCATTGTTTTTGTACCAATTTTTGTTTGGTGTGGATTTAGATTTTGTAGATTTCTTTTCTTTTAGATATCCTTTTCTGCTAAACTTGGTTTGTCACTTGCATCCACAACACATGATTTGATTGTTCCTATTTCTCTAGTATAATTTTTTTTTGAAACAAGTAGAAAATATTTAATGTTGATTAGCATTGAATGACTTTGAATTTCTTATAGCTTCAATCACCAATGAGAAGATTAGAGGTCTAACTCGTGAGATATGGCCTTCCCGTGTTGGAATTCTTCCCAAGGTGTTAGTTTATTTCCTATCATTTGAACTCATTTTTGTTTGCTTGTTTCTTTTATTGCATTTAAGTGTGGATCCACTATAGGAAATAATCATTGAAGGAGAAAAAACTTAAGTAAGCTACTCATGATTAATCACACAAACATCACCTTGAGGACATGAAAGACTGTGATCTAAACCTTTATAGAACTAAGTTATTCCTACGTCCCAATGATGAATCCTTAGTGTTAATTGCCTACAGTGTGGCTTTGAAGATTGTTTTGTGGACTTTATATTATGTTAGCCTAGGCTCTGATCCTGCGTTACCTGCACTTGCACCTCGAAGCTTATGAGGCCTGGTTGGTAATTAAATGTGGGAATTAATAGTGCATATATTTAGCCCAATATTTTGGCGTCATTGCCGGGGAGGTGCTAAATGGATTAGAGCATAGGTAGGTTTCTTTTGTTTCTCCAAATCCTTGAGTGCTCCTTTCATGGAAGCACGTTTCTTTTCATGCAAGTGTGTTTCTTTTCATGCAAGTGGGGTGTGATTTTAAGGATTACCTAAGGGAGGAGAGAATACGGTAAGACGTGATGGAAGAACCCACACATCCACTTTAGTGGGGTTGCTCCAAAGTTAGGTTGTCCTCTTCCTTTTAGTAGTTAGAAATTTTATTTTATTAGCATTAGCCATTTTTTATATATATGAGAAGAAGCTAACTTGTGTGAATAGATAACTTGGTGACATTAGGGTCCTAGTAGCACGATGACACTTCAAGTATATAATTGGTTTCCTTACATTTTCTTTTAGTTTTCTTCTTTTTATTTGTTTAGGATTTTTAATTTTTTTTTGGGAACTGTAAGAATCCCCCCTCTACAGTAATCCATGTGTGAAACATGACCCATCAACCAACAACATGAATTCAAATATGATCAAGAGTTTAACATAACTCTCTCAAATCCTAGCAACAACTGGTATCTCAATCTCATCCTCTCATGAAGAACAAATCTTGACATTAGTCAAGAACTTAAATGATGCTCCACGTACACAAGAAGATCTAGAAGTCTCCTTTGATTCCCTTTGCCAATCTATCGAGGAGACCAAATAATCATGGACCCCATTCAATGGGGAGCCACCATTAGAACCTGAGATCAAGGAGTTTTTGATATGCCTTTCTGAAGATCCTCCATGCATTGACGAGACCAGTTATTCAAAATAAGATGATCTTCCTGGCATGACAGAGGGAGACATGCAGAGTGGTCTAAATGAGGAAGTGAACCAAGAACATCATGACTATATCGAACATTGGTTCGAGATGACAACCAGATTGAACCACCACTCTCTTCTTCAACAACTCTTCACATCATCACCAAATGGTTCTTCATACTCTAGTATACATTAAAGCTTATCTTTCAAACCCGAGTATGAATGTGTTTCTACACCTGTTACGCACATGGTTACATTGGAAATATTCTTACACGTGAATTATAATTGCTTGTTCTAGGTAGGATATAGTAAAATTTGCATGTTAGTTTACCTAGTTCTAAATAAATGAAACATCTTTCATGTTTATTTTCAAATAAATAAAATAAGATGAAGATAATATTGGTGATCTAACATCAAAAACCAAAAGAACTTAAGATATTTCTTCTTCTTATTACATACAGATTTCAGATTATTAATAATAACAATTGCTCATAAGCCTAATATTTAAAATATTATGGGGATTTACAAAATCTTTAAGGTCCACATAATGATTCCCATAGGCAACTTGTACATCCTAGTTTCCTATCAAAATTTGTTATTCAAGCATTCTTATCAAATAGTAGCAGGAGAGTGAATGAAACTTCTATTTGTGAGGGAACACAATCTTATATGGAAAAGATGAACTTGGGGACTAGAGGCACCTTTAGGTCATTCTCTCATGGCCTCATCCACCACACATTAAGTAAGTTTGACCATGATATGTCTTTCGACTAATCTCGATACATAAGTCTATTTTTCATATGAACAATCTTTTATGGGCAATCTATAAAATATATTCCATCTCAATACCATCCCATCATGTAAAAAAGGTTTTCAAATATGCTTCCCCATTCACCCATGAGAAAACAATCGATAAATTTTATCTTAAGGGTAAATATTGGGACAAGAGCCTTTGATGGAAAATGGGTGTAAGAGGCTAACCCGTTGGGATACTGAACAGGTCTGCTGGCAGCGGGTACCAGCCTGTGGTATAACTAGGCAAACCCATCAGGGTACTGAACATGCTCGTGGGCAATGGGACATTCTTCCTGGGAAGGATATTTCTTAGATGTAAAAATTACCCCATCGAAGTACTGAACATGCTTGCTGTCAATGGGTTCTGATTTTGATGTCTTTCATTATGCCTAATCTATATTTGTCCATATGAACAATATACTTTTGTAAATCCTTAAGAAGAAGCATGCATGGTTAAACGAAAGGATAATGAACCTCACCTAATTTCCATTTGAGAATGTTCATAAGATGGTCTTAAGACCCCGTCATTCATACCCATGATGTCATTGTCCTAGAGGTGGGACCCATAAGTGTAGGAGTCTAATAAACTCAAATGTGAACTTTATTAATATCACTTGAATGACAAAAATTAGGATGACTGGTTTCCTATAGATTTCTCATTTATTAAAGACCAATTATCTCCTCATATTTTCCTGTTCAAGGATGAGAGGAAAAATCCCCCATCATAATTAATATGGTTTCTTGAGCATTCAACTGTTAATGATTGATGAAATCGTATGTAATAAGTAATTTAAGAATTTCCTTTATGCTTGTAATATTTTAAAATAAATTTCATCTCCAAATTTGTAAGCATGAATAAAGTTTAAGTTTTGGTTATTTCTTTAAGCATGACATCAATGTATATTTATTCTCTCATAATAGCAGTATTGGTTTAAGTTCTTTTAGATTTTTCTGTTCCAATACTACTGGTACAGAAACCAGTAGGTTCCTGTACCAACAATACAAAAATTTAAATAATTTTTGAAGGTACTTTTTGCAGGATATTTTCAGCAACTTTTAGCTCTGGCATACTTCATTTCCCTCCTTTAGTCAACATGCATCGGTTGCACATAGTCCTCTTTCAGCTTGCAACATTTTTTTATGCTAATAAGAGTTTGCATGAGGGCATGCAAACCAACAGGCATGGGGGAGAGATACATAAGGAATCTCAGTAGATCAACATTCATCAACGCTCTCTCCTAGATATCCATTAGTTCTCAACCTTGCTCCACTTCATCTTCAAATTTCAATAGTCTACATCATGATTCTGCAAACATTTCATCCCGTTCTGCTAGTTTCCACTTCAACATGCATTAGAATTCAAAGAAAGGGTAACTTGAGGTAAAACTGGTACAATTTTTTTTAATTTACTAAGAACTTGGAAAACATGATGCATAACCACTATTACCCACTCCACAATCCACTATGCATTATCACAAGTACTCAGTAAACCCTCCATCTTCACTCTACTTGTCATAATGAACAATATACTCTGATGATAAGACCAAGTAATGAAAAGGAAATATGTGGTATGCAAATACAAAGAAACATCTATAGTGTCTTCTCTTTGCACATCATAAAGCATTCTTAAACCATCTCAAAGAGGATGAAATCATTGTTGCTTATCCAAACAAAGAACCACAAAATAAATATTGGTCTTAAAATTGATGTAAGATACATAGTATAAAGGCATCCAAGTTCATACGACCACCATCACCATCATTATATAAACCATTCTCCACATGCACACCATTCACCATCACTTTGATACCCCATCCACTGCTTGTCCTCCATTTTTATGATAATTTTGTTTTTCTCTTTGAAATTAAATCCGTGATAGTTTCCAAAGTGTCATTCCACAAGAACTAACACCTACACAAAAGAAACAATGTCACATAAATCTATAAGAAGAGTATCATAAGTTCTTCACCTTGTTTGCATTAGGACACGCAAATCCTTGGGTTTGGGGGTGTGTTGGGATCCAGTTTTGTCATACTTTCTGCCATACAAATACACTCATCATTACACCTTCTCCCTGCATTTCGTCAATAATATATTGCTAATTACACCATAACCTCCATTATCTCTTGTTATTTATCCTATGTGGTTAATACATAATTTTCCATATTTTTAGTGATTAAAAGGATGGTTATACAATAGTTTTGTCGATGATGGTTTAATCCTATGTTTCTATGTCCAAGCAACATGTTCTGTACTATTCAGGTTCTGGTATATGCATTGTCCATGTTACAGTACCTGTAATGTTCCTGATCTGGTACCCACACTCCATGCCATACAATACCAGCTTTTCTGGTACCAATACCGCACTCATCCGGTACTCCATGTCATCCGGTACTATCTGGTACCAATACTGTGCTCATCCGGTACTCCAATTCATCCGGTACCAGAAGGTTATACAGTCAACCGGTACCAAAAAAATCATCAAGTACCCATAGTACATGTCATATGGTACCCACACTCCATGTCATCTAGTACTCATCTTGTCCGGTACCAATGCTGTGCTCGTCTGGTACCAACATCAACAACAGTGCGATACTAGAAATAATTCGAAATTTTGGAAAGCTTCTAGAGGAACATCGGGGACATGGGTTCCAGAGAGACGTTTACATGTAGACACATAAGGAAGAATTTACCCAAATCACAGGTGTGGACCTCTAGCTCAGGGGGAGTGATTTTGCAAAAAATAGGGAAAATCTCAAACCGCCAACTTGTGCTTCGATTTTCGTGCATATGGTATCAGATATAGAAATTCGAAGATATGGGTTTTGTCTAAAATATGGAAAATAGAGTAGAAATTGAGAAGTTTTTCAAAATTAGAATCGGTTTGGAAGATATGGGTGGATCCCTAACTCGAATCTACCCAAATTGATGAAAAATCTAGATTATTGTGATTTCATTCCAAAAAATGTAAATTTTGAAATCAGAGCTTTGGGATTTGGTCCCATCCTCTCTTCAATGATTTTATGTATAAATAAGAGTGCTAGAAGGTTGAGAGGGGTATCTATTATCATTTTGTAATGGAGGAGATCTATTCATTGTTGTGAAGAAGATTGAACATATGGAGGAGTGA
The DNA here is from genome assembly GCA_000966675.3 of Picea glauca. NCBI lineage: Eukaryota > Viridiplantae > Streptophyta > Pinopsida > Pinales > Pinaceae > Picea > Picea glauca. The sequence goes on along the minus strand of JZKD02S1613837.1, from coordinate 574,534 downwards.
TTGTAATTCCTTGGAGTTTTCAGCTAATAAAAAGAGTTGTTGTTTCTGTACATGGTGTGGATTAGTCCTTAGTAGTGTAGACTTCTTCCGCAACACAGACCAAGTTTGGAAGGCCCCCCATCCTTTGGTATGTGTTGTGTTGTTTTATAGATAAGGTAGAATACTAGATTTACATTTTTTGACAGTCTTTAGATCAACATTTTATATTCTTATTTTCTACATAAAGAAGTTTTGTTGAGGTTATTTATCTTCATGCAGATTTGATTATTATTTTCTTTCAATTTATTACATTTTGATTGTTCTCTTTACATTTGATTTGAAAACTAAAACTCATAGATCTTACCCTTTGATTGTATGCGTTTATAAATTCATATGATAGGGTAGGCTTAATGATTTTCGAAGTGTGATGTGTTCATTTCAAAAACACAAGAAATACAAAGTGCATTGATTTGTATCGTTGTTTGAAGATTTATGATATAAACTATTTGATAAACATAGCATAGGATCTGAATAACCCTGACATTTTAAAGAAATTTGGGACAACAATGAATACAAATCTGTGTGAGGCGCATATAACATTTAGAATTGAATATCGTACTCCTAGAATTGCAGTTTTGTTCTGTATTAAATGGTAACTAAATTAATAAGAAGGGCATGCGATTAACGCATTTCACTTGAAGCATGATTTATGAGTTGAAAACTTCCTTTGATTTTTAGAGTTTCTTTTGCATATTTTTCCCTATAAAGTTGCTTTGCTTTTGCAATTATTTTGGCTTTGTACTTAGCTCTGTTTCTGCATTGGTTTTTGATTTTAGTTTGCGTTGTTTTTGTACCAGTTGTTGTTTGGTGTGGATTTATATTTTGTAGATTTTATTTTTTTTAGATATCATTTTCTGCTAAACTTGGTTTGTCACTTGCACCCACAAGACCTGATTTGATTGTTCCTATTTCTCTAGAATAAAAATGTTTTGAAATAAGTAGGAAATATTTAATGTTGATTAGCATTGAATGATTTTGAATTTCTTATAGCTTCAATCACCAACGGGAATATTGGAGGTTTAACTCGTGAGATATGGCCTTCCCGTGTTGGAATTCTTCCCAAGGTGTTAGTTTATTTCCTGTCATTTGAACTCATTTTTGTTTGCTTGTTTATTTTATTGCATTTAAGTGTGGATCCACTATAGGAAATAATCATTGAAGGACATAAAACTTAAGTAATCTACTCACGATTAATCACACGAACAACACCCCGAGTACATGAAAGACTGTGATCTAAACCTTTATAGCACTAAGTTATTCCTGTGTCCCAATGATGAATCCTTAGTGTTAATTTCCTGTAGTGTGGGTTTGAATATTGTTTTGTGGACTCTATATTAGGTTAGCCTAGGCTCTGATCTTGCGTTATATGCGCCTACACCTTGAAGCTTACGAGCCCCGGTTGATAATTAAATGTGGGAATTAATAGTTCATATATTTAGCCCAATAGGGATCATGTTTTCTTGAAGGTGAAAGCCAACATAAGTTCCCTGAAGTTGGGAAACTGTTCCAAGTTGGCAGCCTGATATTGTGGGCCGTTCAAAATTCTAGAAAGGATTGGACCAGTAGCTTATATGCTTTCATTTCCTGCATGCATGACTATTCATAACGTATTTCATGTCTCATTTCTCAAGAAATATATACCTGATGCTAATCATGTGATTGATTGGAATGTGATTCAGGTGGAGCAAGAAGGCGTTTTACAAGTGCATCTGGCACGCATATTGGACCGAAAAAGAAAGCAACTTTGAAATCGAGCCATAGGCTTGTAAAGGTTCAGTGGACCTGATACGGACCCGAGGATGCAACATGGGAGCACGAAGCCGCTATGCGAGAAAAATACTTGCATCTTTTTGAAGATTTTTAAAATCTTGTTGATGTTGTGTAAATGAGTTGCACTTAGGACAGTGCAAAAATAAGGGGAGGGGATTGTAATATCCCAAGGCCAAGCCCCATTTGTAATTATGAATGTAACATGTTTTTTAGGCTGGTGAGTCAAGTATTTATAAGTTGGTAGGCTTATGTGTTGATTAGGCCAAGAGCTTGTTTTGTACATGTAAAACTATGCTCAATACCTATGTTTCATTTTTTAACGAGCTTGCCACAGAGAAGCAAAACTATGCTCAAAACCTTTGTTTCATTTTTTAATGAGCTTTCCACAGAGAAGAAAAACTATGCTCAAAACCTCTGTTTCATTTTTTAAAAAGCTTTCAACAGAGAAGAAAAACTTTTTTCAAAACCTCTCTTTGATTATGGCTTCCAAGAGGACAATGCTCTGGAAGGAATACATGTCAAAGGACAAAATTCATCCATAGATTCCAAGAGATCTTCTCTAGATGGAAGAAAAACACTCCTAAAGGAATACATGTTGAAGACCTTGATAAGGGTAGGGAGATCTTGCTCTAATATCCCTATCGAAGAGATGACCATGTCAAATACCGGATCCAAGCCAGAAGATGGGATAGATTCCCTCTCGTGTGGGGTTGAATGCATGGGGTAGGTCATTACATAATTGACCTACAACATGGTGGACATCGCTAACATGTATGGACGGTTCAGGGAAGGTAGATGGTTGACCATCAGATGAGGGTAAATGAATGAAAGATGGTTGATGCAGGAGCATTGCCAACACGTCAAGTGAGCCAACGTGGAAGCGGAGGACAGCTAGACAAGCCAACACAAATTTTGAAAACACTTTGGAATTGTCGCGCAAATCTTAAATGAGCCATTAAGATGAGGCACACTTGTATATTGTAATGGACCTTGAGCGGATAGATCTCGTCCTTAAGTAGATAGATGACATTTAATATAGTTAATGCAGGTAGATAGGATTTTATTTTCTAGATTTGACAGTTTAGGAGCTAGAGGGAAAACAAATATAGACACCCTCATTGTATCATTGTAACGAGAGCCTGAGGATAAAAAAAAAAAAAGAAGCAGGAAGAGAGAAAGCCAAGAATTGTGCAGAGAACCCCCATGTACTGATATTTGAATTAATAGGAGAAGATTGGTTCAAATTCATGGTTTTGTGTCTGATTCTCTGTGCATTGATGTTATGCTCATGAATGTTTTCTTCTAGTTACACATTTGCTTTTATATGCCATGTATATGATTTCATGGTTGAATTGAAGTCTGAGAGGGTGAAGGAATAAGTTTCAATTGTTTCTCTATTTGAGCCAGAGATTCCTGCAAGGAGTGCAGTTGAATTGTCCGCAAGGAGTGCGTTGACAGAGGGTTCAGATAGAGATAACTTTTGTTCTCATTCATCCCAGAGGTGAAGTTGATAACAGAAGCCATGCAAGGAGTCCGTAGGCCAGGTAAAAGCTTCAGGGTTGCGAACCCGAGTGAATTGTTAAGAGACTACTGTTGCAAGGCGTGGGTAGAGTCGAAGAACTTCAATGCTGGATTGAGGTTGAAGATTTGCCGCAAGGAGTGCGTGCAAAGCTTCTTTCTGAGGACTTGAAAGTCGTGGGAAAGCTCAGGAAGGATAGAGTCTTCGAATTCGTCGAAGGATTCGCATAGAGAAGTTGTGTTTGAAGCGTTCGAGCAGGCGCTGCCAGTTTGTGTGCAGGTGAACGAGTTCCGTGGAGGAACACTCAGTCATTTTGCAAACTTCCATCAGGAAGAACGGACGGTCGAAATCCTCTGAGGAGATTTCACGAAGTTCCGAGGGCCGTTAGATCTTGCGGAGGTGCAAGGGGGTTACGACGAGAACGTCCAAAGGGTTCCAAGCTCAGGAGGGGTGGAGCCGTTGATCAGGGCCACGAGGGTCATTGGATTCACACACACATCGTGAATCGAGGTTTCGTGAATTGAGACTCCAAAATTTTGCAACAGGAATTGCGATATCACGATCCGCGATATCCCAACGAGCCCATAACCGTCCATCAATTGGGACGCGTGTCAAAATATTCAAAGGAGTCGGGGTTCAGAGTATTGGAAGTTTTGAAGACAAGATACTCTTGCAGTTTGAAATCGTGATACGCGATTTCCCGACAGTTAAAAGATATTGTGGGCCACAGAGGAATTAGTGGAGGACAGGTGGTTTGAGTCATCAGAGTTCGGGGAAAGTAAAGTGCCAAAACATAGGGCATCAGGATTCGCGATCTCGCGAACCCCGAAATCTCGATAGAGGTGACGGGAAGTGGAGAAGTCAACTCGCACGTGTGTGTCGAAGTTTCGGTGTATCGGGCATCGGGAGTTGGTAAGACGAGTGCTTGGTATCGCGAGTACCGAACCCACAATAGGGAAATTTTCGATATAGGAAAGAGGAAAGTAAACATTGACTGGCCATCGGGTCTCGGGAATTTGAGAGCCAATGATCGACCTTTGACATCGGGAAGTCGCGAGTTCCGATTCCCCGATAAGTAAAGAGGGGGGGATCGCGCAGAGATTTCTGTGGGTGAAGATTTCCCGATAGGGAAATAGAACGACCAGTTAGTGTTATTCGGGCCGAGGGAAGAGAAGATCATGTGTGTGTGCGTGGACCTTCCGACCTGCGGGTTGTGAAAGGGCTGCATTGCTATCAAGTGGTATCAGAGCACATAAAGACTCTTTTCTTTCTGTAGCAGAGGAAGAAGAAATTCACCATGCCGCTAAGGAGAGAAAGATAGTCACCCGATCCAGAGGATAGGGAGGTGCAGAGAAGAAGAGGCAGGCAGGTAACCAATCCAGAGATGGAGAGACAAATACGTGATCTCCGAGAAAGACTTGAAGACATGGAGACAACGCAAAGACGCACAACTAGTGCAGGAGATCTCAGTGATTCCGATAGCGAGATAGAGGCTGAACGCGAAGAATAAGTTGTAGCTAAAGATGCATCAAACGAGCGTTTGATCAAAGCTATTGCCAGGATGGGTGCAAGAGAAAAGATGGACATTCCAGTTTATGAGGGAGATCTGGATGCAGAAGAGCTACTAGATTGGATTAGAGCTCTCGACACATATTTAGACTATGAAGATGTCGAAGAGGACAAGAAAGTCAAGCATGTTGTCACGCGCTTGAAGGGACATGCAACATTGTGGTGGGATGAGCTACAAGATGGAAGATGCTGCAAGGGCAAACAAAAGATCAAGAGCTAGGACAGGATGATAGTGAAGATGAAGGCGAAATTCATCCCCAGAGATTATCAAATTACTTTGTTCGGGAGGATGCAGAACCTGAGACAGAAGCTGATGACAGTGAAAGAATACACTGAGGAATTCTATCGACTGAACATCAGGGCAGGTCATCAGGAGAGCGATGATGAGAAGGTTTCCAGGTATATAAATGGCCTGAGATATGATATCCAGGACGAGATGAGCATGGTAACCATCCGAACGATGGAGGATTCTTATCAGATGGCTCTGAAAGCTGAGGAGAAGCTGAGCCGAAGGCAGATTCAAAGGGGTCGAGGCAGAAGTCAGCCCAGAGGAAAAGCAGTTTCCCAGGACACATACCAGAAGCCCAAGGAGGAATGGAAGAAACCTCAGGGTAAAATTGAGAAAGGGGGAACCTCACAGCGAAGGCCATACGTTGAACAGAGAGGGCAGCATACAGAGCAGAGTGGAGGATATGCTGACAACAACACTTTTCCTCATACTAGAGGCAGAGGAAGAGGAAGAGGTGGAGTAATCACATGCTTCACATGTGGAAAGAATGGGCACAAGTCTTACGAGTGTCCAGAAAAAAAGAAGGACAACGGAGAAGCTCACATCACCGAGGCGCAGAGGCGGGATGTTGAGGTGGAAGATGTTGAAGGCGGAATATCGCTTATGATGTGAAAATTCCTTTTGACACTTGAGAAGGAGGTGGAAAGTTTATTCCAAAGGACCAGACTCTTTAGGACTGCTTGCAAGACCAAGGATAGGGTATGCAAGGTTATCGTGGACAGTGGTAGCACAAATAATCTCGTTTCAACCGAGATGGTAGAGAAGATGGAGCTGGAGACGACTGATCATCCAAGCCCATACAGAGTTTCATGGCTACAGAAAGGACACAAGGTAACTGTTACTAAACAATGCTTGGTTGAATTCAATATAGGAGGATATAATGATAAGATCTTGTGTGATGTTATTCCTATGGATGTATGTCATCTATTGCTGGGTAGACCATGGAAAAATGACAGAAACGTGATTCATGATGGGAGAATGAACACATATACCCTGGAGAAGAATGGGAGAACCCATTTATTGCTTCCGATAAAGGATAAGGAGGTGGATCCAGAAGTAAGCAACACAATACTTCTCATGAGTGGGAAGGAGCTTCTTATGGAGGTTAAGAAGAAAGAAGATCCACAGTTCTTTGTGGTCAGGAAACCGAGGATTGTTCTGACTAGCACAAGAGTGGATGATTTACCAGAAGTGGTTCAGGAACTGCAGGAAGAGTTCTCTGACATCATAGTGGACGAATGACCTCGTTCGTTGCCATCGATGAGGAGTGTGAGTCATCACATTGATATCATACCAGGAGATAGTTTGCCAAACAAAGCCGCGTACAGATTGACGCCGCAAGAAAATGAAGAAGTTAAAAGGCAAGTCCAGGAGTTGTTGGACAAAGGGTTAGTCAGGGAAAGCTTGAGTCCGTGTGCTGTTCCAACAATACTCAGTCCGAAGAAAGAGGGAGGATGGAAGATGTGTACTGACTCAAGGGCGATTAATAAGATAACCATCAGGTACAGATTTCCATTTCCAAGAATGGATGATCTGATGGATTGCCTGAGTGGGGCAAAGTATTTTTCAAAGATTGATCTGAAGAGCGGATATCACCAGATTCGCATGAGGGAAGGTGATGAGTGGAAGACGACCTTCAAAACCAATGAAGGACTATATGAATGTCTAGTTATGCCATTTGGCTTGATGAATGCACCGAGTACCTTTATGAGGTTGATGAACGAAGTCATGAGGGAGTTCATCGGGAAATTTGTCATTGTGTATTTGGATGACATACTGATTTACAGTAAATCAGTGGCAGAACACTTAAAGCATTTGGCTACAGTGATGCAGAAGCTACAACAGGAGAAGTTGTTGATAAATATGAAGAAATCTTCATTTATGAAGACATAGCTCATTTATCTGGGTTTTGTTATATCTGCAAATGAATTGAAGATGGATCCAGATAAGGTGGAGGTGATCAAGAATTGGCCATCACCGAGGAATGTATTCGAGGTGAGAAGTTTTCATGGTTTGGCTAGCTTCTACCAGAAGTTCATCAAGAATTTCAGTGGAATTAGTACAGCAATGATGGATACAGTGAAGAAGCAGCATAAATATTTTCACTGGACAACAGAGGCTGAGAAAAGCTTCAATCTGTTGAAGCAGAAGATCATGGAACAACCGATTTTGGTGTTGCCAGATTTCCTGAAGACATTTCATGTGAAATGCGATGCAAGTGGGTTTGCTATAGGAGCGGTCTTAAGTCAGAAAGACAGACCAATTGCCTATTTCAGTGAGAAGATGAATGAGGCAAAGGTGAAATACTCCACATATGACAAGGAATTTTATGCCATCATTCAGGCACTGAAGAAGTGGAGGCATTACTTTGTTCCGAAGGAATTTGTTTTATATAGTGATAACCACGCATTACAGTTTGTGACTCAACAGGAGAAGTTGAATTAGAGACATGTAAAATGGGTAGAGTATATGCAGAATTTCACATTTGTGATTAAACAAATTTCGGGTACTGCTAACAAAGTGGCTGATGCTTTGAGCAGGAAATGTTTGTTGTTGCAGGAGTTCCGAGTCAAGACCTTAGGTTTTGATGATATCAAGGACATGTACGTAGGAGATGCAGATTTTGCAAAGGCATATGAAGCAGCTGAGAATCCAGTTCTCAGAGACAGAAGCCCTTGGATATACTACATGATCCAGGAGGGATTTTTGTTTAGAGGCAATAAATTGTGCATTCCGAATTGCTCCATGAGGGAGAACTTGTTAAAGGAGAAACACAGTGGTGGATTAGCGGGACATTTTGGCCATGATAAGACATTCGCGAAGCTGAGCGAATCATACTTTTGGCCGGGAATGCGAGTATATGTCAATATATTTGTAGACAGATGTAGAGTTTGCCAACATTCGAAGGGAAGGAAGCAGAATGCGGGATTGTATTAGCCATTGCCCATACCAGAGAGGCCGTGGGAGGCGATAAGCATGGATTTTGTATTGGGATTGCCAAGGACACAAAGGCGTGTTGATTCAATCTTTGTGGTAGTGGATAGGTTTTCCAATATGGCACATTTTATCCCATGCCAGAAAACCAGCGATGCGACTCACATCGCGAACCTGTTTTTCAAGGAGGTCGTTCGACTTCATGGGTTGTCGAAGAGTATAGTTTCAGACAGAGACACTAAGTTCGTAGGGAATTTTTGGAGGACATTATGGAAGAAGCTGGGGACTAATTTGATGTTTAGTTCAGCTTATCATCCTCAGACGGATGGACATACAGAAGTGGTGAACAAAAGTCTGGGAGACTTGCTGAGAAGCTTTGTGATAGAGCACCACAACCAGTGGGACAACATATTACCACAAGCAGAGTTTGCATACAATGACTCAGTGAATCGGAGCATAGGGAAAAGTCCATTTCAGGTCGTATATGGGATGCAGCCGAGAGGAGTTTCTGAACTGAGGGATTCAGAACAGATTGCGACTAGCAGCGCTAGTGCAGAAGAATTTGCTGAGGTGATGAAGGAACTTCATAGCAGGGTGAAGGAGCGATTGCAGAATTCAAGTCAGGAGTATAAGGGGAGAGCAGATCAGCATAGAAGACAACTTCAGTTTGAGGTTGGTGACTTGATTCTGGCACATTTGAGAAGAGAAAGGTTCTTGAGGGGAACATACAATAAGTTAAAGATGAAGAAAATAGGACCATGTAAGGTCTTGAAGAAATTGGGGGAAAATGCTTATGAGATCGAGTTACCGGATGGGATCGGAATATCTCCGATGTTCAATATCGCAGATTTATACCCATACAGGACTGGAGAAGCAGAGACTAGAACAGAGGAGCCAGTGATCCAGTGGATGAAACAATTTCTAGTTGCAGAGAAGCCGCAGATGGAATGCATACTGGACAAGAGAGTGAGCAAGAAGACCAGGCGAAAGCAATACTTCGAGTATCTGTTCAAGTGGAAGAATCATCCAGTTGAAGATGCCAGCTGGGAGAATGAAGCGGAGATACAGAGGCATGGACAGAACGTCCAGGAGCTCATGGATAGAAGCCCATGAAAATTTTCAAGCGAGGGAGTATGATGCAGGAGTATCACCAACACGTCAAGCGAGCCAGCGTGGAAGCAGAGGACAATTGGACAAGCCAACACAAATTTTGAAAACACTTTGGAATTGTTGCGCAAATCTTAAATGAGCCATTAAAATGAGGCGCACTTGTATATTGTAATGGACCTTGAGCGGATAGCTCTCGTCCTTAAGTAGATAGACGACATTTGATATAGTTAATGCAGGTAGATAGGATTTTATTTTCTAGATTTGACAGTTTAGGAGCTGGAGGGAAAACGGATATAGACACCCTCATTGTATCATTGTAATGAGAGCCTGAGGATAAAAAAAAAAGAAGCAGCAGGAAGAGAGCAAGCCGAGAATTGTGCAGAGAACCCCCATGTACTGATATTTGAATTAATAGGAGAAGATTGGTTCAAATTCATGGTTTTGTGTCTGATTCTCTGTGCATTGTTGTTATGCTCATGAATGTTTGCTTCCAGTTACACATTTTCTTTTATATGATGTGTATAAGATTTCATGGTTGAATTGAAGTCTAAGAGGGTGAAGGAATGAGTTTCAATTGTTTCTCTATCTGAGCCAGAGATTCCTGCAAGGAGTGCAGTTGAATTGTCCGCAAGGAGTGCGTTGACAGAGGGTTCAGATAGAGATAACTTTTGTTCTCATTCATCCCAGAGGTGAAGTTGATAACAGAAGCCGTGCAAGGAGTGCGCAGGCCAGGTAAAAGCTTTAGGGTTGCGAACCTGAGTGAATTGTTAAGAGACTGCTGCTGCAAGGCGTGCGTAGAGTCGAAGAACTTCAATGCTAGATTGAGGTTGAAGATTTTCCGCAAGGAGTGCGTGCAAAGTTTCTTTCTGAGGACTTGAAAGTCGTGGGAAAGCTCAGGAAGGATAGAGTCTTCGAATTCGTCGAAGGATTCACATAGAGAAGTTGTGTTTGAAGCGTTTGAGTAGGCATTGCCAGTTTGTGTGTAGGTGAACGCGTTCCGTGGAGGAACACTCAGTCATTTTGCGAACTTCCATCAGGAAGAATGGACGGTCGAAATCCTCCGAGGAGATTTTGCGAAGTTCCAAGGGTCGTTAGATCTTGCAGAGGTGAAAGGGGGTTACGGTGAGAACGTCCAAAGGGTTCCAAGATCAAGAGGGGCGGATCCATTGATCAGGGCCACGAGGGTCATTGGATTCACACACACATCGTGAATTAGGGTTTCGTGAATTGAGACTCCAAATTTTTGCAATAGGAATTGCGATATCGCGATCCGTGATATCCCGACGAGCCCAGAACCGTCCATCAATTGGGACGCATGTCAGAAGATTCAAAGGAGTCGGGGTTCAGAGTATCAGAAGTTTCGAAGACAAGATACTCTTGCAGTTTGAAATCGCGATACGTGATTTCTCGATAGTTAAAAGATATTGTGGGCCACAGAGGAATCAGTGGAGGAAAGGTGGCGTGAGTCATCGGAGTTCGGGGAAATTAAAGTGCCGAAACATAGGGCATCAGGATTTGCGATCCCACGAACCCCAAAATCCCGATAGAGGTGACGGGAAGTGGAAAAGTCAACTCGCATGTGTGCGTCGGAGTTTTGGCGTATCGGGCATCGGGAGTCGGTAAGACGAGTGCTTGGTATCGTGAGTACTGAACCCGCGATAGGGAAATTTCTGATATAGGAAAGAGGAAAGTCAGCATTGACTGGCCATTAGGTATCGGGAATTCGAGAGCCAATGATCGACCTTTGACCTCAGGAAGTCGCGAGTTCTGATTCCCCGATAAGTAAAGAGGGGGGGGATTGCGCGAAGATTTCTGTGGGTGAAGATTTCCCGATAGGGAAATAGAAGAACCATTTAGTGTTCTTTGGGCCGAGGGAAGAGAAGATCCTGTGTGTGCGCATGGACCTTCCGACCTGCGGGTTGTGAAAGGGCTGGGTGGCTATCAATGGTCGATCATTACTATGTTTCCATTGTGAGGGAAACATATCACTCGAAAGAGAGTGGACACAAAATCTCTCATAACATAGACATAGTATTTCTTGAGGAGTAGGTTAAATTCCAAGGGGTCGTGAACTACCATCACATCGACGCAGACCATTTTTTCTCCCAAAGTAACCAAAAACTGAGGAAGGATCACTATAGGTTGACTAATTCTTTTTTCAAAGGTCAACAAATTCTGATTCAGGGGAACAAGCTACGGGGAACCAAAATCTTTCCAAAACTTCGCGGATAAGATGCTAACAGAATCACCTTCATCTATTACAGTGTTAGGAATATTTATATCACAAACGTGCATGATGATTTGGAAAGGCACGTAAGAAGGAAGAATAGGTTCTGTCAAATGATTCCAATTGATAGAAATCATTAGATTGGTTGAATGGGGTGCCATCAGGACAGGCAGAGTGCCCCCTTGTCTGGGTGAATCAATATTAATGAGGTAGACCTGAGAGACATCCTCACTCTTTGAATGAGGAGTGGGATCAACCGATGATGGAACCATATTGACCACTTTGGTTGCACTCTTCAAGGGAGGAGTGGAATCAATCAATGACGGAACTGGATCGACCACTTTGGCACTCTTTAGATGAAGAGTGGGGTTGATTGATGACGAGACTAGATCAATCACTTGGGTTTCACTTTTCAGATTAAGAGTCAGGTTGATCAATGATAGAACAAGATCAACTACTTGGGTTATTGGTTCAACTGAGGATGAAACCAGATTGACCACCTCATCAACCATACTGATGAGGGATGGAACTAGATTGACCAATCCATCTACTAATGATGGTTTGGGAGAGATATTATGATAACTAGTTGGAAGTTGAATCTTTTCCAAAATATAAGAAGCCTTGTCCATACAATGGAAAATGTGAGAGTAATGATCACCTTCGCATAACATACAAGGAAATTTGGCAGTTCTATTCCTATTACCAACCTTAATGTCACTAGTTGAAAGGGTGTCACTAGCATGTTTAGCAGGAGTTGATGATGTGGAAGAAAATTTTTATAAGACCTTGGGGAGGCCAGGGAAATCCCTCAGAAAGTGGTCACCCTTACAAAGTTTGCAAGGGAATTTGGGTTTAGGATTCTTCGTTTTAGACAAGTTAAATATATCAACACTCCCAATACAATAAATAGTAGTTGGTTGCTTGGATCCAACATGACCTGATGTAGTTGGAGGATTGGTCTCTTTATGATTCTTCTTCTTCTTCCCCTTCCATTTCTTACTCTTCTTATCAACTTGGCTACTTGATTTAGATATTTTACTGGGAGAAGAAGGAGAAAGGGAAGGAGACATGATGGGTGAAGAAGGAGAAAGGTTGACATGAGGTTGATTTGTGGGTGGTGTATTTACATCTGAAGAATTAGGTGCACTCAAATAAATAGTAAAACTCAAGATCACCGGAGTGGGGAACAAATCGGTAACCTGATGGTGAGTCCCGGAAGACTCAGTGTGGCAATGCATGAAGGACCAACGTTTCCAAAAGAAGGAAAGTTGAAAGGTTCCTTGGGAAAATGGGTTCCTTCGTTGGCACTCCTAGGAATTGATGCCATTGACACTGACTTGACCTAAGGTCCACTAAGGAAAAAAAACAACACACACTACAAATATAAGAAGAAAATAATAAAAGAAACCTTCCCACAATGAAACCACTAGTTGGTGATGAAATCCAACATCGCGAGATCAATATATGAAGGAGCTAGGATAGATCAGGTGGATCATTTATGTTGGTGACCTTCTTAATAGACTTACACATTGGTGCAAGTTCCCACACGATTTTACCCATGGGTTTTGTTAGCGCTAGAAGTTGAATCAAGACTGTTATTGAGTCAAGCCTAGCACATCTTGATTTAATTGGTTTTAGGAAAAGGTTTGGGAAAACTTTGAGAGTGGTAGGATCAACAATTGGCTTCAATAAGGTTCGGAATTAGGCTCTTTGTGCTAAATTTCTATGTGCATCATATTAGGCTAATAAATCTTAGATCAATGATAATGTTATAAAGAAGTGAAATGAGGCAATGTGAGGAAACAAAATCGTGAGACAATCAAATAACACCCCGATCTTTAATATATCTAACAGTGGCATAATAACTTAGTACTCAAAAACCCTTTCTAAATATGAATTAAAGACTCGAATAATTCTATGCCAAAGACTACAACATACCCTACACTACATCCCTCTCAACACAGAAAATGCATACATATATCCTATAGTAGCATAGCATATTCTAGTAGAAGAAAAAGAAAATGATTTACACAGAAATAAGAGAACAAACTAACCATACACTTTATTATCAACTGAAATCCTTCAATAAAATTCTGGTGGACAATTTTTTTTTCAAAATAGTACATGAAATTCCCATTACAAAGATCGAACTTCTCTGCATCTCTCTCTCAGTCCCTTGGACTGAATCCCCCCCTTTTACATATGATTTTCCATGAGATTTATAGATATGTGAGATAACAACTAGATCCTCAAAGTTATATCTGATCTACTCAAAATAGACATAATTGACTCCTCCTAGGGTCAAATTTGCACTTACTCATATCAACAATATTACAAAAAATAAGGAAAATCAGTCCCATACCTAAAATATAGGGATTCACATTTAAAGCATTAAATACATTCAAATAAAATCAAATATTTGAGGATATTTAGAAAAAATATCCTCCTTGAACATCTCTGTGTCTTCCTGACTTGACACCTCCTCATGGCATGTGTGGAATCAAACTAAGGGTTGACTATCCCATTTCACAGCATATGGCGAATTTCTGAAAAATAGGGCTGCAAAATCACTTCATATCTCCCAAATCATAATACCTGTGTAAAAAATGAGAGATTTTTTTTTATACTAGCTTGTTCTTGATAAAATCCTCTTTCATTTTTTCAAAATACCTCTCCATATCCTTGTAATTTGTGCCCAAAGATGATGACTAAAACATGAAAATTCCTGTATTTTCAAATCTGAAAAATGAGCTGTGAATATTTTCTTATATCTCCAAGACCATGACACCTATGTAAAAACCGAGGGAGTTTTTTTTCTATGAGTTCGTGATTGAGAAAAACCTCTTTCCTTTTTAAAAAATACTTCTCCATATGGTCAGAGTCTGAGTTTGAAATTGACTGCAAAAACACTCATTTCCAGAAAATCCCTTGTTTTTTGTGTGGAGAGTTGCGGGAACTTCCTGTAGCGACGTACAAAAAAGCAGTTTTGAACATTTTTAATGCCTTTCCTTTCCCAGGTTATGGTTGATCATAATTAAAAGAGGAATGACACCTTAGATACAAGAAACAAAAAAACGTTTCTTCTGTTATCCATCATTTTCAGTCATAGTTTAGGATTTGTATTGGAGGTGGAATTCTTAAGCTGAAAGGTCTCCTTGAAAAACTGATGTAAATGCTTCTGCCAACAAATACAAACTATTACTTCTAGTCTGTTGGGATTAAGAATGGTTTTTCATCCTTGCGAGCTTATCTCCTTCAGATCCGATTGCATGGTTTGGGCCTTTCTTATCCTTTTTACCCTGTTTTTTTGTAGCAACTCTGTCTTTTCCTGGATGAGTCTTTTTATTTATTGTCAGAACTCCCTTATTAACTGTCACAACCAGAAAGATAGACTCTTTGCTGCAGAAAAAAAGGATATGTATGTTGTGCAATGAGAAATATAGGGGATTTGTTGGCTCTGTGGATGAAAATTAAAATTGACCGGCTACTATAATAACAAATAATGTGCCGTATTTTAAAGGAATCGATTTGAAAAAACCTCATCTGCATGACATATTGGACATCAGACACTTACAGGTGAAAATACCCCACCTTCACATGACGTGACTATCTATTGTGTACTTGCTAACTATTTTAAATCTTCATTCAGGCTTGTAGGACAATCCACAACTTCCAAGTCTCCCAATGGTGCTTGAAATGATCACAATTAGGAACATGTGGAAGTTCCTATACCAGTCAACACAATTTTTCCTTTTACATTCTTATATGGATTTGACTTGAATCGACAACTTACTAACTTGGGTAATCATGAAGCATAAACCATGATATGACATATAGCTCAAATGAAAATATTTAAAGCTAATGATGTCATCAAACAATCATACAAACATGTGTATACTTTCCTCTATCCCCTTTTTACAAGACTAAGTATCCATCATTTATCTCAACATAATACTAATTTGACCCCCTAATGCTATTTTGACTCCTCAAACTAATGATTAGGATTTATAGCTTATACAAAATTTTTGAAATGTAGAAACTAAGAGATGAGAGATGAGACTTAGAAAAACAAAATAGGTGATAACAAGTGTACCCTCCAAGGAGACTGAGTGAGTTTGACCAATGTATGACATAGCTATGATGACTAATCCCCTTCATCATCACCTTGTGTATCAACCCTATATATATATGCCACTAAGGTTACCAACTCACAGTCATCCTTCGGGTGGGTACTATCAACAATCGAGAAGGAACATATGGGTAGGATAACAAGTATGAAATTATTCAAGAGAACTGAGGAAAAGTGGACTGAAATACTACTGAGAACCCCAAATGATTCAAGATTCACGAAGCTGCGAGACCAAATGAAACCAGTCATTTCTCAGGAAGAACACCCAATATATGATCTTTCCGCTACGTGGGTTAAGCTTCAAAGGGGAAATATCTGATGCTCCCCCACATGCAACCTCATTTTTAATCCCTGTGTGAGAGGGGGATCCCAGCTATGATTATACAATCAAATGGATTTATCACTCCCTAGCACAAGATTCTATGTTTGTTTGATGGATTTGGAAATTTATCCTCACAACCTACTCCAAATCCCTACACTTTAAGCTAATGTAGGTTCACTACCAAATAATATAAAAGTGTCTGATCAATTTTATAAGCTCTTGATGTCAAGGTTGTTGTTTACTCAAGGGTGCAGAAGTAAAACTTATGATGTTTTAGACTCGACTCCAAAATAATGCAGAATAATGAGATGAAAATATTTTTCTTCAATGAATCCTACATATGGGATGGATAATAGGTTCAACTTTATTCAACAAAAACACCCAATTCCCAAACATAATTTTCTAAATGCAATCTACTACACTACTCAAAAGAAAGAACACAATTATCTTCTTTATTTGATTTTAAAAGAAAGTGACTGAAAATCCTTTAATGCTTCATTACTTTCAATCAAAATGAAAAATTCGGATGCATATACAAAAGATACGAAGCCAAAATATTTCAAAAAAAGAATGCACTCAAAGGATAATGAGAACTGAAAGAAACAAGTATGATAACTCATTCAATCAAGAACTCAAATATGCAAAAGAGAAAGAAGATAAACACTCACGAAAATCCTCAAATGAAGAGGAGAAAGAAACATAAATCAAGCTAGGTTGTCATAAGAGTCCTAATCATCCAGAAAAGAAATATGTTTCACATGAAGACAAGAGGGATCAATACCAAGAAATATTTGCAAACTTTAGTTGATAAACAGTCCTAAATAGTCAAGCAATCTGAAATCTTTATGAGACGAAGATTAGATAAACTCAAAAGGAAAAGAATAACCAAGGGATCATATTAACCCAAGGGGAGCACAATTAAGAGAAAGTTTGCAAACTCAACTGATAAACATAAATGAGTGATAAATGCCCAAGTCTTAGAAAAACAAATTCAAGAGTATTCAAAGGTCTATGAGCAAAAATCCCCTTAGGATCAGACTGAGAAAAAGTGAGCAGAAAGGGGCAAAACAACTTAGAAAAGGAGATCAACGCTCCTTTTT
The DNA here is from genome assembly GCA_000966675.3 of Picea glauca. NCBI lineage: Eukaryota > Viridiplantae > Streptophyta > Pinopsida > Pinales > Pinaceae > Picea > Picea glauca. Next base: position 557,526 of record JZKD02S1613837.1, on the reverse strand, counting down.
TCTAAAGGAACACAGTGCTGCAACAATCTGGTATACACTACAGGGGAGTGTTGATCCTAGATCATGGATTTGGTGTACACAGTAGAGGAGTGATGCCCTTCCCAAAAACTCAGAAAAAAAGGATAAAAACTCATAAACTTTTTCCAAAGACTCTGTGAAATATTCAATGAAGAAGAGAGAAAGGGAAGTAGATCATAAACAAACAAAAAATAAGATATAATGGTGGGAAAAATCTTAGATGATCCAAGAAAAGACAATTCCATTTCCTTCCCCAGTGGAATCGTCAGTTTTTGTTAGGAAAATATTCCCCTGCAGACAGGTGAACTTTCCCTTGGATTACTGACAACTATGCCAAGACATAAACAATGATTTGGACACTACCATTCCTATAAACTCATTTTTCTTATTGAAAAAGAGAGGAGAAGGTAAAGTAGGATGTACTTCATTTATGATGTTTGTCCTAGCTGCTCCTATCCACAAGCTTGATCCAATTCTTGACGCAAATGAATACATGCAATGAAAACCAAGAAACAAGTGACTTCCGTATACTCTAATGCATTAGGCAAAGCAAAATAATCTATGCAAATAAAATTAAACATATGCAATCACATGAAACCACATGCTTGAACGAAATAGGCCAAGTATATTAAATGAGAACAAATAAAACTTACAGACCATGAATGATTTCAGTTGCAAATCCTATAAGCTCTCCTCATCCAACCCTTGCAAGAATCCCACGATCATAAGTCTGATATCTCCAATATCCCTCTACTTCTCCATGGAAATCCCTCATTATATAGGATTTGGAGGCTTAACCACCATGGATAAGATCACTCACTAGATCCACTAAAATGGGATTTCCAAGATTTTTAGGGAGAAAATATCTCTCAAGGATTTTAGGGAGAAAATATCTCTCGACGATTCTAAGGAGGAAATATCTCTCAAGATCCACCAAATTAGGATTTTGATTTGAGAAAATATCTCAACCATCCATGAGATTCTCAACCTCTCCTTGAGATTAGGAAACTAAATGTGAGATGGATTCTCACACTAAATGAATTTCCTTTTTATGAATATTAATAAATAATTCATGTGCACATAATATTTTGGACTTCATGTGATATATTTTTCCTCCTCATTGACTAGGGATCCTGACAAATGTTCTTTCATGGTGTCAAGGTGTATGCGATACTTATCAAGGTGCATATGCCACTTTTACAACACTTGCAACACTTAGGGTGAGGTAATTAAGTTTGGGAATTTGATGTGTAACAATGTTATATTAGCAAGAAGTAGAACTATACACGATAATTTAGATTCCTTCTATGTGGATATGATAGGGATGATGTAAGTCATTTTTGTTGGAGCGTAATTGAAAAACACTTAAAATACAAGTGAGGAATTACATGATTTGGAGAATTCTAAGGAAATTCCTTAACGTTGACTTTGACATTGGCAATTTTATTTGCAAGGGTATAGGGTGTTCAAAGATATCAGGGTTTCTCACTATTAGATTAAATTACACATCCAACAGACGTGAAAGACAAATTTATATGTAATACGGTAGTGTCACAACAAAGCTTATATTTAATAAATTGATAATATTCCCCAGAACAATTAGGAAGACATTGGTTAAAGGTGGTGCTAAGAGTAAAATATGGCACCATTGTTCCCAAGTTTAATCAAACGTTGATTGCTAACTTTCCAACTAAATATTTTTCAACAATCGCTATGTTAATGTTGTTGAATGTGGTTTAAATGAATTAGAGGAATTTAGGTGATAAAAAATAGATTGAAATCAACAATCTTCAGTGAAGTGGCCATCTCATAAATAATATTTATATTGGCATTTTTTAGGTCATTAACTTCCAATGCACTTTTTAGGGCCTTCCCATGCATTTTTCGAGGGTTTTGAGCTCAACAATGTGGACCCTATCCTAGTCTGCAAAATTTCTTTCAAATAAGATAAAGAAGACTCAAAATATTTTTCCAAATGATCATATTGGTCACATATCTTCTAATATATAAGTTACCACCATTCTATCTACTATGTATTTCCATGTACATTGCATTGTTTTTCACTATTGATTCATCAATATAATTTAATTTTCTCTAGAGTCGTGTGCTTTCAATATTGTTCTTGTATTCTCTCTACAATATTATGTGTTCTTTCATTTCATTCTCAATCCAATATATATCAATGGTATCAAAGCAATATGCTCATTGTTATTGTTTTTCTTGTGCCCCATGAGGTAAGTGCACAAGAAGTTGGGCCTCAAGCTAAATGAACCTAGTGAATATCTTCCTCTCTAACCCAAGTTCCCTCCCATGGTAGATGAACCAAGGAAACAAAACATAATAGGAGATCCTATCAATTTTTTTCTCTAGGAAGCACTTGAGATGATGGATCATTTTGCTCAAATCCTACGACAACTCTTAATGATGATAAATGCACCTTCAACAAGTAGTTATTTCAAAGGAATGTCAACCTTCAACGTGAAAATTAATTTTTATATCCTTATGTTTTAAATAAACATAGATGGAAAATATTTGGAGAGATAGTTAGATCAATTAGAGGGTTATTTCTCTATTCATGACTTTTCCAACAGTGAAAATATAACCTTTGAACTCTTGAAGTCCCTTCCCCATGTTAAACATTGTTGGGATACTTACTATGTAAAACATGTTGGATATGTTTACGAACATATGTGATATATCCCGCTTTAGGGTATTTTACTAATTCCCTCAAGGAAAAGTATCACCTTGTTTGAAACTAAGAAGAAATCTACATGAAATGGACAACCTTATGCCAAGGTAAAGGCCTGACTATGCTAGAGTACACCAATACCTTCCATACATTGTGTGTATAATTGGGTATTTATGACTCTAAATGGAACTTGGTTCTCAAATATCATATTAGACTACACAAGTACATCCAAATTGAAATTGAGTTTCTAAACATCTCTTTGTTATGCATTGTTTACTATTATGCCTTCAATATTGAGGAAAATATTTGACATAAGGGTAAGAAAGAGATTGAGGAAAAAATCCACCAAAAAAAAATAAGGCTAAAGGAAGCACTAACCCTCAAAATAAAGGACATAACAAGGATAACCAACCTCAAGACAACTAGCCCAAGAAATATGCAAAGAAGTATAATAAGGACATAAGTAAATGGAATAATTATTGAGCACACACTTATACTGAGAGGAGGGGTGAATAATTATACGATTTTTTATTTTTATTTTTCAAACATTCATCAACCGTAAGAAAAAAAATCTCATTTTAGATCTATTAACTGCAAAACATAGAACACAATATTTATGTGGAAACCCTTTCAGGAGAAAACCATGAAACTTCTCTTTATAATGCTTTGTAGGAACCAACCTACTTTTACAAATATTTCTATGAACCAACATAATGAAGACACCAATACCCACTAACACAAGCCCTGGTAGGCACCAAACTATTATTACAAATCTTCGTAGACACCAATCCCCACCACTAAAACCAACTTAGCAAGAGACATCAATCTCTTTGTTTGAGTGGCACCAACCTTCAAGTTGCAATTTCTTCTTTATTACATATAGCTTCTTCAAAATAATATAACATTTAAATTACCTTCACTGAATCTGCTTGCTACTTTTACCTTTAACTAGATCTGACCAAAATTTGAATTTCCAAATGAATTTTATGGCAACTTTCCCAAAACTTGTTGTTTTTGGCCTCTTCCCAATAACTAACTTGTACAACATTCCACGTATCCAATTTTGAAAATATGATTCTGAAATTTTTACCTTATGTACTTTTGTATGTCTCCTCAAATCCCTGAAAATTTAATAGTCTAAAAAGTCCCAAAAAAGAAGTTATAGAGAAAATGCCAAGCTAACATGTTTGAAATTGATTTCAGGGCCATTCATAAATCCTATATTTCACAATATAAATCTAATAAATTATAGCAAATAAAGTATGAAACTTTTATCTGAGGTACTTATATATGTCTCCCCAGATCTATGAAAATTTCACAGTCTAAAAAGTCGTAGAAAATAAGTTATAGGGAAAATTCCAAACTAACCTATTTGAAACAGATTTCAATATCATTCAAAAACCCTAACTTCCACAGAGAATATATTAGAAATTATAGTGAACGAACATATGAAATTTTGAAAATATGTACCCATATATCTCTCCTCCATTACCTCAAAATTTCATATTCTAAAACATCCCAAATAGTAAGTTATAGTGAAGATGAAAAACTGGTCTGTTTGAAATTGATTTTAGGACCATTCAAAAACCCTAACTTCCATAGGGAATATCTCTGAAAGTATAGTCTAACAATGTCTAAATTTTTTACCACGTGTACCTAGAGATCTCACCTAATTTTCCTCAAAATATCATTGTCTGAAATGTCCCATTTGTTGGATTACTGAGAGGGGGGGTGAATCAGTAATAGAGAAATATAATCATTTTTCACCATAAAATGTAAGTGTTATATCAATGTAGCATTATCACCCAATAGTTGTAGAGTAAATAAAAAAATGAACAAATGAGCAATCACACACATACACAATACACCAGTGTTTTACGTGGAAACCCAAAGCGGGAGAAAACCACATGATGATTTTTATTATATGTCTTTAAGAATTACATTCATTGGAAGCACCGACTTCCTTTGTTTTCCAGCTGCAACTGGAAGGAGGCTCCAACCCCCTAGTTTCTCAGGATACAAACTGAGGTAAGCTCCAACTCCCCAATTCTTTGGCTACAACCCCTTATGTTCTCCGGATACAACCGGAAGGTGGATACAACCACCTGTCCTTGCCCCATCCAACCACCCTACTATATAAGTATAATGATGGAACCACTGTCACGATATCAATGTGAGATATACTGATGTAAACCTGTACCAATCAACCTGCACCAAACAACCTATACTAATAACCTAAACCATACATCAACCATGAACAACTTGTACCTCAACCTGTAATCAACCTGTACCATAAACAAGTGCATCAACCATGCACCAACCTGTACCAAACAACCTGTAATTAACTTGTACAATAAACAAGTGCATCATCCATGCACCAATCTGTACCTCAACCCGTACCATGAATAAGTGCATCAACCATGTGTTGATACTGAGAGTGGGGTGAATCAGTATCAAGTACAATTTAAAAACCTTTTTCAACTTATACTTAAACCATTCAATTATATCCAATGAGCAATGAACAATAGTATAAGAGTT
>JZKD02S1613837.1:484274-507720 GCA_000966675.3 Picea glauca | reverse complement strand
TTCCCTATTTCCCGAAACGGGTAATATCTCAACATGTCACCTCCTTAAATCGAACGGTCCACAACTGCTCCGAGGTTTCCACCCCCGAAAAGTCCCGATCCCTTGTCGCTAGGACTCTCGATCTCACGATTCCTGATTTCCCAAAATGGGAGATCTTACGATGCATGGCCTGCGTCAATCGGACGACTCAGATCTATCCTGAGGTTTTCTCCTTGGAAAATCTCGAACTCTTGTCAACATGAATCCCGATTCCGTGATTTCTGATTTCCCGAAATGGGATATCTTACGACATGTGGCCTCCGTCAATCGGACAACTCAGATCTATCCTGGGGTTTTCACCTTGGAAAATCTCGAACTCTTGTCAAAAGGAATCCCGATTCCGTGATTTCCGATTTCCCGAAATGGGAGATCTTACGACACGTGGCCTCCGTCAATCGGACGGATCAGATCTATTCTAGTATTTTTCACCCCGATACACTGGAGTCTTAACCCTCGGGTAACTCCTGACAGATCCAACGACTGTCGGGTTTTTCAGCTGAGATCTGACGGCTCATATTGGTTCCTACCCGTGCATTCTTCCACAACTCCCTGGACATGGAAAACATCCACGGTCCAGATATTCTCATGGACCTTGGAGATCTACGATCCCAAATCCCTTGTTTCCCGCAAAGACACAACAAACAAAGGGGTAAGGCATTTTAACACCTTACCTTCTCCTACCAATCTAACGATCAGGTGTGTCCGCAGGTTTCCCGATGGAATCTCATCCATCGATCCACACCTATCAGGGATAAGGTACTTAACCTTCCAGCTTCTTCCTCTGATCTGATGGTCATGAGTGACCACAGATCTCTCGACAGGACCTCATCCGTCAATTCGATACTTCTTCCTTATACAGTCATCTCGGGTTTTCAAGAGGATCATTCCTCCTCGTGCAGGGTTACCAAGGTCTTATTCCTTCACGTTCTCTTTCCCAATTCTTGATGGGCTTTTCAAGGAGGGTATCTCTATGGGGAGGTTTACCCAGGGTGCTATCTGAGGCATATACGGGTACCTCTCTCCCACAAATCAGACATGCAGTCTGAATTAGGTCGGTAATCATATAAATAGAAATTCATGAGGACATAAGCCATACGTAGTCTTTCCATACAAATATACAACTACTAGTACTGATCAAAACACCATACAAACATTCTTATAATGAAATCATTCACAGTTTCACAACTTATGAGCATAATTATTGGAATACATATATTTCAAGATGTCGAAGGAAAAACACTTATCAGAAATAACACCAGGGGTTAAGCAACTGCTGAGAGGGGTGCTCATTTCCACCCAACCGTAGGCTCAGTGACTCCCAGCGGATTTAGCACTAGCCACCCCCGAGATGAGACCAGGATGCTGTGAGACTGCGTTTCTGTCTGTCAGTGACTAGGAGTGAAGGTTACTCTCCTTCCTCTCTGCTATCACTCACTCTGCATAATGCCAGAGTTCTCCCCTTGCAGCCCCCCCCAATCGCTTCTACTCGACACCTTATCCTCTTGCAAGGTTGCGTGTGGCGCGATTTCCTTCACACTGGCCAGTCATGATGGCTCTACGGATGGGCAGTTCACCTCCCCATCCCTCATTAATTCCTGAGGAGCCATCCACCTACCAGCCTTCCATGCATTTAATTCGGGGCCAGCGAGCCGCTTTTGGTTCTTCGGGCCAGTGGAGTCTAAATACAGTATTAATTCTCTATGGAAGTTAATGCCACCTTTCCAGGTGCCTTCCACCGCCATCGTGGTCTCTTTTTCTGCACATCCCCTCTCAGCAGTCCTTCAATAAAATTCATAATGTTATTCACATTCATTGACCTTTTCCACAAGGTCCATTTATATCACATATTCACATTCATGAGTTTGCCACCATTCTGGCCAGTCCAGTTATTTTTACAAACTGGGGGAAACAAGGTGTTACAAACTCTGCCAGTCTCAATGCGACCTCCTGATTGACCCTTGTGTGAGAAGGGCTTCCCAGGAAAAAATGAAGTAAGTGGATTTAACTCTCCCTATCACAAGATACTATGTTTGTTTTCAACTTTGGAAAGTTATCTTTCACACCTATTCCAAAGCCCTACAACTAATATAATGTAGGTTTGCTACCACAAAATATAAAAATGTCTAGTCAATTTTTATAAGTGCTTTATTTTATGGCTGTTGTTACTCAAGAGGAAAATGGCTTGGACAATATGGTGTTTTGACCGACTCAAAATTTATGCAAAGAGATGGAGATGCAATGTTTTCATTTCGATGAAAGCTATGCTACGAGAAGGAGAAAACATTTATCATTCCCAGATGCACAATGTCCCAAAATCTTAAAACTAATCAATATCAAGATTCTCAAGAAATGAGAAAAAGGTACTGTACACCAATGCACGATTGGTGGCCCACCCCGGCCATGAGGGGGAATTGTTTTTCAGAATTTAAGACCAAAAAATGCCAAGAATCATGCAATTTCACTACTTCAAATGCAAGGATGCCCCCAATCTAATATAAAGCAAGAAATTAAATCTTTTTTTTTCAAAAATTTCACTAAAAGAAATAATGAACTTTCTTAAAACAAAGAAACCCAATATAAAATTTTTCTTTTAAAGAGAACTATTTAGAAGAAATCTAATCTTTCCCTAAACAATTCTAAAGAAAACACATGCTTTGCAATTGAAAGACACTCAAAGAAAGAGACTAATCCTTCAAAACCAAACAAAGCAAAGGTGGCTAGAAGCAACTCAAAGAATGTCAAGCAGACTGTAAAAAGATCAATATAGGCTCCAAAAGTTCAATCCAGCTGATCAAAGAAAAACTGGGTCATCAAGAGATGACAAGACTCAATCCAAAAAAAATTACAAACAAGTTCACAGCCTAGTAGTAGAGTACATTGCGAGAATTAGGTATTCTCATAGGCTAGACACTGGTAGGGTGCGAGAATTAGGTATTCTCGCAGGCTAGACACTGGTAAGGTGCGAGAAGTTCACACTGGATCTAACAGAAGGGTGCTAACATCAATGGTTTTCATAGGCTGTAGAGAGGTATAGTGCGAGAATGTTTGTAATCAAGGAAATTTTGAAAAAGGATAGGAAATCTAAGTGAACTTCTAGATCCAGAGAGTCTGGATGGATGTCCCACAGACTCAAAAACCAAAAAACAAGCAATCAAAGGAAGGGAAACTAGACTAACTAGGAAACAATCCATTCCCCAGTGGAGTCGCCAATTTTATTATCGGACTAATCCGTAGGTGCAGACACTAACTGATCTCCCTAGATCCACCTAGATCTAGAACAAAACAAACTAGAACATGACGCTTTCCTTAAGTTTTAAATATTGAATTTACTAACTAAAGAGAGATAGGTGACATACCGTTTAAATGTCGCTTCCTCTTTCCATCGCCATCCTAGCTCCGTTCCAACGCTCATACAATGATGAACCTGCAAAAGAACACAACCAACCAAAGTGATAGTAATAGCATAAACTCAATATAAACCTATGTATGCGATCAAGGAATCATACAATAAAACACAACAAGCTTTATAGGAAAGAATCATATTACTGTATCATATTAAATGTGAAAGAGAGATTACAACCATGGCCTTTATGTTGTAAGGTCCCTTCCAACTGTCCTTTGTTCCCCACACACTTTCACTCCAAGAATTTTGAGAGCACAGATCTGATAGTATTCACAATCTATCTTGACAAAGGAAAAACTCAAAACCACTCTAACCAAGCTAATAATTCCAAGCCAAATCCAACTTAGCCAATCCCAAAAGATCGAAGCTAACTTTCTCCATGAGAGCTCCTCTCCTTTTATAATTTGAAGAGGATAAGGTGAGGAGGTTAGGATGATTCCACTAAATCATGAAAGAAAGTAAGATCCAAACCATTCATATGCCACCTCACCACGGAAGTTTCTCCTTCTAGAATATTCGAGAAAACACTCGTTTTTCCCATGTGTAAGCATTCTCGCACCCTGCCTATAGAGCAACCTACGAACCTCTCGCAACCCAGCTATGGTGCAACCTGCGAGAATTAGTTATTCTCGCACCCTGCCTATATAGCAACTTGCGAACTTCCCTTTTTATAGGGTTTTTACACAGGAAAATGCAACTTCTTTTCTCAGGAAAGGTTCTTCTCCCTTCTCTCTTCAGGAACTCAGGCCACTGACCCCTCTGAAGGCAACATATAGGTTTACATCATTAACAATCATAGGGATGATGAAACTAATGTGTAACACTATGGATCAATGATTTTGATGGCTGAGGCTTCTACTTTCAGCTCCATTTTTATGACCCTAATGTATTGTATTAGTCTTAGTACCTTCTTGAGCTTATTAGAAGTCTCTTCATGGTTATCTCGAAGTTGCTGGTTGGTTGATTTCAATTGCTTATTTTCCTTTTTGATATACCTATCCAATAGTTGGTATTCCTTCACTTCTTGTTTGAGTTCCTGGTTTTGTTTTTGCAGATCCCCAATATTTTTCTTCATCTGTTCTTTTGTTAAGGTCCTTGTTGACTCCATTGTTTCTGGCTGGATGTAGTCTCTTTCCTCAACTTCCTCCCTCATCCCACATAAAGTAATAGTGACTTGTTCCTCGGTCAAACTACGGATTTCATCCTGGACTGATAGGTCTTCAGAAGGGGAGGTAAGATCTATTGGATCTTCATGTGTATGAGGACTGACAACTGGTTTTCCTTTCTTTTCCATGCTCCTTGTGGTTCTTTTACAAGGGGGTACTAGATCAGGGGTGCTCACAGGCTTCCTTTTCTTCTTTTGTATTTGTGGAATGGTTACAGAGGATTGTTCTATAGACTGTTCACTTTTATTTTTTGAGCTATTCTTCCCTTTTCTTACAGTTTTTGTCTTATGACCCTTCTCCTCAAGTGCTACTGTTGAATTCTCCTCTACTAATTTGGTTTTACCTTTTGATTCTTGACTTTTAAAAGTCTTATTGACTATGGAAGAGGGCCCTGCTTGTTTACTAGCTTTTTCGTTTTGGCTTACTATTTTGGATGATGATGGAGTTGCCTTATCTTTCTTGCCCTTTTTCTTTTGAGGTTCCTTATCTTTCTCTGGAGCAAGTTGGGATTCCTCTACAGGTTTGTTTTTTGTGGGAAGGTGTTGAGTGATGAGGATTTTCGAGCTAATCCCTTGGTTCCTGATTTCATGTAAAACTAACATCTTGATAAGACCTTGATGGTAAATGCTAGTCTTCTCAGTTTTGGATAGGGATTTGACACCTCTTACCATCTTGTTCAGACTCATTCATAAAAAATATGGGAAATCAATTTCAGGGCCTCCTTCAAAGTGTAATAGAAGCCTAAGATGATATATGAAGGTTACAACATACCTTCCCTCACAAGTGAGGAATCGTTGAAGACTGGAAAGCATTGGATGATACTCTTCCTTGATATAGTTCATAGGGATCCCCTTTTTCCAATCAGGGTGTTGATGGTCTTCTTTCAAAAATCATTGGCACATTTCCTTGTTGATTCCTACTCCTTTAAAATACTTGTCTCCTCTGTTAGGTAATCCCTTCACCTCCCTTAAAGTTGCTTCATTGATTGTTAGCTGTAGATTGCCTATATGCACAATCTCCCCATCGTAACCCTGAATAAATGTGTGAGATACCTTCTCATGCCAGCCTGTGAATTTCTCCAAAAATGGCATCCATCCCAATCTAGCATACTTCTCTCTACACAGTTGGAACTCCTCGGTCTCTCTATAAATCTGAAAGGCCGGTTCATGTCTACTTACAACCATCTTTATAAATTGTGAGAAAAAAAATCGGGTTGTAGTGCAAGGATTTAGCCAGTTGATGAGGGTAAGGGTTTGGTACCGGAGATCGTAGAGAGAGGTAAGCTCGGAACTGGAGAAAGGTTGGTAACGGAAAAATATATGGTGATGGCGTCACTAATTTGAATGGTGAGTTTAAGTAAAGATGCCACAAAGGGAAATTAAGACAAGATGAGGCTCATCTGGATGGCTTCGCCACCCAGATAAGTCATTTAATTTCTGCCCATTTAACGTAATGATGGGGATGAAACGTTTGGGTGTCGAAGCATGATTGTTGTTTAGGATAGGTGATAGGACCTCTGAGCGGTGAATTTGATGTTGAATCATGGCTCATGACATAAGATAAGTTCATGATTTGCTTAAAGATGAAGCACGTTCGTGGCCCATCATTACTAGACATGCTTCATATTCATACTTTTGATGTGATTTTTCCCTCAATCATTTTCGAGGACTTATGTGATGAGAGGATTGATTAAGGTTAGGCATATGGGTATGAGGGATATGTGCATGGTTTTAACACTAAGGTCATAAGATCTAGTATACATTTTCATACCTATTGTAGTTTTATAAGAAAAGGAAAATAAATAATACCATGTTACCTTTGCTTTTACCATTGTATGATCAATACCCATAACATATGCGACTGCCTTTGTATTTGAAGCTTGTAGATTGTCAGAGTTCATCTTTTTAGGCTGGAGTTTTCTGGAAGCTTGGTACTAGAATTTCTTGTACTTCATGAAACTTATTTATCCTGTGCTTATCTTCTTTTGTGTTTGGTTCTGTAGGGTTGTTGGGTGATCATGCTGGTTTCTGAAGATGAGATGTGAGTTTGAAAAAGAGTTCTGAAGGAGCTCTTTGACCTTTCCCCATGCCAAGGATGTTGCATATCCTTATGCAAGAAGATTCAACACTCTGTATCATAATGGAGAAAAGATGATAAGAGAAAATAAACCAAATCAAATTCTATAAGTACATTTATCAACTAGCATATGATCACATGCCTAAAAAAAAATTTGAAATTGCCTTTCTTTTGATGACTTATTAACAAGGGTAGCATTCAGCAGTGAAAACAGGGAGATTTTTATATTTTTTCCAGAAGAATAGATCCAACCTAACTTGCTTCAGAGATTTACTATCATTAGATGTTATGGATAAATTTCACAGTATAAGTAGATTAGACTCCCTAGTTAGGGATCCTCTTTTAAGAGGTTTCCTTCTTAGGTAATGTGGGCTTTAGATGTCAGATCGGTAAGGTTGACTTAGGGTAATTCTCAAATGGATATTTGCTTGTAATAATTATCTTTGTTTAGTAATCTGGAGTTGTATCTCATAAATGTTAACAATGAGGTTTTCTTGTAGTGTTCATCTTTTAGATGACAAAAGTGGATTTTTCAATCAGACAAGCATAGATGAGACATTTCTCAACCATAATCCACTGCCAGCAAGCCTGTTCAGTACTTCGGTGGGGTAGTTGTGATAATTAGTGAGAGACATCCCTTCCCCAAGTAGAATGCCCCATTGCCAACATGCCTATTCAGTACCCTAATGGGTTTGCCTAGTTATACCACATACCAGTACCCGCTGCCAGCAGACCTGTTCAGTATCCCGGAAGGTTAGTCTCTTAAACCATTTTTCCATCAGAGGCTTCTTGTCCATAGTCACCTATTTCAATTTTATTAAAGAGTGCTTTTGCATGGTGACAGGGGAGGCTCGTATGAAAATCTTTTTACAGGCTGGGATGGTATTGGGTTGGAAGGTATATTCTCTTATTTGGATGTCTTTAAAGATTTTTCTGAAGGAAAAATAAAATTATGTATTGCACATTAAATCCATATGTATAATTTTGTCTAAGTTTGTCCATAAGAGAATGACCTAAAGTTACCTTAGGGTACTGATACATCCTCTTCCATAAAAGATTTCCTAGTGTGCCCATGATAGAGAGTGTTCATATACTCATATGTTACTCTTTAGAAAAGATAATCTAATGAATACTATTGAAGTCTAGTTAGGGTGAGATAGTTACTTGTAGGCTAATATAGTTTTTATCCCTTTAATCATGCTGAAATACTGGATAAGGGAAACCTCTAGACTTTAATGCAGATTAAGCATGGTTCTTTTAACAATCATAGGTAAAGATTATGTCTTCTTTGTCAACCAAAAGAAATTAAAATACTTCCTTTTAGGTAGCAACATAACCAAAAGAAATTAAAAATTCTTCCTTTTAGCTAGCAACATAACCAAAAGAAATTAAAAAAATTTCGTTTTAGCTAGCAACAGAACCAAAAGAAATTAAAAATTCTTCCTTTTAGCTAGCAACATAACCAAAAGAAATTAAATATACTTCCCTTTAGTCAACAACAAAACCAAAAGAAATTATTGCTTCATAAGAGCTTCCATTTGATGTTGCATTCGACTTCTTGGTTCCAACTTAAGTGGTTGCTGCATGGCTTCATACTTCATATTAATTGACATAAGCTTTTGAAATATGTGTAGCATTCCTTGTCAATTAGGTGATGTGTCCTGATAGTATCATATAAGGACAGATTTTTGGTACTGGACCAGCACAGGACTGCTGGTACCGGATGAGAGCAGGATTTCTAGTACTAGAGTATTGTTGATGCCTACAAAATGATGTTTAGCAAGTTCTTGAAGGATCAAATAAATTATAGAAATCTATTTACAAAGATAAAATGAGAAAGTAAAACAAAAGGATGTAAGAATCCCTTGTTACCTTTAGCTTATTAACAAAACACAATCCAAACCTATGTACAAAAGTTTTAAAAATAAACCAACCAATCAATGTGGATCAGTAGGAAGGTCCTCTTCCTTACTGATCACCTGCATATCTGAATTCTGTAGTATACGAGTAAAAAATTCCTCTCTTGATAGGGGTTTGTTATAAATTCTCAACTGGTGACCATTCACAAGTAGTGGTGTATGTTGTTCGTCAATTGTCTTTATCCTAATTGAACCATTGTCATAGACAGTGTCAATTTCATAGGGTCCCATCCAACGAGTAGTTAACTTACCTTTGAAGTTCTTGAATTTGTTGTCATACAACAGGGCCCAATCTCCTTGTTGAAATTTTTTCTTTTTGAGATACTTGTCATGCCATTTTTTTCTCTGCTCTTGAATGAGGGTGGTTCTTTGAAGTGCTTCCTGCTTGATTTCGTCCAACTCATTAAGCTGCAAGAGTCTTTGTTTCTGGGCTTCATCCAAGTTCATGCCAACTTGTACTGCAGTCCTGAAGGTTTTGATTTGGAATTCTATGGGGAGAAGTACTTTCTTCCCATACACCGACTCGTAGGGTGTATGTCCTATTGTATTCCTCCAGGTGATTCTATAAGCCTATAAGGATTCTAGTAGTCTGTTAGCCCAGTCCTTGTGGTGTAGTTGTACTGTTTTGGTAAGAATGGACTCAATAACTTTGTTGGTAGATTCTACTTGTCCATTTTCCTGTGGATGGTAGGGTGTATATTTCCTGTGATTAATTTGGTACTGTTCTGTAACATCTTTGACGAGATTAGAGGTAAATTGTGTTCCCTGATCAGTGACAATTTCTTGAGGTACACCAAATCTATTAAAGATGTCATTAAAAAAGAAATCTACCACTGATTGTTCACTTGTAGCTGGTAAAGCTTTTGCTTCAACCCACTTAGTCACATAGTTAGTACATACAAGTATGTACTTTTTCTTTTTAGATGCAGGGTTAATGGGTCCTACAAAATCTAATGCCCATTTCTTGAAAGGCTCAATGACTACTTGGGCTTGAAGTGGCATTTGGTCTTGTGCAGTAGGCTTACCCATTCGTTGGCATTCATCACAATTGGATACATAGGTTTTAGCATCTTTGAAAATATGAGGCCAATAATAACCAGATTGTAGAACTTTATAAGTGGTCCTCTTGTCTGCAAAGTGTCCTCCACAAGGATCATCACGGTAGGCTTGCAAGCTATCATGAATTTCGTCTTCCCTTACACATCTCATGATTACCAAATCTGGTCCTGTTTTGTAGAGACAATCATCGTGCCACATATAGTTTGCACTTAGCTGAATTACTTCCTATTTTTCTCTAGGAGACAGTTTCTAAGGCATATTCCATGTCACAAGATAGTTAGCTACATTTTCATACCAAGGAGTGAATGTAGAAACAACAAACAAATTTTCATCAGGAAAGTTATCTTCTACTGGTGTGTTATCTCCCAGATGAATCATTCTAGATAAGAAATCAGCCACAAGATTATCATTACCAGGTCTTTCAATAATGTTGATATTGAACTCTTGTAATAATAACAACCATCTTGCAACTCTAGGATTTGTTATAGGTTTGTTCAATAATAATTTGATGGATGAATGATCAATGTGTACAAAAGCTTGATATCCTTTAATATAGTGTCTAAATATATTGATAGCATGGACCACATCTAGCAATTCTTTTTCTGTGACCATATAATTAACTTTAGCTAGAGACAGATTTTTACTGACAAAGTAAATAGCATAAAACATTTGATTTTCCCTTTGTCCAAGAACTACCCCAAGAGCTATGTCTGAGGCATCGATACATATATGAAAAGGAAGGGACCAATTTAGTCCTCTTAATACAGGGGTAGTTGACAATTTATGTTTTAGAATCTCAAAAGATATTTGGCATTCATCATCCCACTTGAATTCGGCTTCTTTAGATAATAATTTGAATAAATGGGTAGCTAGGCTTGTAAAATTCAGAATGAATCTTCTATAGTAGCCCGTATGCCCTTAAAAACTACGAACTTACTTTTGTGAGGAAGGTATTCTGATTTGTGTGATAATATGAATCTTTGCCGGATCAACTCTCATTCCAAAACCAGAGATGTGATGTCCCAAAACAATACCTTCAGTGAGAAACATTTTTGACTTTTCATTACTTAGGGAAAGATTAGTTTCCTTACAACTAATCAAGACTTTTTCTAGACTGGTCAAAGCTTCCTGGAAGTCTTTTCCATGGACTGTAAAGTCATCCATGTAGACTTCCACACAATCATTGGCCAAGTCAGAGAAAATGGCTAGGACAACCCTTTGAAAGTGATTGGGGTATTGCAAATTCCAATAGGAAGAACCCTATAAGCATAGGTTCCCCATGGGCAGGTGAAAGTGGTCTTCTCCTGGTCTTCGGGTTCTATTTGTATTTGGTTATAACCACTAAACCCATCCAGGAACGAAAAATACTTCTTTCCGGACAAGGTATCCAACACCTGATCAATAAATGGTAAGGGAAAATAATCCCTATGGGTGGCTTTGTTCAACTCCCTGAAGTCTACACGTATTCTCCACTTACCATTTTTCTTGGGAAATATGACAAGTGGAGACACCCATTAACTATCTGAAATGGGGTATATGAGATTGTCTTGAAGGAGTTTTTGCAATTCCTCCAAATCAATGAGTGTGTTTGGTAAATAAATACCATTAATTTCAACAGCGACTACTAGGTTTCCAAGGTCATTATATTTGTATGGCATTTCATAAATAAATTTAGATAATTGTCCCACCACCTGAACAAGGGGAGGTTCCTTCTTCTTCCTTCCTGGTTTCTTAAGGCAAAGATACCGTATGATTTTGGCATATATGGGGATATCCTTAATGGCTTGCAGCAGAGATATTTTTATACATACATTTCATAATTCATCCTCAATATCTTTGTGCAAGGGTGGGTCAGGTTTCTTTACTAATAGTCTTTCGGGGTAGGGTGGAAGATTAACTTGTTGAGGTACTCGTACAGACTGAGAAGTAGTTGGAATAGGAGGGGAAGTCTCTTCTTCTGCAGGGGTGGTTTGAGTGTTTTCTTCCTCAGAATGATTATCATTTTCTTCCTGAATTATTACTGCAGAATTTGATTGATTTACAACTTTCCCTGATCATAGTTGAATTTCATAGGTGGGAAAGGTTTGAACTTCTGTATTTTCCATAGGGTGGGTGGGTCCATTATTGGGGTTAGGGATTGGCTGGGCAGGGATTTTTGCTGGTCTCGGAGGGTTGTGGGAAACTTGGTTTTGTGGTTGTTGATTGGCATTTATAGGTGCCATCTACTGCTGGTTAGGGTTCAAGGGGGTTGTAAATTGATACTGTATAGGAGGTGGGAGTAAATCTTGCATCTGTGGTGGGTTGAATCCAGGTAGTAATTGGGAAATGTTTGTAGGATACTGTGGATATGTAGGGTAAGAGGGATTTCTATACACAGGCCCCCTCCAACCTTGTTTCCAAGGTTGAGTTTGAGCTTGCTGAGGTGTCCATTGTGGATAGGTCATTGGGGAAGGACCCCATTATTGTTGTTGATACTGTGCATTAGGGTCATAAAATGCATTGGGGTTTTGTGCTCTACATGATCTTCTGAAAGGGTATGATTTTTCTTGTGGGACTCCTCCTCCCCTATACATGGCTTGTAGTTCAAGAAAAGTTGGACACTCAGATGTGGGGTGATCTAGTGTACACAGAACATGGATTTCTATGACATTTAATGGACATTCTTTCTCACCATGCCTCTTTCGACAACTAGGACATAATATTGCTAAAACAGTCTCTTCTTCTTGTTTCTTTTTCAGTTTTAGGGTATCTAGCTGGTTACTGATTGTGCTCAAGATGTTTGTTTTAAAGTTTTCTAATAAGTTTCCTAACTCAATTCTGGTGACAGTTCCTGAGCTTTGTCTTGTATTTCTGCTAAAATAATATCTTGGCGCTTTGTCTTTTTTAGCTTGTCCTCTTGAGTATCTTCTATAGTAATCTGCAATCTTTGCAAAAGGATTTTGGTGCACATCTCCTGAACTTAACAAATTTAAAACTTCTATGTAGTCATCTCTAATACCCTTCAAAAATACTGTTCTTACTACAGATGGGTCTGTGGTGAATAATTTTGATTTCTGGTAGTTGTATAAGAACCTTTCTAAGTAGTCTTCAGGGCTTTCATCTTCTGTTTGCTGCATTTTAAAAATGTCATTTTTAGCATTATCCTTACAATAGTCTTGGTATTTCCGTAAACTAGTGTCTTTCATCTGATCCCAAGAGAGGATTGTATTTTCTCCTAAGCTCATGAACCATATTAAGGTTGAATCTTTCATTGTAATAGGAAATAGCTTAAATTTTTGGGCATCGTTTGAGTAGTTATAGCTTCTACATAATATGTCAAACTCGAATAAAAATAAATCTCGATCTTCAATTGACATACCTTTGAAAGTGGGCAATGATGATAGTGGGATATTCTTCATGCTGATTTTTATGGAAATATCCAAGATTGGAAACCCGAAGGTCTCAGTTTCAGTGGCATCATTTCCTTCTTCTTCTGCCATTCCACTGATAGATGGTTCAGAAACTGGATTTTGTGTGTCTCTTGAACATTCAACAGATTCATGTTCTGCCAGCCCCAATGCTGATTCTTCCGTTTTAGGTTCTTCTTCTGGAGCCTTGCTAGCTCCCCTTGAACTTTATCATGGTGGAAGTTTTCCTGCACTAGTGTCAGTTGGATTAGTGGGGGGGATTGTTTTTGAATATTTAGAGCTTACAAATCTACCCTTATTATCTCTATATCTATGCATAAAATGGAAATTTGATTCTTAACTGAATTGAAATCCTAATTCTATCTAGAAGGTAAGAAGACAAACTGGCTTCAGAGAACCCCACTCTAGTGGTTGTGTGGCTCTTCACTCACGTGTTAAACATTTTACCCTCCTCCCTCAAGCATCCTTTGAAATCATTCAAAAACTATGCAAATAATCTAAGCTAAAAATCACTTCCTACCGTTTGCAACTCCCCGACAACGATGCCAAAATGTTGTGCTACTTATATGTTTAGTATAGTGCACTCATTAATTATCAATCCAGGATTCGTAATCAATAGATTTACAAGACACCAGTAAGAAAGGTAAATCTAATGTCATGAGTATAGAAATATTCTAGATTAAGCATGCCGGAAATAAGACAAACTAGCAAATCAAAACACACTTTGGTTGTCTTTCACAGAGAGGCTATCTACTCCATTATGGAACATGCAAGTATGAGATGAAGTTCTTTTGATAGTTCAACTCTGCTATCTGACCCAAAAAACTAACTATGCAATCACACTTCTGAAAGGGAAATCACACATCAATCATCAATACATAGCATGTGTAGTTCAATGTCAATATACTGAGTATGTTGTGGTTCACAATGTGTTGTTGTAAACTTCACTAGTTCTCCTCCAAATATGTTTGACTACTGCTGCCAACATTTATGTCCATGAAACAAAATCAAATTCATAAAAACAGAAACAAAACATATGCAAAATAGAGTAAGTAAAGATCTCCAAACAATTGTATGATCGAAATCCTAGTCTAAACTATACTGTTATATGAAAGAATTAAGATTCAGCTAATCTAACATCTATACTATTGAAATCAACTACTAACACTAATCTATAAGGATGCTGACGTTTGTTGGGTGGTGGGCCCTTGCCAATTGAACATGTCAACGACTGGATTCTACAGTAAGCTTTCTTCCAATGCACACATTCCTCTTACTTAAATTTCAAAACATAGAATTAAACTATGCTAACAACTCAACTCACATTCATTCATAAATGATCAAGACCTGGAAATAATTGACATCCTTCAATTAAAATTCAACTCAGAATGTGTTCTACAATATGTAACGCTGCTTCACATATTGTGTTATGCTAACTCCCAACTACCTCCACCATCCTTTCCATGACTATTTAAATAGTCTTAGTCGTGAAACACAAGGAGGTGAAATCTTTAGCAAATCAGTCAATTGTCAAATTTATATATTTGGTTACATATTTTAAGCTTCATCCTCATGAAACAAAGTGTATGAGGATGAAGCAATATACAAACAAGCTTATCATAACCTTGCTAGAGATTTAATGATTCAACAAACATCCAACAATTATCTTTAGTACGATCTGGAGCTAAACTTGGTATATTCTTCTTCCTATATCGGTACCGGATCATGACAGGTGAGATTCGGTAAATGGTACTGGATCTGAACAATGCACAAATGGTTGGTATTGGATCACGAAAGTCTACAGCCATTGGTACTGGATCATGACAGGTGAGATTCGGTACCGGATCTGAATGGAAGGTGCGCTTGGTACCAGATTCGGACAGTGGCAATCTGGCACATAAGTACCGGATGGTTGAGCTGGTACAGAAAGGCTGTACTCATATAGAGGTCAAAGGTTATACATGGCTCTGATCTAGATATGCAACTTGGGCCTTTGATTTGGCTCTGCAACTGCATCAGGTTTCTCTAAATCTGCATCCGACTATACTGAATCTGAATCTAAATCATCTGAGTGCTCTGAATCAAAACTCTCAACTAAAGAAGAGTCGACATTTGCATGCTCATCATCTCGGATAGGTAGAAGAGTGAAGGTGTTTACATGCGGCTGTTCAGGTAGATGCAAGACACTTTCCTCGAATTGGACACTACGCTCAATGATGATCCGGTCTGAGGAAAGATCAATAAGTTGATATCCCTTCACACCGCCAGGGTATCCAACAAAAATGCACTCAATGCTCTGTTGATCAAGTGCCTTCCTCTTTTCAGAGGGAATCTAGGCCCATGCATGTGAACCAAAAATGAGAAAGTGGGTCACATGAACCATCAACTAATCTTTGCTTTCTAAGCTGTTGCATGTATCTGAAATTGAAATATGCAAACATTTCATGCCATATCCTACTACTTTCATCAGCATGAGTAATCAGTAAAGAAGAATCAAATTCAATGAATTCAGAAAAAGTATACAATGTAGACTGATGATTTACCTCACTGATAGCAACCCTGGAGTTGGTTTGCATGTCGTAAATGTCCACAGAATTTGGTGTGAAGATGACTTTATTTACGGTGGCAAAATTCTTCATCTGATATATGGAGAGAAGGTTGACAGGAATTTTGGGAACATGCAACACGTTCTCGAAGCTTCCATTGGTGAGTTCAATCCTTCCTTTGCCAGTGAATTTGACATAAGAGTTGTCCCCCATCAGAATAGGAGGACCATTGCATGCATCCAAAGAATAATAGACTTCTTCTGATGCCACCATGTGATGTGATGCTCCTGAATCAATGATTCAAGCATCAGGGGAGGATTTGATTGTAATCAAGGCATAGATAGAATTTCCTTTCTTGGAATTCGGATCTTCTGGATTCTTCTTCTTTGCACCCTCGGGGATGCGATCTCCAAGGTTATTTTTCTGAAGTATTTGAGACATCAGATCTATTTTTTTTTTGCATGCATGTAGATTCTGGATGGAATCCTTTGTGACAATACAAGCATTTATCCCCTTTTCTTCCCTTTTCCCCTTTGGATCCAGAGGGATCGGTAAAGGGTTTTGTGTACCCTTCCTTCTTCGGATTGGCATGATCTTTCCATTTATAATTATCTTTAGATTTCTGATATTTGTGGCTGCCATCATGCACATTGAGTGCATGCACCCTTGGGTCTTTGTTTGTGCCCATGTTGATGAGCTTGGTTTGTTCTTGTGTCAGGGATTCGATAAAGTCCTCGAGAGAAGGCATCTTCTAGGTGGCTCTGGAGTTGAATCTGATAGTGTGGAATGTGGATACGAATACAGATAATTTAGGACCAAGATTAGAGAGAATGGTGAGAACAATTTGTTTCTCCTCCTTCGATTTGTCAACCCTGCAATCTTTGAGTTGCAACAATAAATCCTTGAATTTTGTAAAGAAATCTTGGATACTCTTGAAGCTTTTTGGATCCAATGTAAGCAGTTCCACCTCCAGCATGTGTCCCCTCATCTCATCCTATTTTCCAAAGATCCCTTCCAAGATGGTCCAGGCTTCATTGGGAGTCTTGCAGGAATATATATGAAAAAGGAGATCAGGAGAAATAAGACTGCAAATTGTTCCGAGTTCCTCATCCATGCGATTTAAGTACTTGGATTTTTCTATGGCTGATGTCGGCTCTATATTTGTATTCATGGTTAACCTATACAACTCTCTAGATCAAATATGTATGGGTATTTTCTCCTTCCATGCAAAATAGTTGTAAGGTGTAAGAATGAATTCTTTTTGGAATCCCATCTTTCCGCTGTCTTCAATCTTTTGTACCTGCAAAACATTTTGTTGTAGATTTTGCTTAGTAGTCCTTCGGCTCTGATACCATGTAAATGTGTTAAAACTGCATAAAATAGATCTAGATAAAAAATAATACACACATTTGCAGAGATAATTTGAGAAAGAAGAAGAAGGAGAGAAAAAATGAAAGAATTCTCATTAACTGTTATGAATAATGAATAGTTCACACATGATATACTCTGTATAGCTCAATGAGTACACACTGGAGGTGAACCAATGCACCATAGTGGTAGTATACAGTGATATGGACACACACCAACAGTTACGGGAGTGAAATGACACCTATTCTAGTCTCTTAGGCAACTATGGGAGTGAACTGCCACCTAGTTGAGTTAACTAGTCAACTAGTCTTCAGTTACCTGACTGAACAAAGAGTAGTGAGGAGTTAACTTAGGGAATCAAGGCTAATGCACCACTCTGGTGATGACACCAAGGCAAGGTCAAATTATCATGGTGATGATCCCAATGTTACAGGGTGACAAAACCAATGTAGCGTCTAAACTCAACTCAACTAGTCAAATTGAAGTGTCAACTGAAAGAGAATATTATCCAGGTGGAATATTCTCTCCTAAAATATAAGAGACTAGATGACTAATAAACCAGGAAAAAAATTAGGAAAAAGAAATACTAGGTGTGTGTGAAGTAACTCCAACACCGAGAGCCAAATTGACTTAAGCATGGCCCTGGAGGGCCCATCTTTTCTTTTCTTCAACACCTCCACTTTGTCAGCAACATCAACATCCATCACCTCGGCCTTGGCCTGTAGCAAAAGTGGATATTTCTCCATGAGGTATTGATTTCAGGTATCATGGTATGTGTCACTATGATCCTCAAGACCTTTGAATATGTGCATTCAGTTCCTTTTGTTTCTAACGGGTGCTTGGATCTTATACCTATCCACTTGACCATGTCTGTGGGGAATGACAAGATGCCCTAGTAATATTGTGCCCATAGGTTTTTAGTTTCCACTGGGGGGATTCATGAGAAGCCATCGTCCGCTCCCACCATACTTACGACTTTCCATCTTTCTCTCGCTCACCCATCCCATTACACTGGTCTGGGCATTAGGTCGGCCAAATATTTAATGGTTGTACCTTACCTTGTGGGAAGAAGGGTCTAACGGACCAGAGGGTAAAAAAAACTATCAAAAGATACAATCCTAAAACTAAGACCTCTAGATGCTTCGCCTAGGGATCCTTGAGAAAGAAGTAAAAGGATTCTCAACAAGAAACAGAGGGACCCATAAAAATAATAAAACAAGACCTAGTTAGAGCATAGGGGGTCTCATCACAAGCCAACCTATTAGGTCCATGGGAATATAGCAGTATGACACTACTAGAAGTTGGTCACCATGCCAGGGTAGTGGCTCTTGGTGGCATAACCAAGAGAAAGGGGGTCTCATCACGAGCCAACCTTCTCATTTCCATGAAGTGCTTGTGGGTAACATTTCCACCACTGGTCACCACGCCAGGGAAGTGTCCCATGATTATATTATTGAAATAAAAAGCAATAAGAATAAAGATAAAAGGCATGATTGGGCTTGGAAATTTTTTCATCCATGACAGGTGTAGCTCACCCTCTACAGAGGCACCCACAGGTAAGACATGCATTTACCTGCTATCACTGCACCCCTTGCACAAACATCCCTTATCCACCTCATCCACTCACATGGATTGGATTTGATTTCTCCTGGAAACATCCCACATCCAATGAGCATTAGCCCAATAGGACGCCTTGTCACTTCTTCCAAACTTGGCCTGTAGATTAGTATAATGTCTTTGCGCACTTGTTTGGGTAAAAGGGGTTTTATGCACATGTTTAATAAAATTGATGATTAGATGTGATTGGCATTGATGTGCAGGATCATACCCAATGGACATGTACCCTTATGGATAGGTACACATGGGGAAATGAATAGTTCAGACCTCCATGGGGCTGAAATCCCATCAGATGGATGTTGAGACCCCAGTAGGTGGCTGAGATAGATCAAAGGGTTTGCACCGGAGAAGAGGAGGACGTTCCACTAGAGGCAACTTAGTAGGCCTATTCCCAGGGGGGTTGTGTCCTTTCCACTAGGACGTTGGCCTTGGAAGGCCCATGACTTCAACTAGGACACTCATGATGTCATGCAGTGCTTGTGGAGGTTTTGGGAGGCAGTTGTGGTAGTTGTGGCATGTTCCTGAGGCCCAAGAAGGCCTAATGTTTTTCCCCAGGAGGCCAACGTTGCCCTAAAAGGGGATAACGTCACCCTAAAAGGGCATGATGTCTTCATTTTTTCTTGATTTAAGGTTTTATCATGACATTTAATGTAAAATAAGTATTATTATGTATTTTTGGCCTTGTCGGCCTTTTGTGACCTAAATTTAAATTTAGGTCATTGGTATGGTATAAGTAAGAGAGCTAAAAATCTATTTTATTCATCATCTTTCACTCACACTTGTGTGAGGTTTGAAATTTGCGCCATCCTTTAGGGTTTTTGTCTGAAATACTAGTGCTCACTTGTTGAAGGAGGCTCGTTTTGGTGATTTTTGGAATTTTTCTTGGTGGAAGGTTTACAACTAGGGTTTTTCTTGATGAATGCATGGTAAATGTAAGTGAATTTATGAAATCCTTCCATTACTTGAATGGTTATAGTATTTTACTTTCATTTTGTTAATGAAATTGTTGGAATAAACCCTAGGAATTAAGCATATGTTGGTGTCCTTATTTTAATTCCCTACTAGGTTATGCCAATGAGCCCTTTTTGTGTTGGAGACATTGCTAGGGCCTTGCCATTGCAACACCCTATATCTTGTTCTCCATCCAAGCCGATTTTACCTTGTCATTGAGCTAAAGAAGGAGGAAAATGTGCTAAGGCCTAGGGTTGCCTACACCTTAGTAAGTCATTTTCCCCTAGGGTTTGATGGTTGAAGCCTTGGCTTACCAACACTTCACCATTAAATTCTCTTATCTTTAGCCCTACCATTATCATATTGTTCCTTCAACTATTGCTGGTACTTGTTGACTCCATTTTCCCTATGAATGCACTAATCTTAGACTTCTTGTTTGAGTATTTTGATCACAACCTTCAAAATCTTTGAGAAAATACTAATACCTTCTAACCCTAACCTACTAACCCTATTGATGCCATTATCCATTTGATTTATAGTTATACTTTGTATCATTTTAGCTTCTTTAAGCAATTGAAAGATTGGCAAATGCATAGTAGTCTTTGCTTCTAATGAATGTTGGTATTGTAACATTGATGATAAATCGTTCTTGTTCATATTGAAGCCTCTTAAAAGAATTTATTATGAAGTAACATATTGTGATCATTTTTGCTATACATCATTGATTTTCTTCATCAATATTATCAGTCAATTGATTTATTTCAAAAATTCTCAAATTATATGAAGTACTAACCAGGGAGTGATCTTGCAAATATATAGTTTCTTGTTTCTTTGTTAGGTGCAGGTACATTTCTGGTTATTATCTTTATTGGATTTTAGCTGAACTTTCTGGTCGGTGGTAACTTGTGAGAGGGAAATTTTTACTTAGCCTTAAACCTTTTCCTTCTCAAAACCCTAGGTCACCGAGGACGTCTACCCTGGGCCTACCACCCTAGATAGAAAGGGACATCCTATTAATGTGACAGTGATAGAATAGTCTCCCGTTGTGTCAGTTTGTCTTCATTACCTCTCCTTTATCTTTCCAAATACAAACTCTGCGATAACATTTTGGTGTCGTTGTCGGGGAACACTGAGTCAATTCTCCTCAAAAGATGACATTTTTCAGTAAGCCTTTCCTCAAGAATCCTTATCTTACAAAGCTTACCTAGCGACTCCACTAAGGGCAATTCCCTTATATTTTTGGTAATTTCAAGAAAATTATCTGGCGACTCCACCATCCACAAGGAGGTACAATAACCCTCCTCAATCCTTCATAAGAAAGCCTCCCTGAAACTCTCCTGTAGTAAAATGAGTCTTCAGAGGAAGTCGTCCTTTAAACACAATGTCTATCTCAGGAGCTCAGAACAACATCCCAAACCAAGCCAATAACCAAATACAATGGTCATCCAATATTTTCAAACTGCTATACATGACAGCCATACCAGGATACCCTAGTCATATTCCACCCAAGTATGAGAAGTGGTTTCCTAATTTCACCGATACTGATGCAATCAGTGTCGAAGAGCATATGAGCAATTTTTGGGTGTTTTTTCAGATTCACCTCGTCAGTAATGATGTTGAATATTTAGTCATGGAACTATTCTTTGCTACCCTCCTTGATTCTTCAGGATGTTGGTATCATGGTCTTCCTTATGGAAGTATTAAAACCATGGATAAATTGGAAGAGGCCTTTCTCAAACGATGAAGTATCAAAGAAGACCCCAACATCCTGTTGACCAGGATAAATACCCTTTGGAAACAAGAGAATGAGACCATTAGAGAGTTCCACACTAGGTTTGAAACCTTGTTGCAGAAAATCCCTGTGAGTCATCATCCAACTAATGACTTCCTTGTTTACATTTACACCAAAGCCTTTACTGGTAAACTAGGTTATCTCCTCAGGGATAAGAACCCCCAAACAATCCATGAATCCCAAGAGTTAGCTAAAAAGATTGAGGACAACCTCCACTCATCCAGAATTGAGCCTTTCTCAAACCCAAGTGTCAAAATGGACACTAAACCCAAGATAGTCCACAATGCCGAGCCTTCCTCAGATATTTGTGCCAACTTGGAAAAGTTGCAAATGACCATGGATGGCATGATGAAAAACCAAGAACTAATGATGAATAGGATTTCCAACCTAGAAAGAGCCCAGAACCAAGCACCAAGGGTCCCATACAAATTCCAATTCCAAAAGGGGAACCAAGTTTATATACCAAAGAATGATCAAGCGGTTCTTGATACTTTAGCTCCTATAAACGTCGTGGATGAAAATCCTTGGTGTTTGTAGTGTAGTGAAGCACATTGGGAACATGAATGTCCCTATAAGAATGGAGGACATGACCAAGTAAACAATGTGGGCCATTTTATCGAAGGCCCCCATATTTGCCTCAATATCACTCCCGAGGAACACTAAGAAGGCATAAAAGAGGCAGCCAGGAAGGCTAGAATGGAAGTAATAAACAACTTGGAACAAGAATCAAAGGAAAAGTTGAGAAAACAAGAATTTCAGGTGTATAGATGAAAGAAGCTAAACCAACCTATCCCTACCAATCCTGTAATAACTCAAACAAATCCTCCACCTTTGGACATTATCCTTCCTAAAACCTCCAAAACCGAAAGAGTGGACTTAAACTTTGACTTTGAAGGGGCACTATCCAAGATGCACTTGACCATCCCCCTAAGAGAAGTCATTAAGGTACCATTTGTTAAAGAAATATTTGATAATTTCTTCAAGGGATCAGATGGACCTATGGACCCCCCTATCATGTTACAAGATGATCACTTTAGGGTCCAATATGATGAACACCCACCCTTTTTTATGACCTTGTTGATGAATAGAAAAAGCCTCAACAATTGCATGCTATATTCAGGGGTTGGTGCCAACATGATGTCTCTCAAGTTCATGCAACAATTGGAACTAAAAGTCACACGACCTTATAAAAATGTGCGTGGCTTTGAGTCTAGAGCCATACCCACACATGGGGTAATTTAAAATGTGGAAGTATTCCTTGAAAGATACCCTGAGAGAGTAATCCACATTGACATAGTGGTGGTAGACGTCCTAGATGTGTGGGGAATGTTTCTATCTAAAAATTTTTCCTCAATGCTAGGAGGCACTCTTGAGATGGACCTCACCTACGTAAATATACCTTTGAACAATGGAACAATAGGTCGTCTCCTGAATGTGTCGATGACTAAAACCCATGTGCAAGTGACTAATAATCCCACTAAAGATGACAAAGCACATGACCAGAACATGTAAATTCTTCCTGAATTTTCTCTCGATGATATGCCCTTTGCAACAGAGGAAGAATTTGATTAGATACAATGGACCAAGAGAGAATAATACCAACAACTCCTAGATAAGTATAAAGACAAATAAGTTGGGGCTGTAAAATTACTAAAGAAGGGAGATAGTGATATATTGATTCGGCCATCCCAGCAGGAAGTATTCACAACAAAATTCCACCCTCCTCCCTTCGCACAATACACCAGGGTTGTTCAGGAAACAACTAAATTCAAAATCATGGAATACAAGGAGGGGGACATAGTATGGATGCGGGATGTCAAGAAAGGAGAGCCAACTAATGTCAAGGGAAGTACTCAATTTTGGCTTGGTCCTTTCAAATTCGGAAGAAAATCAGTGGATGATTCTTACTACTTGTCCACATTGGAAGGAAGAAGGCATCCACTACCAGTCAACGGGCACCTCCTCAAGACCTGCCAAGGTGGGGGGACTTGACTTCACAGGTAAGTGCAGGTAAGTAGGTAGGCATTTGCATTCATTGTATATACCATTTGCATTTCATGCTAGAATAGTCTGCTTTCACATTTTTATATATGCTTGTTTTAT
>JZKD02S1613837.1:472257-484224 GCA_000966675.3 Picea glauca | reverse complement strand
TGTTGAGGTTCTCATGCACTCTATGGTGAGCACATGTCCCCGAGTTGGAGCCATATATTATCCCCCAGTTTAGGAATAACTAAGGAGATTATGTCTCGAGGCCCACAGGTCCTATACATAGAGTACTGATAGCCAGATCGACTTGAGCATGGCCCTGGAGGGACCATATTTTCTTTTCTTCAGTGCCTCCACTTTGTTGGCAACAACAACATCCATCACCTTGGCTTGGTCCTATAGTAGAAGTGGATCTTGCTGCATGAGGTAATGAGTCTGGGTATCATGGTATGTGTCACTCTGATCCTCAAAAATTTTGAATATGTGCATTTGATTATTTTTTTTTCTAATGGGTGCTTGGATCTTATACCTATCCACTTGACCATATATGGGGGGAATGAAAGGATGCCCTAGTAATCTTGTGCCCATAGGTTTTGAGTTTCCATTGGGGCGATTCATGAGAAGCCATCGTCCACTCCCACCATACTTACCACTTTCCATATTTCTCCCGCTCACCCATCCCATTACACTAGTCCAAGCATTGGGTTGGCCAAATATTTAAGGGTTGTACCTTTCCTTGTGGGAAGAAGGGGCTAAAGGCCTAGAGGGTAAAAGAAGTTGGAAAAGTATAAAGTCCTAAAAATGAAACCTCGATGTGCTTCGCCCAGGGATCCCCGAGAAAGAAATAAAAAGATTCTCAGCAAGAAACAGATGGACCCATAAAAATAATAAAACAAGACCTAGTTAGAGGATAGGGGGTCTCATCACGAGATAGCCTATTAGGTCCATGGGAATCTAGCGGTATGAAACTACTAGCAGCTGGTCACCACACCAGGGTAGTGTCTCTTGGTGGCATAGCCAAGAGAAAGAGGGTCTCATCACGTGCTAGCCTTCTCATTTCCATGAAGTGCTTGTCAGTAACATTTCCACCACTGGTCACCACGCCAGGGCAGTGTCCCCTGATTAGCTTCTTGAAATAAAAAAACAATAAGAATAAAGATAAAATCCATAATTGGGCTTGGAAACATTTACATCCATGACAGGTGCAACTCGCCCTCTATAGAGGCACTCACAGGTAAGCCATGCATTTCCCTGCTATCACTGCACCCCTTGCCCAAACATCCCTTATCCACCTCATCCACTCACATGGCTTGGATTTTATTTCTCCCGTAAACATCCCACATCCAGTGAGCATTAGCCCAACAATATGCCCTGTCACTTCCTCCAAACTTGGCTTGCAGATTAGTATAATGTCTTTGAGCAATTGTTCGGGTAAAAGGGGTTTTATGCACATGTTTAATAAAATTGACGATTAGATGCGATTGACATTGCTATGATCCCTGTGACTTATGATCCCATGGAGGGCATATCTTTTGATGTGTAGGATCATAACCGATGGACATGTACCCTTATGGACAGGTACACATGGGGAGATGATTAGTTCGGACCTCCATGGGGTTGAAATCCCATCAAATGGATGTTGAGACACCAACAGGGGGCAGAGACAGATCAAAGGGTTTGCACTAGAGAAGAGGAGGACATTCCACCAGAGGCATCTTAGTAGGTATGTACCTAGGGGGGTTGTGTCCTTTCCACCAGGACGTTGGCCTTGGAAGGCCCATGACATCACCTAAGACACTCATGACATCATCCAATGCTTGTGTAGGTTTTGGGAGGCAGTTGTGGCACATGTGGCATGTTCTCGAGGCCCAAGAAGGCCTAACGTTTTTCCCCAGGAGGCCAATGTTGCCCTAAAAGGGGATAACGTCACCCTAAAAGGGCACGATGTCTTCATTTTTGCATGATTTAGGGTTTTATCATGACATTTAATGTAAAAAAAGTATTATTATGTATTGTTGGCCTTGTCATTGGTATGGTATAAGTAAGATAGCTAAAACTCTCTTTTATTCATCATCTTTCACTCACACTTGTGTGAGGTTTGAAATTTGTGCCCTCTTTTAGGGTTTTTGGCTGAAATACTAGTGTGCACTTGTTGAAGGAGGTTCTTTTTGGTGATTTTTGGAATTTTTCTTGGTTGAAAGTTTACAACTAGGGTTTGGCTTGATGAATGCATGGTAAATGTAAGTGAATTTCTGCAATCCTTCCATTACTTGAATGGTTATAGTATTTTACTTGCATTTTGTTAATGAAATTTCTGAAATAAACCCTAGGAAATAAGCACATGTTGGTGTCCTTATTTTAATTCCCTACTAGGTTATTCCAATGAGCCTTTTTGTGTTGGAGACATTGCTAAAGCCTTGCCATTGCAACACCCTATCTCTTGTTCTCCATCCAATCTGATTTTACCTTCTCATTGAGCTAAAGAAGGAGGAAAACGTGCTAAGGCCTAGGGTTGCCTACACCTTAGTAAGTGATTTCCCCCTAGGGTTTGATGGTTGAAGCCTTGGCTTACCAACACTTCGCCATTAAATTATTTTGTCTTTATCCCTACCATTATCATATTGTTCCTTCAACTATTGCTGCTACTTGTTGACTCCATTTGTTGACTCAACACTTTATTTTCTCATTATGATGCAAATAAAGTAACAAAATATGTTGAATAGATCCAATGCATCCAACAAGAATTTCTTCATATTTTGTAGAAAGCCAATGCAAAAGTAGAAGCAAAAACACAATCAATATTGGGTTTGACACAAGTTTTAGGTTGGTGGCAAGGTATGGTTTCATTTATATAAACAATTCATAGGCCCCCACAAGAAGCTCAAAAAACTTTATTATACACCTTACAACATCACCAAGGTCATGGGTGACAATGATTTTGAACTAAATTCCCACCCTTCCTCAAATTACACTCTATATTTAGTGTGGAGTTGCTTCAAAAACACTTTTCACCACAATTGGAAACCTCAAAGGTGGAAAATAATTTATCCACTACAAATCGAAACCTTGAGTACAATGAGCAAGCTACAATGGACTAGATCATGGACACCAAGTTGAAAAGTAAAAACCAACAAAACATATCACTATATTGGATTGTGAAAGTAGGGAATATTCTTCACCATGGAAAGTGGTTCACCATTAAATACATTCAATGAAAGACCCCATGTTGTACATGAACTTAACACAATGGGAAGAATTTCTACTCAATGGGGAAGTACTAATCAAAGTGTCCATCCAATGCCATTTTAGAATCAATCATAATACTAGTAGTGTTTGGGACTTGAACTTCCATCACATTTTAAAGACTTTTCCATGAAAATTTGGAGGGTTTTGTGCCCAACTGTCAGGGCCATCTCAACTTTCTAATATTCTTTCCAATGAGCTAAAGAAGAACCAAGGTGGAATTTCAAGAGAAAATATATGATCTTGGAAAGACTTACCTTTTTTCAAACAATTAAGAATTGTTGATCTTCAAGTTCATGCTCAACAATAACTCCATGCACATGCTAGAGTTATTTCATGTAATACCCTAGTTTTGATCCTCAAAATAGACATGCATATTTTTATATATGGTCAAGGGCCAAGCGATTTAATATGTAAACAATGTGTGTTGAAAGTAATAAAACTAAAATACATCAACAACTACAGACATATAAGGAGAAATTCATGTTGGGCTATGTTTCCCTAAGAGGGGGAGATAAAGGGGGGGTTTACGGAACTCCACATTCCTAGAATCCTATGTCACCTCCATGAATCATTTTGTTATTAAATATTTACCTCCTTTGACTTATTAAAACCAATCGTTGAAAGCATGTAAGAGGTTGGTGGGAAATTAATCGCACCTAGTTAAAATAGCATGGGATAAGTACACTCATGATCAGAATTGTATCATTGAATGCATGTAAGAAGTGGGTGAAAGATCCATGTCACCTAGTTATTGAAGCATGGGTAAAGGAAATTTGATTAAAGGGAGGGAGTTAATATTACATCTTGGGAGAAGAGAGGAAAAATAATTTTTAAGCTAGGAAAAGAGTAGGAAGCCATATTGTGTTGAAGATATCTTGTTGGAGTCGATAATTTCACGAAGAATTAGGTTGTAATGCCTACGAGGAGTTCTTGTTGAGAAATTACCCAAGCGCATGTGATAATGTTGTTGTGAACACTCATGTTACAACTGGATTTCTTGGAGCCCCTAGCTAAGAAATTCCTAGCCGATATTTGTTGGAGCTCATGAAGGGATGAGAATTATGTGAGGGACTGTGGTGTAGAGAAGGAAATCCCATCCCTTAGGTTGTGCCAACTAGTGTGGAAAAGAGTTTGGTGGTTGGAATTGTTGTAGGAGTAATTTTACAGTAAAAATATGGGTATTTGGTTGTTGTGTGGACAATATCCAACCATAGGAGGAAAATTCTTTTCCTATGGACTCATAACCCCAAATCATATGTGACCTATTGTTAAGATAACTAGAGCAAAATAATATATGGTTGGGTGGAAAATCCAATGCCTATAACCATTTGTGTAATTTTTCATAAGATAAGTGTTCTAGCCACTGTGTGATCCGGATTTAGGAGCGGAACAAACTAATTAACAGACTGAATACATTAAACACAAAGATATGAATAATAACATAGATATCCAGTGAACAATATCTTCTATTGAATAATGAAATAAGTTGAAACTATAAAACTGCAAAACTGAAACACTTGCTCAAATGGTGGTAGTTATCTCTGAGAAGAGATGTGGTTTCTACGTGCATCCATCTGAGAAAAAAAAATTACAATGAGGCTCCAGAGGCATTTTATATATTACTCATGAATGCCAAAACCCTATACATCCAAAAACCTAACCCTAGAAGGTGAAACGCCAAAAGTCATGTGGGACCCTATGGGTAAGTTGGTGTAAGTTGGTACCTCAACTTCCCAGGGTTGTAACTTTTCCATACGACCTTTGTTTTAGGCATGTGATAGTCTGTTGGAAAGGTATTTCAGAGAACTACACATTCCGCTATCAAAATGTGACTCTATCTACAATTTGGCTATGGTGAGCCAAAAAAATAATGTTTAGGGCCCCAAAATGACCTTGGAAGTACAAAAAGATGTGCTAACATGAAAAAATATAAAATAAGCCAGTTGGATTAGGCGAGAGGCCACCAATATCCACCTAGAGGATGTGTGTGGATTCATACATCCCTAGAAGTGTAGCACCCACAATTACAAATAAGTACAAAAGAACATGTTGAATAAAAACGAGCAAGAGGAGCCAGTTGGAATAGGTGGGTGGGCATCAATATCCACCTGGATCAATCCTCCCCCTTTAGGAAGCAATGTTCTCCATTGCATTGAGTTCCCCCATTAGGTGAGGAAAGTTCTGTTGGATTTGGCCCCAGGTGAGACACTTGCCTTTGTGTAGGATTTTCTCTGCCTTGAAAACCCGATAAAGCTAGATCCTCTGCTGTGAGTTCCCTTTACCTATGTGTCCACTATCTGATCAGTGGATTCTTGTTCCATGCAGTCGAGGTTGAGCTCTATTGGTTTCAGTTGTTCTGCAATCTATGAGGTGTCCAATAATGGTGGAAAATATAGCCGAAGGAGGTCCACATTGAACACTGGATGCAAGCCAAGCAAGGGAGGAGTGTTGATATCAAAATCATTGCTACCCATAGCCTTGGTGATAGTGTAGGGCCCATAGCAAAGTGGGAGAAGATTCTGATGGGGCCCCGTGAGACTCTCCTTCTGCAAATGTAACCACACTTTTTTGCCAATCTAAAATTGGTGTGGTACCCTGTGTTGATCATGGTGCTACTTGTACTTAGTATTGGATTTATACAAAATCTCCTGGACCTGTTGGAAGATGTGTTGAATCCTCTCAATGAATCTGGTGGATTTTTCAATCGCAGACTGATCATGGGAAGAGTCTGTCTGTGTGGTGGCAAGAGGAAGTGAAACATGAATGGGTCCCAAGGGTTGGAATCCCAGACCCACCTGAAATGGGCTATGGCTGGTGGAGCTATGGAGAGCCCTATTGTAATTGTGTTGAACATAGGGGAGACTCGCTCGCATCCCATGTATGTGGATTATTAGAATTGTACATGTGTAGGATGTGCACAATCACTCGATTGACGACCTCTGTTTGGCCGTCGGTTTGGGGGTGGAAAGCAGTGGATTTTGTGAGCTTGGTTTCCAACAATGACCAGAGACTCGACCAAAATGTGCTGAGTAGGCTGTTGTCTCGGTCATAGATGATGGTCTTTGGTATCCCAAAGTGGACCCACACTTGTTCGAAGAAGAGCTTGGCAATATCTTCCACTGTTATATTCTTCTTGCAGGTTGTGAGGATGGAGATATTCTAAAACTGATCAACGACCACAAATATGTTGTCATTTCCTTTCTTGGTGGATGTCAGGCCAGACATGTAATCCATTGAGATGGATTCCCAAGGCTTCTTGGGAATAGGAATATGGGCGTATAATCCTTTATTCTTGATGGCTGGCTTGGCAATGGCCAATGAAGTGCAATATCTAATACTTGTGGACGTCCTGTCAAATTTTTGGCCAATAAAAATGTTTTTGAAGAACGACCACAATTTTCTCCACGTCAAATTGTCTTGCCACTCGACTGTAGTGGGATTCCCAAATCATCTTTGCATGCTCTCTTGTAGGAACAAAGAGATGCCCTAGGTGGTGTAAGAGTCTGTCCTGAATTTGAAAATCAATGACAATCGTGCCTATACCCAAGAGTTAATAGGTGGTGGTGAAGTACGGATCTTGTTGATAAAATTAGGGTCACTCAGATGCTTCATGTCCACAGGAATGGAGCACAATGGTGAGTGCAACAATAGGAGGTCGACTGAGGCAGTCAATGACATGATTTGAGATACATGTCTTATACTTGATGTTGAGATGGAACTGTTGCAGGTAGGTGGACCACTTCTTATGGACGTCATTCTACAATTTCCCCTGTGTCAGTATGAACTACAGAGGCTTTTGATCAGTGTGTATGATCGTCTCTTTTCCCAGAATGTAATTTTTCCATTTACGATAGGATTGTACAATGGAATACATTTCCTTGTCATAGGTGGGGTATTTACGAATAGTATCAGATATTTTCTCACTATGGTATGCCACCAGATGCTCATGCTAAGTGAGAACTACACCCACAGCATAGTCAGATGCATCAGTCTCAATATCGAACGATTGTTGCAGATCGAGAAAGGAGAGTATTGGAGTTGAGCACAAGTGATTCTTCAGATCATCGAATTCTCATTTTTGTTCCTTCCCCCACATGAACTTGGCCCTACCACCACCCTTGGTCACCTGGTTGAGGGCCCATGTAATATGGGATAATCCCAACACGAACTGTTGGTAGAAGTTGGCTAGTCCCAAGAAGCTCCGAAGCTCGGTCAGTGTGGTCGGGGCTGGCCAGTCATGGATGACTTGGATCTTAGTTGGATCAACATGTACCCCATGCTCATCAACAATTTATCCCAATTATTGGACCCTGTTCATGCTAAAAGAGCATTTTTACAAGTTGGCATATAGCTTGTGCTATCGTAGAGTGCTCAAAACCTGTTGAATATGCCACATGTGCTCCTCCCACATTCTGTTGAAGACGAGGATGTCCTCCAAATATACAACCACAAAGGAGTTGGTGAAGGGTCTCAATACATCATCCATCAACCTCATAAAAGTGGTTGGTGCATTTTTTAAGCCAGAGGGCATGACTAGCCATTCGAAGAGACCTTCTTTAGATTTGACGGTTGTCTTCCATACATAAGTTGGATTGATGGGAACCTGGTGGTAGCCATATTTTAGGTCAATATTGTTGAAGAAATTCCCCCCCTTGATTTGGTCAAGAAGGTCATCAATATTGGGAATGGGGTACCAATTCCTGACAGTGATTTTGTTTAAGGCTCTGTAATCAATGTAGAGTTGCCAGATCCTGTCCTTCTTATACACCAGTACAATCGAGCTTCCACAAGGGGATGAGCTAGGTCTGATGTGCCCCTTTTGAAGAAAATCTTGGATCTATCACCTGATTTCATCATTTTCCATCAGCGAGTGATGATAGACTGGTCCATTAGGTAGAGGTGCATCAGGGGTCAGATCAAGTGGATGCTTGACTTGGTAGTGTGTCGATACCCTTGTAGGTGAGGATAATATGTCTATGTATTCTTCCACGATCTCGTCCACTTGATTTTTCTGCAAAGAGAGGCTCTGTGTAGAGGCCATAGATGTGGTTGAAACCTTGTTCTTACTGTGAGCATGGATCACAAAGAATATGAAATTGTCAGTCTGTGAGATGACCTTAATGCATTTCTTAGCAGAGATTAAAGAAATAATAGTAGTCGACGCTACCTCTGGTATCCTATACAATTTTCTAACCAAATTAATAATAACACTATGCGGTCTAGACTCATACACAACATGACGCTTCCACAAATATGGTTGTCCTAAAAGAACATCACAAATGTCAAGGGGAGAAATATCACACAGTACCTCATCTTTGAAAGGCTTGATGCCATAGGGAAGATGACACTGTTGGCTGACCTGAAGATATCTTCCTTGGATAAGAAAATCGATGGTGTAGGGTTGTGGGTGTAGTGTCATTGGCAGGTCCAACTTCTTGACGACCTTTTTTGAAATCAAGTTCTTATGACTCTCGCTATCGACAATGAAATGAAGTGAAGCCCCCTTTACCCACATTTGCAAGTGAAAGAGGCGTTCTCCTTCATTTGGTTCTTCTGCTTCACTTGGTCAGACTTTGGTGGTAGCGACAGTGGCACTGGGTTCAACATCAATAATCCACTTCCCTCCTTTGGGATTTGATTCAGAATTAGAATCGGCCTCTAACTTGGAAGCCTTCAATTCGGCCATGAGTGACTGCTTGGAGTGACAATCTTCAGTGTTGTGCTAAGGGATTTTATGGTACTCACACCATTTTCATGTGTCCTTCTTCATATTTTCATTGCCCTTATTATGTTGTGGCTTGGACTGGTTGTCGTGAGGGTGACCATCTTGACTTGGTCCCTTTTTGGGTGGGTTGGTGTTACTTTTTCCCTACTTCGGTTGTGAGGGATTTTCATATCCAAAATCTCACCTTTTCTACTTAAATTTCTGCTTGATCTTAATCACGTATCTATAATTCGTGCCCAATGAGGCGATGTCCAGAAACCCCATTTATGTTTGAATGTACCTAAGAAAAAAACTGTGGTATTTGAACACCATATGATGCTAGGATTATTTAATACCCAACTTGGTGCGTAGGGTATGGAAAATATTTTTGAAATCTTGTACTCTTTGGTCGCTTT
The DNA here is from genome assembly GCA_000966675.3 of Picea glauca. Classification (NCBI taxonomy): domain Eukaryota; kingdom Viridiplantae; phylum Streptophyta; class Pinopsida; order Pinales; family Pinaceae; genus Picea; species Picea glauca. Next base: position 475,023 of record JZKD02S1613837.1, on the reverse strand, counting down.
CTTGACCTAGGGTGGTCCATCTTGTGTACTGGTCCTTGTAGCTTCCAATAGGGTAGTATTGTTCTTTAATGGCATTCCAGAAGGAATCCCATGTAGGGGCCACCACAAACATTGTAGATTTCTCTACGACTCTTTCCTCAGAGTAAGTATCCTTCCAGTCTTTAACATGGGGAATGACCTTGAGGAGTGAAAAAGTGATCTTTTCCCTATAGAAAAAAATGTGGACCGAAAAATACCCTTCGAGTAGATTCAACCATTTATATACAACATCTGCATATATCAATCCTTCAAATAATGGAATATCAAAATTTACCTGTACCTTGAAGGGGGTTGCATGGTCGCTTGATTAAGATTCTTCTCTTGTGGGAAGTCGTCGAAGGATCTTCATGAAGTTGTCCATCATTTCGTTCCTTTGTCACGTTAGGGATTCCTTGAACAACATTTTAATAGGATCTCTTGCTCCATCATATTTATTTTCATCCCCCATGGGTTGTTGTCAGGCTCAGCATGACCCATCTTGCAATGTATCGATTGGTTCGAGTCCCAAATTCTTGTAACTAGATCTTTTCGGGGACATGCATGAAGAAAAATAAATGAAGAGCAGACCGCTTTGATACCACTGATCTGGATTTAGGAGCGGAACAAACTGATTAAAATACTGAATACAATAAACACATAGATATGAATAATAACATAGATATCCAGTGAAAAATATCTTCTATTGAATAATGAAATAGGATGAAACTATAAAACTACAGAACTAAAACACTTGCTTGAATGGTGGTAGCTATCTCTGAGAAGAGATGTGGCTGCTATGCACATATTTCTGAGCCAAAAAAATTACAATGAGGCTCCAGAGGCATTTTTGATATTACTCATGAATGAAAAAACCCTAGACATCCAAAAACCTAACCCTATAAGGTGAAATGCCAAAAGTCATGTGGGCCCCTATGGGTAAGTTGGTGTAATTTGGTACCTCAACTTCCTAGGGTCGTAAATTTTTCATACGACCTTCGTTTTAGGTGCGTGATAGCCCATTGGAAAGGTCTTTTAGACAACTACACATTCTATCGTCAAAATCTGACTCTGTCTACAGTTTTATTGTGGTGAGCCAAAAAAACAATGTTTAGGGCCCCAAAACAACCCTGGAAGTACAACAAGATGTGTTGACACGAAAACATACAAAATAAGCGAGTTGGATTAGGAGAGAGGTCACCAGTATCCACCTGGAGGATGTGTGGGGTTTCAAATAGCCCCATAAGTGTAGCACCCACAATTACAAATAAGTACAGAAGAATGCGTTGAACAAAAACAGAAAAGGAGCCAATTGGAATAGGTGGGTGGCCACCAATATCCACTTGGATCACTATGTTAATTACTATTTTAATGCTATGTTTAGCCATTGTAATTTATTCTATGTTTTGGGTGTTTTGAGTGCTCTGTATGCTTAAATAGTGTGCAATAATATTTCAAAATTATTAATAGTGGCATGAGTCTTTTGTTATGCTGTGTGAATTCATTTTTAATTGGTATCAGAGTATGTCATTTTGGTTGGGTAATAGGTACATTACATTTCATGTTAGGTTTTTGGAATTATTATAAAATAGAGTTTTAGCCTCTTGTTATTTGTCTTTTACGAATGAGTGTATCTATCAAATCCCTTCTCATAGATAAACTACCACCATTCTAACCATTATGTATTGCTATGCACATTGCATTGTTTTGCACTATTGATTCATTAATAGAATTTAGTTTTCACTTTCACACTATACTTTTAGTATTTTATCTTATGTCCCCTCTATAATAATATGTATTCCTTCATTTCGATCTCAATACAATCCAAATCAAATCTTGTCAACAAAAAGAGGCAATTAGAGCTAAGTGAGCAAAACAAAACAACACTTTGAAGTAGTGATAATTTCATTTTATCACTACACTGTATCATAATACTATGATTATCTTAATTGTGGGAATTAAGCGTCACTATGATTTACAAGTCATGCGTCAAATATCCACAAACTAAAATCAAAATGACATCATAAATATTTGTTGTAGGAAAATTTGCAAAAAAGACATGGAAGGAAATAGAGGTTGTGACAAATTGTCTTAATGACAAGTCACTATATGAATAGATAAACATGAGCTTGGGAAGTAACTGAATCACAATTTAGTTAACTTCAAAGCTACTCAATTTGCCACAATATTTCTACAACACAAGAATATTAGGTGATAAGTTAACTAATCATTCTTCTTTTGGCATAGGGCCATAATAAAATTGTTTATTATAGACTTCATTTTTTTTTTAAACTAGAGAAAAACTTGAAGCTAACAACCAAATTTTGCAAGGAAAGGAATAGAATTTGCCATAATGTTGATAGAGGTTGCCTCTCAAGCATTTCTTGTAAATTGGTCATGATTATCAAACCTTCCATCATTCATCAACTTCTCATCTAGTAGACAAAGCAATTACATGCAAAGATGGAATATATTGTGTTCACAAAGGCGTGAACTAACAATAGTTGTTGTTGTACAAATATATAACATAACAAGTAATGCACCACTTCCTTAAGAATCTTGAACATTAAGGAGCATTTTTTATGCCATTGGAAAGAAAGATGTTTTAGCATCCATCTTGTGGAAGATAATGGAAGCATGTTGAAGGAGAACTAAGATGGCTGGTTCATTTTTATTTTAATTTTATTCAATTTGTGGATTGCGACTTGGTCATAATTGTAACTAGCATTGATCAATTTTAACCCTAGATTT
>JZKD02S1613837.1:376357-437153 GCA_000966675.3 Picea glauca | reverse complement strand
ATGGAATGCTAATCCACAACGTTGTCCATCACAAATACAAGTGCAATACGTATGTAAAGAGTTCGCTAAACTACCATCATGTATAAAATGGAAATGATTTTATGAACTGATAAGACGAGCATTTTAAGAACTGTTATGTTCAAAGATAACAAAAACGAAAAATCGCATTTGCCAGACAATTTTTTCAGGATTCAAAATTATTTTCTCGGAGGCAAGCATATTTTACCAAGGCAACATAAAACCCTCAGTTGCATTCCTTGAGATAGAGGATGGCACGAATTTCACAATTATTATAAATTGTTGAGTTGCACCAAACAGGTTCTTCAACGTGAACTAAACTGAGATAAACTAATAGTATCATACAGGTTCAAATGCACATTTTTTAAATTCAATTTTCACTATAGAGCTTAATGGAGAATAGGATCCTATGTCCCTGCCTTCGTTACTGCTTCTATCTTTCCAGTACCTAAATAAATTGGTCTAGGGGGTTCAAGTATACTAGAGTGTTTGAGAGAGTAGAAAAGGAATGTAGGAGACATTTTTTTCCATTAAAAACAGGGAAGAAAACCTCAAATGATCCATGAGCTACACACAAACCTTATACATTCTTCAATTAAACACAGAATGAAACATACCTGGCCACGTTCGGTGATTACCGCCAACCCCTCTGAGTCATCACCAATGAGTCATCTTCGTTGGATCATAATCCAATATGAAACATTCATCATCCTCGTCCGAACTGATCCCTAATTCTGGATCATAGTCCAATACGTAGAGTTCATCCTCCTCGTCCGAAATAATCCCCGAACTGATCCATAATTCTAGATCACAGTCCAATAAGAAGAGTTCATCCTCCTCATTTGAATTGATGTCAAACACATTGATCCCCAAACTCATCCCTAATTCAGTGTTTTAGTGCGGTATCAAGAATAAGCTCTACTCTTTGAATCCCCAAACCCAGTTGGAAGTCTTTGAGTGCTCAAAACCATCAAAACTTTAATCCTCCCTGAAGTGTGGTTTGAGGATTGACATTATAAATGAAATGGATTTTCACGTCTTGCATTTCTTCCTCTTCAAACTTTCATGGGCACCGCTACTATGCCTTTAGTTAACTAATAGTTACATTGTGTTTTGGATGCATGAGAGTGTTGGCCCTTGACCAAGTTTTGGGATAACTTGGGTCATTTTGACCTATTTTGGAATTGCGACAACTATTCAAAGAAGGACCGCCAAGTGAAGCGTCTTGGTCCACTTTTGGGCCCCTATTAGGGTTTTTGGTTAATGTAATGGGAAAGGGATGTCGGACCGTGGGTTTACCCACGCTTAGGCCCACTTTTGTAATGTATAAATAGATGTCTAGGCTAGATAGAAGTAGCAGTTCATCTATGTGATGTATGGAAGACAACTTTGTGTTAGATCTGTGTGATTGGAAGTATATTGTAAATGCTCTGTGCATGATCATAAGAATCTTGGAAGGATAAGTGCAAGTTGTTGTAAGAGGCTTTGTGCTGAAGTGTAAGGAAGAAGGATCTAGTGAGCTGCACAGATCTTCTGTCCTTTGCAAAGAAGGGTTTTTGTGCTCTGTGTTGTAACTGATGATTGAAGATACTAATAAAGAAGAAGAGTTGGTGGACGTATACCCAGGGTGGGGGTGAACCACGTAAATCTGTATGTAACGCTCTATTCTTTGATTCATTATGTTTATCTCTTCTTATGCTATGTGATTTTGATATATTTACTTATTCTTTGTGCTTCTTAGATATATATGATTGTTAGAACTGATGTATATGCAAGTGCTTAGTGTTTATCTGCAGGACCTAGTGTGTTACTATTTCTAAGTGTTGAGATATTGTAGATCTAAGTGACTATTGCGATGCTCTGTGCTATCTATGAAGTAGAATAAGGGTTGGATATTAATGGTTGAATGATTCTAAGTGCACTGGAAGTAGTATAATCACAGATTTGTGTCCTAGCTAAGGTTGCAGACACCTGAGTCTTGCAACCACCCCTGCCTCTACCTCAGGTGAGACTTCATCTGCTTCGCAGGTGTTTTCAAAAGGGCTGGTAGTTAGGGTTTTGTTGGTGCGCTCTTGAGTGTTGAACCCTGGGTCAGACCCTCCGTGCCAACAAATGGTTCCATTGCCAAGATTGAAACTGTGATTGCTGGGAACTGAAGTAAAGAAAAGAGAATCCTTGTGCATAGATCTACTATTGAAGTGCGCAATATTGGGACTGAAACTGTGATTGCTGGGAATTGAGAAAGAAAAGCTTCGTGCAAAGATTCGATCTAGAAATCATGGAAGCTCTGTGCATGGATTTGTACCCTAGTGCACAATATTCCACTTGATCTGAAAAACTCTGTGCTAAAGAAAGAAGGAAGGATAGATCTGAAGAGAAGAAGCGAGATCTGAATGCTTTGTGCCCTAAGAAAAACAAAAGTGGGGGATCCTGAAAGAAAGAGGTAAGATCTGCAGAAAAGAGGTAAGATCTATAATTTCTGTGCTCTGATAAAGGTAAGAAAGTTCTAGATCTGAATCTTTGTGCTCTGTAAAAGTAAGACTAGCAGAAATTTTTGTTTCTAAAAGCATGGATCTAGGTATTCTTCGTAGATTCTGTCCTAGCTTGAAAACTAGGGAATTGTTAGATGAAAGAAGGTTTGATATGAATAGATGTGATAAGAATAGTGATATATATGTAATACCTATGCATAGAAAGAATTTTTTGACTAACAAATGGATGCAGGATCCTAGAAAGAATTTTTTGCAGGCTAACTACCATGATCCTAGTGCGCAGTACAAAAGAGGCTGGCGATCATTTAAAAGAAAGAAAGGATTGACCCTATGCTACAGTTGCAGAAGACTGGGACATATAGCTAAGGAATTCCCTGGTGGAAGACCTAGTTGTCTTTGTTGCAAAGCTCTAGATAGTGAAGTATTGTATTTCCCTAGAATGATTGATAAGCTTGAAAAAATGAATCTGCATGAAGAAAACCCTAAAGCAGATCCAGAAATAGTAGAACCCTAGAAAGAATCAGAGAAGATGTTACTATAGATGAAAGACACCTTGAATGAAAACTGACATATTAGATTAGCAGAGATCTTTAAAGAAAAATAATGCATTTAGGTAAGAATAGGAGACTTCGATATTGACTGTGTTTTGGATGAGGAAACACAGGTGAATGTTATGACAGAAAAATCTTGGGAAGTTATAGGGAGGCCTGCTATGACTCCATCTCTAGGAGGAATAGGGTTATTCAAAGGAAAACTGGTAAACCTATGTGGAAGGCTCACTCAGATATCTATGAATGCTAATGGAACTTCGACAGAGGAATATTTTCAGATTATCAAATTCATTGAGGACAACGCCCCGTTTACTATGTTACTTGGAAATCCTTGGATTGAAAGAGATCAAGCTAGAAAGAAGGAAGACAAAAAAGTTTTAGAACAACAGAGCTAAGACTCAAAAGACTTCATGACCAAAAGGATTTCATAGTTGATTAAAGAATATGAGAATAGATCGAAGCCATATCACACTAGGAACCCGGACATCGAAGTTATCAGAATGCCAGAGGACTCACAGAAGACTGAAGTTTCTATCTCAAATAAAGAAGAGATGTTATACTTGAACCCTAAGAAAGAACCTCAACAGTGCAAAGTGACTATATCCAAGGAAAATAGGAATCAGAATGGGAAAAGAACTATTGAGATGAAGCTCACTAGAAAGAAAGATAGAAAGTTAAATAAGAAGAGAGCAAAATTGCAAAAGATTCCAGATGGAACATTGCAGAAAGAAACTTTGCAGAATTTGAGCTTCACCAAGATATCAGAAAAAACGACATGGGTCACTTCTCCATGGTGAAGAAATATAGTCGTTGGACTGATATACCCATTCGACTTCAGCCCCAAATGGACATAAAATCATTAAAGGATCACCACCAGACTATTGGACAATGCTAGAATGGATAGAACAGAGTTAACAGAGGCCTCATACCCATTGCAAACAGACCGTTTATGAGATTACCTATTTATCTCATCGCGCCATGCCCGAAGAACACTTTTTCCAACTGATAAATTGAAGCTCGCAGACTAGCAAGTGTCTACAATGATCATCACATCCTTGTTATTCATTCCTGTACAGTTCCAAAGATCATTGTGACCCTGATTATTTATTCTGTGCACATATGTCCGATGAAATCACCACAGTCAAAGAATCTATCACACAAGTCCTCCTTGATTTAATGACTGAGAGAGTCATGTCAGAAAGAGGAATGTCCATCGAAGTCCAAGAATTATCGACAAGAGGAGTAGAAACTTCTCCATCCACTGGTCGAGCAGGATCGTCTCGACGGGTCGATGAGAAGCATACTAAACATAGAGACGATTTGGTGAACACTAAACTAATTTTGAGGATTTTTCCTGCTTACCTACCCCCTCTGTGTGGTGAAATCAACCGTGACAGTGTGCCTCGAGAATTCGAGTATGCTATGGTTACTGCGTACCTGCAAAAAAGGGTGCGTGCAGTTCGTGTCGATCAGGATAAGCTCGTAGCATTGAAATTTAGCGACTTCAACCTCAGCGACAGGAAAGTCTATAGTATGCTCGCTCTGCACAAGTATCTAACAAAGATGAAGGTAAAGAACTCAAATATCATCCCGCAGTCTTTGACCCAGAACCTCACACAATCAATGTTGCAGAATGTCATGAAGATCTCGCACTTTGGCAGACACCAGGAGGTGAATGCGTGCATAAATATACTTCTATCTTGCTATCACGGAGGCTACTTGTGGTTGAATCGTCATGTCATTGTGGATCCCACCTTGATTAATCGGATCACATGACTCAGCATGAAAGGACCTGATCCATAGGAATTCTATCCTGGAAAGAGAACCGACAGAGCACTTGCAGCGAAGATCAAAGAAACCTATGGCGATGTCGAGAAAGGCACGCGAGGCTACAAGGTAGCCTCTATTTAGAGTGGTGTAGTGCGCCTTTCCTGTCAGCTGATCGCAGGTAAGCTAGTCTGCAAGAACCGGCCCACCCAAGTAACTGGATTCATCGTTGACCTCGTAGGGAAGTGCGTCGAGGGTCTGCAGATGAATTGGGCGAAGTACTTGGTGAATCAAATTGATCTGGATTGCAGGGAAGAACAAGACCAAGGGTATGAGTTCCATTTCAGTTGTCTTCGCATACTGATCACCTTCATAGCATGGGAGATGCTGGAGGGTGCCACTTTCCCAGAGACTGAGCCATTTGAACCTTTGGCTATGAGGTTCAGTACCTTGTGGTACTTGACCGATATGAACAAGCAATGGCAGTCGAATGTCCTCTTCCATGTATACTAAAAACAACTGAAGACTGCCATCTAGGCTATGCCTCACATTACCCCAAATACACTCCACAGATTTAGACCCTTAATGAAGTTCAACGTGGATCGACACTTCATGTATATAAAAACGTGAGCTGATGAACATAAGCAATAGTTGCAATCTTATTACAACTTGACTGAAGAAGACCTTGAAGAGATCACCAAGGATTGGTTAGCAAACTTTCTCATTCCACCAAACCCCGCAGAGCTGTTCGACATTGATAGCCCAGAGACAGTACTGGACACACCGGGACCAGGCAAAACAAAGAAGCCTGAAGAGGTTCATGAAGTAGACAGTGCATCTGTAAGGACTGCCTCTATCAAACTAGACGAAGGAAGTGATGGCGAAGAGATAGAATGCATAGAAATTGAACAACAGAAAGGTGAAGTACCACCGCCTAGGGACGAAGAAGACTCATCAAAGAAAAGGAAGGTCTCACCTCTGAAAGAATCCTCCCGAAAGAAACCTAGGACCCCTATGACCAAGATGAAAACTGCCCTCACATTGGATGACTTTGATTTCATCATTGTAGTAGTGAATGATGCTTCAAAGGAGATAGTAGAGAAGCAGGAGGCGAAGCAGGAGTAGATATATAACCGTATAAAGATCGAACTCCAAGCAGTTCAGTAGGAACTCCGGTTCAACCGCATAGTACACACCACGCCTCTTACAACAGGGACTGTAGAACCAGGAGATGAACCAACCTGACTTCACTAGATTGCTGACATGGTCGAAGCTCACCTTCGAAAAGCTCAAGAAGACACATCACGAACTACCCAGGCTTTGACATAGGTACAAGGAGTAATTGTCAAACAACGCAGTGCTACCGAAAGAGAAAAACTTTCTCTTCAAGTATAGTGGGATAAAGAGAAAGCAGAGCTACAGAAAAACAAGGAACAATTACTCGGAGAGCATCTTGAAGTAAAGGATCTAGTCTACAGATCACTCCGCTCTGTGACCGTTATCGAAGTACCAGCTGAAGAGAGAGTTCCATAGAAGGTGGCCTAGCTTGAAGACATTATACAAAAGCTACAGCAACAAATTGCTGATCTAGAACTCCACGATGTGCTGGAGAGCCCCCAAGAGATAAGTGACCAACGAGAAGCAACTACTCGGAGAAAAGTTGATCGATTGAAATTTATTGCCTCAGAGTGCAAGAAAATAAGTAACGAGAGTGCCCAAATCTATGAGAACCTTACAAATAATCCTGAGTTACAGGTGCTGGAGTCGCAGCTCCAGGAAGCAAAGCATCATACAAATACATTACAGGAACAGTTGAAGGCGCTGTTTGCAGTGGAGAGAATAAAACGATCTCATGAACAATGCACAACTCAACATCAGATACATATGATCTAGAGAAAGGTCATGGAAGTAACTCACCAACTCCAACCGGTTCAAGACAAGGCATGCATATTATTTGTTGAGATCAAAATCTAGGAAACAAAACTTAAGCAAGTCGTCATCACTGCAAAGCAACACCTGGAAGGACCAGTAAACAACACAGTGATCCTGGAATTCACTCAGCAAGAGGCCACAACGAAGCAACAAGTCAAAGAAAATTGAGCTAAGCTCGAGAACTTCAAAGCAGAATTGCATAGACTAGAGTGACTCAGGACGAGTCACAGGTGAGTGTTGGGGGCCTGTTGGCCCTTGACCAAGTTTTGGGATAACTTGGGTCATTTTGACCTATTTTGGAACTGCAACATCTAGTCAAAGAAGGACTGCCAAGTGAAGCGTCTCGGTCCACTTTTGGGCCCCTATTAGGGTTTTTGGGTTAATCTAATGGGAAAGGGATGTCGACCCATGGGTTTACCCACACTTAGGCCCACTTTTGTAATGTATAAATAGATGTCTAGGCTAGATAGAAGTAGCAGTTCATCTATGTGATGTATGGCATATGACTTAGTGCTAGATCTGTGTGATCGGAAGTAGATTGTAAATTGTCTGTGCGTGATCATAAGAAGCTTGTAAGGATAAGTGCAAGTTGTTGTAAGAGGCTTTGTGCTGAAGTGTAAGGAAGAGGGATCTAGCGAGCTATGTAGATCTTCTGTCCTTTGCAAAGAAGGGTTTTTGTGCTCTGTGCTGTAACTAACGATTGAAGATCCTAATAAAGAACAAGAGTTGGTGGATGTAGCCCCAGGATGTGGGTGAACCACGTAAATCTGTGTGTAACGCTCTGTTCTTTGATTCATTGTGTTTATCTCTTCTTATGCTATGTGATTTTGATATATTCACTTATTCTTTGCGCTTCTTAGATATATATGATTGTTAGATCTAATGTATATGCGAGTGCTTAGTGCTGATCTGCAGGACCTAGTGTGTTACTGTTGCTAAGTGTTGAGATACTGTAGATCTAAGTGAATATTGCGATGCTCTATGCTATCTGTGAAGTAGAATAAGGGTTGGATATTTATGGTTGATTGATGCTAAGTGCGCTGGAAGTAGTATAATCATAGATCTGTGCCCCAGTTAAGGTTGCATACACATGAGTCTTGCAACCACCCTTGCCTCTACCTCGGGTGAGACTTCATCTGCTTTGCAGGTGTTGCCAAAGGGCCGTCAGTTAGGGTTTTGTTGGTGCGCTCTTGAGCGTTGAACCCTGGGTTTGATCCTCTGTGCCAACAGAGAGCTACGAGAGATTCTCATAGTTATGCTTTATATGATATCTTATCATAGTTACACTTTATACAAGAGCTACGAGATCTTCTCATAGTTACATTGTGTTTTGCATGCATGAGAGCTACGATAGCTTATCAATCCAGTCTCATAGTTACGTTGTGTTTTGCATGCATGTGAATAAATTATTTTACTCTTTATAAATAAAAACACAATCTTCCATCATAGTTATGATTTTTTTCAATCATTACTTCTACTCAGAGTCAATCCTCATTACTTCTACTCAGAGTAAGGATTTGAATCATTACTTCTACTCAGAGTCAATCCTCATTTTTCAAATTCTGCAACAACCATTCGAATCATAAACACCCCAGATGTGATAAGGAGATTTAGTTCAATGTCTATGAATGAAAAAAATTGAAGCATTATATTAGTTCAATAGTAAACAATACTAATTTAAAAAAACAAATTATATATTTGGATTTTGCATAGATGAGTCTATCTATGTCTACAGTTTTCTCAACAAATAAATTGTTTAACCTATAGAAAAATAATGTCAAACATAGAGATATAAAGAGGTATTCACAAAAATTAATGTTTTTATCAATTTACAGAACAAATCACTAGTTTTTTCATCTCGAACCTAAATCTGAGGCAACCAAGTCAACATATATGTTGTCAATTCCAACCAAAAAAATTGAATTCAAAATAATGTGGATGCATTCTGAAGAGCACACATGCTCTCTAGGAACGCGCACACGTTCCTAAGAGCACATACACTCTCTTATAAGTTATTTATTCTTTGTCATTCCCATGTCCCCCTCTCTCTCTATCCTACATCTACCCCCCCTCTTTGTCTCCCTCTCTACCCCCTATGTATGTCTCCTTCTCTCTCCCTCACACTCCTATACATGGTAATACCTAGACATGGTAAGACTTATACATCACAAGGCATGGAAAKACCTARACCTAGACATGRCAARATTTATACATCACAAGGCATGGAAATACCTAGACCTAGTCCTTTCCTTAACATGCYTCAAAATMTCACACCCACTCCCTCTTTATYCCCCCCCCCTCTCTCTATCTCTATCCTTTTYCCCTCCCTCCCCTATTACACCCTGCTCTCTCTTCCACCTCTCTCCAACCCTTTCTCTCCTTGTTGTTATCCAAAGTCTCACTCTCTCTCTGCCCCTCTTTCTCTCTTTATTCACCCTCTCTGTCTCCCTTTGTATCCACCCATTCCTCTCACTCTCTCTCTACCCCCCTTTTATGTCTACCTCTTTGATTCCCTTCATCTCACTATCCATCTATTGGTTAGTAATTTATTTGAGTTTATACCTTTAACTTGATTGAACCAGGGTTCATGTCTACTGGGGTTCCAAGAAAGCCTCTAAAACTATCAACCCTCTTGGTAAACTAGAAGGCAACACAACGCAGTGCACATATTGCACTGTGCAGTCTCACCCGAGATAGTCTTAATGGGTGACTGCAATACTCAAGTGTTTGTAGTCCAGGATTGCGTGGAGATTTGAGAAGTGTGCGTTGAGAGTTCTATTTAACTTATTAAAGAAATAAACTGTCATTCAAAATTATGCATGGAGTATAATCAACACATTCATTCAGCATACTAATATCTGTTTAAAAACAGTAATGAAACACATGCATTCAATCACATAACACAGGTTTTACCATGGTTCATCCCCTCCTGGGATACACTGACAAAGATTAGGCTCTTAAGCTCTTCCATTATAGCAATTCCAAAACCTCAGCATTGCGTGCTTTAAAAATCTTCTTAGTTGGGTCGAGTCCTATTATGAGGTGGACTACATCGCTCCAGGCTCCTCATCCTACGATATAACCCTCAAGATCTACCCTCCTTACTCCTCCCCATCTTAACAGCTTACAAAATTAGGTTGTATAGAAAAATATTACAACTAGCTATCAAAACATGACTCCTCCTCAAGACCCTCTATATTCACCTCTCTCGCTCCCACCTATGAGACCTAGGTATCTATATTTATACATTTATGCCTCATCAGCCATTACAGTGTATTGCAAAAACCCTAACCCTAACGTTGTTAGGTCTTCCATGCATGCACACGTGCTGCTCTTCCTTCCAGCTACCGCTTTCCTTGTGCATGCCTTCCTTCCCAAAATAACCTTTCTTTCTGCTTGGGCCTGCTTCCAAAAATACCCTAACACTAACATGTGGCTCGTCCTGAGCCACCTAACCTTTGTGTACTTCGTTGATTTCCCTAGTGATGACTTGGAACTTCTCCCTGATCTTCATTGATTGTGTTTGAGCTTGTGCGGTCTTCTCCTTGAGTGCGTCCGATGTCTGTACTGCAATTTCGTCACTGATAAACCTTGCACACTCTACCTGGGTCTATGCCATATATGTCTTGGATTCCTCTACTCATGCAATGAACTCTTATATTCGCTCCTGGAGCGGTTCCATATGAGCCTACGCTCCTTTTTCTGCATCTGGAACATTATGAGTTCTGCCTATAGTTTCTTCATGTCTTGTGCCCCTTTGACACGCTTTTTTATTGACATTGTCTTCTGCTTCTTATTTATGTGTTGGATCGCTACGCTTATCCTTTATCCTTCCTGGTCCCACTTATGGACCTATTGATCCTCTTCTAGCTTCATCCAAAGCTGTGCTGCTTTTTCGAACAAGTCGTTCGCTGCGTGGACTTGTCGTTATAGCTCCTGTATATGCTCTGTTGCCTCCTACTTCCTTTTCTCCCTTACCTCCAGTGGAGTGGTAGGTGTGATATGCTCACGAAGATTCTCTATCTCCTATTGGTATTGATCAATTTTCTGGACAATCTGATCGATATTTTTCGTCGCCGTGAGTTCGGTTGTTTGCGCGGTATTTGGAATATTCTCATAGGCTACGACCACTTTCTGCTCCAGTCCCTTCGTGCGTACTCTCTCCTATTTGGTCTCGATCTTGGCTTGCTTGAATATCAATTACAGATCATCTCGTTTATCCTTTACCTACTGCAGTTTGGTTGTATTTGTGCATGCACGAGATTGTACCTCTTGTGTAACACTGACCTGCAGTTTATATAGGGACTTGGTTGGTATCCACGGCAATACCAACTACAATTGAGCCAAATACATTAGGGGTGTCTACACCATGATCTTGTACATGCACAACATGTTGGGTGTAACGTGAAACATTGCACTCATTTGTGGTATTTTCTGGAATGTATCCCACTCGCTTGCTTCAGGTTCTCCTCCTATCTGTGATGTTGATGGTCATGTTTCTATGCTACTGCTGACTGCCTGTGCTTCCCCGATATTCTCGAGGAGTTGTCACATGTCCGCCAGTTCTTCTTCAATTATGTCCCTGTGGCACGTAGAATTTTCAAAATCCTTGAATGTGCGATCCTGGACCATTTGGGCTACCTTTTATGCATCATCCTCCATGATCATGTATTCTGGAGGTGTTCTATGCACCTTCATATTCTTGTGTGCACCCCTCATCTGAGTAGTTGGTCTCTTATTCAGGCATGGATCTTGTGGAGTAGGACTTGGTGTAGTACCCTATGGTGCCTCGGCCTATTTCTGATGTACTTGGGTCACCTGTGTATTGTTCTTCTTCCTCGTCTGGACTCCTGTCTTGGATGTCCCCCCTTTCTTCTTCTTTGGTTTGATATGGCATGTCCTTGGTTTCTTGGGCACTGTGACTTCTTGGGGATGTGTCTGTTCCTACCCTACCTTCTCATTATGTGTATGTTCCTGCCTTGCCTCCTCCTCCTCTACCCCTGTGGGTATGTCTCGAGTGAGGAATGGAATCCTGCATTTGTCTTCCTAATCCTTGATGGCCATTTCTATGTCCCCCTCTGTGATGCAATAGCGTAGTTGTAGCCATTGTTTGTTGGGGTCCTTCAACACCTGGATCCACATCTCATGTCTAGTGGCCTTGAAGTTGGCTATTCCCCGATAGTTTGCAACAACATGTAGTGTTATACTTCAGATATTGGTGATAGCCTCTTGTAGGTCACGAAGATATCCTTCGAATATAGTTGCATTCATTCTTCTATTCTTGGCATCTAAAGTGGCTCCAAGCGATAAGTATCTCACTCCATGATTGGGTTTGGGTCTGGTGACAAAAAATACATAGTTTGGTTCCTTCCATTCCATACTGGCTATCAACATGATCAACCATGAATAATGAAATTATGTCCCTAGATCCTGCGCATCTTTGCAGTCATCTAGAAACATATTCAAAAGATAAGGGGCCCAACTGATCATGGTGCCCTCGGCACACTGTGTTGCATCTGCAACAACCCCGACCAAGACATCCTCCTTGCAACATTTTCTGAGTAGCTTGCAGGCCATAATTTTTGTGGCCATTATTGTCGCGATGTCACTGATCTGTTTGATAATGATTCTGCGCGTCCCCATTTCAGTTTCATGTTTCTTTTTCATCTCCTCAGTGAGTGTTTGCTCCTTTGTTTTTTCCTCGAGAAATTGTGCAGGATCCATTCCCTGTGATGGCATCCATGTGATGTGTGCAATGAGCTCTACGTATATTGAGACGAGCTTGTCCAGCCACAAATCTCCACCATGTGTGACCACCATCAACTGCTTGACGCAACTATTTTCATATTTTCCTCTACCAAAGTGTGGTAGGTCCAACAGACCTAAAATTCCCATTTTAGCTAGTCCTGCTTCCCATTGGACTGGTTGATGAATGGGTTCCCCAAAGGGATCTACACCCACAGTCTGTAGGTAGACTTGCTTCGAAAACTTTAGGAACTTTTCTGTGTCCGTTACATCATGGTTTGAGTACTTTAGTTTTTCTACATAACCTAACAAATTTGATTTTACCCGTACCCCTTCTACTATGCGTGGAAAAACAATTGTTGCGGCGGGTTGTCTGTGTGGTGACCTAGGTACTATCTACTTTTCCTTTCATGTTGGTGGATGACTCGAGGTTCTAGCCTCCATTGGTCATTCTTCGACATATTGTTCTGGTTGGATAGTGACATATTCCACTGCTCCATCTTGTGGGTGTTCTGACATGATTGTCTGTGAATCCTCTGCTTCGATCGCTTATTCCCGATTTGGAGTCATCCCATTGACTCTCAGGGCTTGTTCAGGGTTTTTTGGTTGCACTTGACTACTTGCATCCTCATTTGTCAACCCTGCCCCTCTTCTGGCTTATTGATGTCCATGCCCATAGGTGTTCTATGTTGGGTTTCTTCTACCATGAGTGTTGGGCTTCCTAGTGTTGTATCCAGTGATGGGATTTCATCCACATTGATGATTTCTGACAATGGTGATGGTTTTTGTTTGCTTCCCCGTGATTGTGTTTGTGCTCTAGTCCTAACTTTGGGTTTTCTGGCAGTCTGGCTTGGTTCTACTTGTTTGGATTGTGCCATGGTAGAAAAACTTGTTTTTTGTCGAGCTCAGTAGCCTCTGCAACCTCCGTAAGCTTTGAAAATTTTACTCTCTGCTATGTCTACTCTATCACTCTCTACCTTCTCGAATTTCATAATAAGATTTTTTCTCCCACGTCATCGCTTTGAATGGGAATCGTGTGAAGCTTGTCGAAGACATTAACTTTATTACGGATTCAATGAACCTTCGGTTCCTTCATACTTGCCATTAATTTCCCTCGCAATCTTGAGTTGGCGTGATTAATGTGGCGTATCGTCAATCTTTTCCGGCATTCAATTCCACTAGCCTCCGTCACTTAGCGCTTCTTTTTCTGTAGTCGCCTTTCCCGCTTGTTTTTTATTTGAACTGACCGTTGGTCTTGTCTTCCTTGAGCTCATTTTCTCGAGTGTGCATTTTTCTTTTCCTTTCGGTGCACTGCGCCTCTGTTGGTACCAGTTGAGCTCCTGCTTCTTTTGTGTTTTGTTTTTCAAACTGCGTGGTGGATTTCAAGTTGTGGGTGGTCGATTGTCCTTGTATAGCTTCAGTCATCTCCCATTGATCATCCCTCTGAGTTATGCACTTCCTAAGTACTTCAATTGTACAACTTACCCATCTATGACAGTCTTTACTTTGTATGGTCCTAACCAATGCATTCTGAGTTTTCCTGGATGTTGAATGGATTTGCTGTCATACATCAACACTAAGTCTACTTCCTTGAAGTTTTTATTATTGATATTTTTGTCATCCAAGATTTTTCCCTTGCTTTTTTAACTTGTTGGTGGAACCCTGCTAGGATCCGATATTCCTCCATGATAATCAATTGATTCAGTCTGTCCTGTAATGCACCTCATTCTATCATGTGTGTAATCGTTGCTACGTGCAAACTGGGTACCATAAATTCTAATGGCACCACTTCTTCTTATCCATATACTAGTCTGAAGGGTGTGTGTCATGTCAACTTATTTCATGTGGTCCTATATGCCCATAATACTGCTGGTATTTTGAGGTCCCAATCATCCCCGTTGAAATTACATATCTTAGTCAGTGCGTGTTATAACCCTAATTTGCACCAGACATGCATACCTGACATAAGGCCATCTCACTTGCCAGTTTTTCCAAGCCACCATTAAACATCTCTTCTAAAAACCATCCTTTTGAAGATGTACACATCCTGCACCACTGCCCGTGTGTATACGCTGGCTGACCCATTACATCTTGCGTATACTGACAAAAGCACAAAAAATAGAAAGTTGCAAATGAAATACATATTTCCAGGTAATTTCCTAAACTGTTTGACCACTCATAGCTGGTCACTCAACCGGATAACTACCCTCTTTTAGCCTATAAAATAAGAGGTAGGTGTCCCATTCAAGAGAGAAAAAATAAGAGCAAAGAAACTCTGCCAATTTTTGTATTCCCCTTGCCCCAATCTTTTGCAACCATTTTGTGAGAACTGAATAGGAGAAGCATATGTGGAAGTAGTTGGTGCACAGTTGAAGAGGAGCCCAGGACCAGGTTCAAGGAGCAGTGGCTGATCTCACCATTGTAAGTTACTTTTGTGAGGTTAATAAGAAAGACTTACTTTTCCCGTCCCACCATATGAGGTGTTCGATATTCAGTTTTGATAATATTTTATTAGAACCTCTAACCCACTAATTCATATATAAGATGCATGTTTGGAGTTATTTGTTTGTCTGTTTATGAATGCATGTTGGCTTTGGGAGGAGACTTGCAGTCAAGGAGCAACTGAACACAAAAGGATCAACACCAAACAAGGAGTTCAAGGTAGAGTTACTGGATCCTTTTATCCTTGTGTTTCATGCATGAATGTGGGGTATATGTTGGGATGATAGTAAAAAGTAGGAGACTTTAATGGGTCATTTATGCATGCATTACAAAACCCTTAGTGCTAGTCCGTAGGGGGTTTACCCACCCACATCAGAATTGGCGACTCCACTGGGGAAGATCTCTAGGGTTTTTGGGGATACTTTTTGGGTGTTTTATATTGGTTTGATTACCTTTTTATTAGTTTCAGCAAGAGTCTAAGTTTGTATGGATTTTGGTCTTCCATACCAATACTCCCTGCTTTGATTGATTAACTACTGGTTTTCTTTTTGGAAAGTAACAGAGGTGTACGCAACCTGTAGTGGGCCTGTAGGCATACATACGCACCCTACCTTTGGTCAAACCACGTACATATGTTGGCTGTTGAAGTGTCAATAGTGTGCCTGAGTTCATAATTTTTTTTTTAAGTAGAGGCAGTCATCCTCTTCCCTGTCAGAATTTATCCTTCTCATGGGTTTTCTTGATCTAGTCCTAGTCTCTATTGTTGCAGTCTATAGCCTAGGTATAACCTCAGATTAGCTTTGCTTTATCAAAATTCTCCTTGTATTTTCTTTATCAAAGTAAGTTTCTGTGTCTTTAAGGGATTCTGGTTTTCAATACCAGTATTCCCTTCCTGATTTATTGGATTGTTAGTTTTCATTATTGAGAAGTTACAGAGGTGTACACAGCCTGTAGTGAGCCTGTAGGCATACATACGCGCCCTACCATTGGACAACCCACATACATACACTGGCTACTGAAGTGTCAGTAGCGTTCCTGTGTTGAGAATTTTTTTTTTAATAAGGGGCAATCATCCTTTTCCCTGTCAGAAGTTGTACTTCCCAGGGGTTTTCTTGATCCATTCCTAGTCTCTGTTATAACATTCTGTAGCTTAGGTTTGAATTTAGTTTAGCTTTTCTTTTTTAAAAAGTTGCTCTTGCTTTTTGCTTTATTCAGTTTTTAGACAAGATAGTGAGTCTGTTCTGATCTGCCTCTTTGGTTTTGTCAATGACTCCCCGCGGTCTGCGGTGGGACAAAAGTCATTTCTTGGTCTTTTCTTGTCTTTATTTTTTCCTTTTTGCTTCATAAAAGAAGAAAATAATACATTTTAAAATTTCTTGTTTTGGAAGCATAATAAAAAAATATAGATTTCACTTTCTTTGTTTTGTTAAGTAGTTGGTTGTTTGCATTAATAATCAAGAAAAAGAATTCGTTCAAAAGTTCTTGGCTGATTCACTTAGGACAATAAATAGCTTGTAGTCGATTGAAAGCTTGTTTTGAGTTTTATGTTAGAACATCTTAGAAAAAAAAAGTAGTTTGAAAAGCTGGTTAAAGAGTTTAAATGTGCAAACTTGAATTTGTGAAGAAGAATTAGTTTGTTTTCAGTTTCAGTATATGCACTTCTCTTTCGTCTCTTAAAAACATCACTGGTTTCAATTTTGTTCCCTTTGACTTAAGACCACCACTAAAATTAACGATTAATTAAAATCAACTAGACTTTATGTTTGTAGGGTCCATTAACTAGTCTAGGATAGAGCCTTGATTTAGGATTGGAGAGGAAACTCTTCAAGGATACAAAAACAAAAGAGTCTGTGCTAGGGAGTGCTAAAAAGTCCAGTATCGGGAAATTTATCTGGAACCCCCCTCTAACACAGGGGATAAACATGAGGTCACGTGCGAAAAGGTAGCGGAGATAACCCCTCCAAAGATGGACCAAACGTAGTGGGGAACACATATAGAGGGTTTATCTTGGGATTCCGTTGATCGCATTTGCAATGGAGCTTCATGGGTCTCAAATCCATTCGAGATCCTCAGTTTTCTTCTAGAGCACTTTCTTTCGATACCCTTGATAGGTTTTGGGCTTGATACCCTTCTCATTGCGGTCCACTCGACTGTCGATTGTACTCACCTAGTGACTATTCGCACGCTGGCAACCTAGTTGCCTTTATTTTAGGAACTTACACAGGTGACTGTGGGGGTATACCACGATACCTAGGAAAAACATCGGGCCATGATTTGCAGATTATACCTAGAGGGTGATTCCATATTCAATTTTCACTTGCACTGGTAAGTTTCTCTAGTGTTGGCTGGTGTAACTGTTATTACAACTAGCTAGTGATCTACTTGTCTTATCTCATAGGGACTTTTTCTAGTGTGTGTTGGTTCTTGAACGTTAATAGAAAGACCTAGTGTTTCATTTATATTCTCACACAATGGAGGATCAATCGATACGCCGATCACGAAGGCTTCTTGGCCTACCACCGGTCAATCTGGAGCCACCCCTGCCACCACTAAGGCAAAGACTAGAACAACAAGGGTATTTTAAGGTAATCGGGTCACAGGAACCTGTGCCCGACTCATCTACAAGAGAATAACATTTGATTATGGAGGAACCAACCATTTCAGACCTTGGAGCAGAAGCTCTTGGTCTACAAGAACCTCCGAACACCGATCTATCGGTGCCCATCATCATACAAGTTTATCCTTACGAGGGCCTGATAGTGTCACAAGCAACAATGGAAACAAATGTTGCGACTTCTTTAGGGAATTCTCATATTCCCTCTATGGATATCACTTCAGGGGGTGTTACACCTCCTAACCAACCGTCACTAGTCTGATTCCTTCTATCACGACGATTGTTGGAGCTGCCTTTTTCGACTAGTTTAAGTGTAATTCTTACAATCAAAGGTTGGCCATTTAAGTTGTCTTTTACTTCGTGACCTTTACCCACTGAAAATATTAGTAGTCCTGATATGAAAAGTGGCGATGGTCGTTGTACTCATAATTCCATTTCCATTTAATCATTGAACGATCTTTTTCACTTTTCTTTACCTCGGGATATCACGCTTTGGGAGTTACAAGTCACACTGTTTCTAAGCCCTGATGCATGAAGTCGCGAAATAACCTTGAAAGCTTACCCAGGTTAGCACTGAGAGTAAAGTTCCTTAAACCTTAGTTAAGTGTTGTCGGGATTTCGCGTCTCGACGTTCGCCCTCCCCAAAAGTCTTACCGTCATAACTCCGATAGGCGAAATCGCAAGACATTCGTGCAGGTTACCCGGGTTAGTGTCAGGGGTGAATAGTTTTACCATAGTTAAACTCTATCGGGATTTCATGACTCGGCATACACTTTTCCAAGAAACTCTACCTTCGTAGCCCCGAGTCATGAAGTCACGATATTAATTAAATGTGATTAATTAAACACTTAATCCAGATTACATTTTTGCTTAAATAGATCACGTCCTCACGATCTTGGGTTTTAAGGGGTCGAAAGCTAGAAGTAAAATCTCCCGATACAATGAACGCCGAAAAAGGTGATTAACGATTAAAGAAATTTTAAATTAAAAATATGAACCCGATTAATCAGTACATTAATACAAATTTTAACGCACTTCATTTATGGATTAATTTTAAATGTTTTGCGCCAACTTGTGTCACCCGTCAAAATTTATGGCATTTATTTGAAGTGATAGGTAAAGAGGTTGTTTTTATGGCAAGATATTTTCCCAAAAAATGATTTGACCATTATGTTTGTAAGGACACCAAGGTTTTAAATGGTCAAGATATAGAGTTCTTTCTCTCATTATTTCAAATTCCATTTCTATCTTGCGCAAAGAAGCTTCTCTCGCTGAGCTAATTTTTGTATGTATACACATTTTTACTACAAGAGAACTGAGTCAGAGTCCTGTATCATGGCCCCATGAAATGATTCCAAGGAAAGTGCTGAGAGTTCAGGGCAAGGCATGGATACTATTTCTGATACTTCACCCTGAAGTATTGATTCTGTCAGAACTTGGTCATACGTCTCCGAGGTTCTGCAGTTCGAATTGGTGAACTGTTCAGACGATTCTAGTGATAATGAGAGAGACAACTTGGCCACCAAATACATGATTTTCATTCAATCAGAGATGCATAAGGTAGCGTCCAGGCCACGACTCCTTCCATATTATGATATGATCCAATGGGCATTAGATCATGTGGATATCCTGACCAGAACCATTATCAACGAGAAAAAAGTGACAGTCGATACTTTCAGACTAGAACAATTACAGGTGATGTACCAATTGCCACCCACATCAAACTTCTCACACAATGTCGAGTTTCTGGAAAGTTTTAAGTGGAAGGAATGTGATCAATACAACAGAAAATTGTCTGATCTGATCAAGGATTGGGTTTCACACCCCTGAAAGTTTAGGGCAGACGGTAATGGAGTTTATTCAATCTCTTCTTTGGAACCACAATTCAAGTACATAGCAATGATGACCTGCAGATTGTATGGGATGGAGGACACCACACATTTATTTCTCCCGTGGGTGCCTCTGATTCATACAGTCACTGAAGGCTGTTCCTTCGACTGGGCCAAACTGTTGTCAGACATTTTAACCAGCCGTATTACAGAATATTTGACGCAGAAGGAAAATGGGAAGGCCGCTTCATTTTTTTTGTCCGCATATATCATGGATGCCAATTGTTTCATGACACCTTTTCCCCTAATGAGCTGGAGCTGGACTCCATTTGATGCTAAGCCTATCCATGTCTACCATTCAAAACTTTGGGAGGATAAGGCCGCAAACTTCGTATACGAAATTTTCAGTTGGGTAGTGGTGTCAATGCATGTCATCATCTTCGGTAATCCACCACCCAGGATTTCAGATAGCATCACGAAAAACTTGAGCAGTGTGGTCGACTGGTACGTAGAGGCAAAATTTTCCTATATCAAGGTTTTCGACGCTTCTGATCCTCCATATGATTTACCATTATTTATACCAGATAGGCTGGTTTGTCGCGGAATCACTAGGCAAACCGTGATTGGTGGAATAAGCAAAGAGTTTAAAGGATTTTCAAAAAAGGTATGGCGACCCTTCCCCATTCATTTGAATAGCTATTCTTTATTAGATTTCGGACACGTGAAGGATGAGGCAGCAACCTTGGAAGATATTAAACTCATCCACATTGAGTTCAAGAAACACGACCCACATAGGATCATGAGTAATCACCTGGTTAATTGTGGCCTTAAAATATATGAACACGAGAATTCACCTCATGATGATATTTTTCAAGGTGCGAGATCCTATGCAGAGGTCTTGAGTTGGATACAAGCTCTATCGCCCGAAGGGATGGCCGAGTTTTTCAAATTTCAGGAACACCGACGGAGCTGCCTTCACCCGGTTCTACAGGGTAAGAACCCGACGACCGTAGATGTACAGCAAGCGGAAGCCAAGGGCTCCAAAGATTCGACACCTGACCAAGAAGAACACCAGGAGAAGAAGAAGCAAACTAGGGGCCCGAAACAGGAAGCCGAGACCCCCAACCCTACAAGCAAATAAACCTCGGTTGTTACTCCAGGGAAATCATCCAAGTAGATCTGTAGTCCTAATGTTTCCGTTACCCCCCTACAATCCATGAAAGGGGTCTCAGATGCTGGTTGTATTTTCAGCGAAGAACTATCACCCATAATGGTGGAAGAATTGCCTCCGAACGAATTTTTCTTCGATAAGAAGAGAAAGGCTATTGTGAAGAAAGAGATTTATCAAGAAGCAGGCAAGGTAGCCAAGAAATTTAAAATCTTAGTCGATGGAAAATATATGAAGAAGCAAGAATTTGCAACTTAGATAGCAGGGACATTGGGGGCTTTTGCTACGACCAACCAATATTTTGTCGAGTCCCTAAGAGATCAGTTGAAGCGGAAAAACTGCTTAATCAAAACTTTGGAGGCTAAACTAGCTACAACAAAGACAACTGCCAGAGATCAGGCGAATTCAGGTATAGAGCAAGCTAGAGCAGCTGATCAAAAGGAAATTGAGAAGCTCCAAACCGATCTCAAACAAACACACTAGGTGGCCCAGACCAACAAATCACAGATAAGCCAACAAGAAGAATTGATAGGGTAGTTGCAAGCCAAATTAAATTTCGTCGAAAGCCATATGATAGATATCGAGATATTCCAATCCCAAGCCATAGAAATCTGAAAAAGAATATTGGCCTTTCAGCAAGGTTTACTTGCTAAAGTGGAAACTATTCAAAATCACTGCCAACTCATTGATCAAGCATTGGAAAAAATCTCCTTCAAAGAAAAATAAGCTCGAGTGGCTCGGGTCATTTTCCAAGAGGCTGTTATAGCCACGTCAAAAAGGGAAACGGGTAGTAGTTCCAGGATCTCCATCCTAGAGCATACCCGAGGTAACATATTGCTGAGGGCATGGGAGCATAACATATTAGAAGGAAAACAATGAGCTAAAGAGGCAAGAAACTTGTGTGAAGAAACTTTCGGCTTCATAGATAGGGGGTTGTTGAATCTCGATAATGAAAACAGCACTGAGGCACTGGGCCAGATTAATATAGCCAAGCATCTGCTCAATATCAAGGAGAATGAGGAATGAGAATTGGTTGAAATATCACAGATAACCCAGATGGATATAATCCAAGTAGATAAATGGCTAATAAAACCAAGTGTACATTTATGTTCTATCAGTGCCGAAGATCGACAGGTAGAAGGGAAGTTGCCACAATTAGTGAAGGATTATTACACTTTTGAGGCAAATAATCAAGCAGAACCTTCCAAGTTGATAGCCCAGCTAGTGGAGAAATGCATCACTTGTATCGAGCATACGAAGGGGTAGGTTTTGGGTATCAAAAAATGACAAGTGTCTACCTGTTATATTTTCAGAACTCAAGGAGCAAAGAAAGGAAGGCATTCTAGTTGCCCAAAAGAAAGACAGAGACAAAGAATTGAAATCTCTAATCCCCTCTTTTTTGTAAACAAAAATACTCCTGAAATGATTGAACTTACAGCATGTAGAAGTTTGTATAAAAATGAAATTAGAAGAAAGAAATAGGGTTGGACCTTTTTGGTCGATTGTAATAGAGACTATCTCCTTTTGGGAATTAATACAAAGCAATCCGGGGACTCCTGATTCCGTCAAGACTGTGTTATGAGTTTGTTTTCTCTGTGATTTCATATTCAATTTCATTTCGCTTATATATGTCTGATGAATGTTTCATTGCAATTTAGCAAAACCTCTACTCTGGTGATAAATTTTTAGCCATCTATATCGTTTACAGTTTTTCATCTGTATTGGCTATTAGCAGGTACAAGACCTGTGAACCTTTTAGATTGTCATATTTTATGCTTTGTCAGATTCCTTCTTATCTTATTTTCTTCTTCTGTTTATAGGGTGAGATTCTCCCTTGATAGGAGCCTCGCGTTATAGACAACTTAATGTGTGTCTCACATTTCACACACCATTTATTTAAAATATAACTCAGTTATGGAAAAAGGTCTTTGGTTTGCATTTTATCCTTAATATTGGATTCAAAGTTTTCTTTTATAAGATCAAATTGATACAGCATCAAAAACCTCAAATTCACTTCTAGTTTACTGTTCCTCTATGACTGTCCTTGTTGTAAGACAACCTAATATTGAACCGGGTTTATCGGACCATACCCATATCACCTTAAACCTTTTTGATACTATACTTAAAACAACCAACACCCTGGTATAACTTGAGCATTCATGGGTCGCGATTGAATGAGATATAAACATTCAGGAACAGTTGGAAGCAAGACAATGACAACCTAGAAATCAGCCTTAGCATCCTTTCCCGAAGGTTGACTCTTCTTCCTATTTTATACTTTTCTCACTTTCAGATGCCTAAACACTGTACTTTCTTAATCCTTAAGTACAAATTCTAGAACAACATCTTTCTGGTGTCGTTGCCGGTGAACGAAGTTACGAAACCTTTTCCCTGGGAAGAACGACATTTTTCCAAGTTTCACCCTTTGATAGTGAACAAAGAGTGAACACCTTATAAAGGCTTGTATTATCTTTCACTTGGCGACTCCACGTTTAAATAAGATGGCATCCTGTTGAAGGAACACTAGACAAAACCCGAAGGGTAAACAAACCATGTGCGTTTCTGATCCCGAAAAAATACTGAAAGTTAGAGGTTCTCTTAAGCCAACCACTACAGTCTACCAGCTTAAGCGCCCACAACTCAATACCAAGAGTTCCTTTGAACCTTCAACTTCGCAAAATCCCCTCCCTGAAACCATCAACCCAACTTTAACTCTCTCTGAATTAAAAGTGAGATCCATTCGACAACCTTGGGCGTACACAAAGGTAAAAACCCCGCAATGAATTTATCCGAGAAGAAGATGACCAAAGCGATAGGTTTTTCAGAGCTAGAAAGTCACTCTTATGTGATAAACTTGGAAGATGATAAGCCCAATATCACTTTGGTCCACATTTTGAGGGTGCTAGAGACACCATAGCTCCTTTCTATATCACTCTAAATGTGGATGATCGACTGCTGCATAACTGCATGCTAGACTCTGGGGCCTCACATAATGTGATGCCCAAAACTATTATGGATAGACTAGGCCTCGAGATCACTAGGCCTTATGGAGATCTCTACTCTTTCAATTCAAAAAGATTTAAGTGCATGGGTATGATAAAAGATTTAGTATTCACTCTTGCACAGGTCCCGGTGAAAAGCATCTTGATGGATGTGGTTATTGTCGATATACCCCCGAAGTATGGCTTACTGCTATCTAGGTTGTGGGGATCCAAACTTGGTGGGTCTCTCCAACTATACATGACCTACGCCACGATTCCTATGTTTGGTGGACAACTTACTCGGTTATACAAGGAAACAAGGCTAGCCTACATAGTGAGTGACCCTCAGAATCCTAACAATTTTCCTGTTTATATTTCCGATCAAGATCTAGGAAATTGTATACTGTCTTTTGATGATGATGTAAATAGACATGAAGAAGAGAATTGCTTAGAAAATAGTGAATCAGGAAAGACTTATGAAAATATGTATAGTACTAGGATTTGGAAAATGTTTTTTGACGGTGCCCTATCATGTGAAGGAGCAGGTGGAGGAATACTTTTTGTGGCACCTAAAAAAAATTTTGTTATCCCTTTCTCTTACAGGCTTCAGTGGGATATATACTACACAAATAACGTTTGTGAGTATGAATCCTTAGTCTTAGGGTTGGAAGCTACCAGGAAGTTGAACATAAAGAACCTGGAAGTTTATGGAGATGCAAAGTTGATAGTAAAACAAATAATTTGGGACTACCAGACCAAGCACCCAAGATTAAGATCTTACAAAAACTGCACCTGGGACCTTATGGAAAATTTATTTTCATCAGTAAAGGTACATTTCATCCCCCGGGCTGAAAACCAGTAAGCCAATTTGCTGGCCAAAGTGGCTTCAACTTTCGTACCTGCCACTGCTTTCAAATTAAAGTACCACATAGAGGTAAGGCACAGACCATCCATACCAAACAATATACAACACTGGTAGGTTTTTGAAGATGATGAACAGATCAAAAAGTTCCTATAAATGGTAGGTGATTTCTCTGAAACCCACATTGACCAGGAGGACCAAAATGATCATACTTGGATTATGCAGGAGGGAGAGGAGCCTCAGGAGTTTTGAGAAAAAAATTGTAACCATTGCATGTTGGTTTTAAAAAATAATCAGATTCCAAAGGGACGAATCCCCCTGGAGAGACTTTTTGATCATAATGACATGCCCTTAAAATCCACTCTGCAACCCTAACTAGAGGAGGTTGAAGATTGCGACGTAGGGACAAAAGAGGAGCCTAGGATTGTGAAAATATGAAAGTACCTTCCTCCTGAGGTAAAAAACAAGTATAAAGATTTGCTCGCATGGTATAAATATGTTTTCGCTTGGTCTTACAAAGAGCTTAGAACCTACGACACTACTGTGATCGAACACAAGATACCTCTGAAGCCTGGTGTCAAACCCTTTAGACAAAAACTTAGACAAATCAAGCCTATCTTATTAACCATAGTTGAAAGGGAAGTTAAAAATCTTTTAGATGCGAAAATAATAGTACCACTGAGATACTCTGATTGGGTCGCAAACCTAGTCCCGGTTAGAAAGAAGAATGGGGAGATTAGACCGTGTGTTGATTTTAGAAATCTAAATAAGTCTTCCCTCAAAGACAACTACCCTCTACCTAAAATGGATCATGTTTTAGAAAAGGTAGTTGGGGCAAATAGGATGTCGATGATCGAAGATTTCTCTGGGTACAATCAAATTGCCGTAAATGAACAAGATAAAGAAAAAACAACCTTCACTAAAACCTGGGGTACATTCATGTATGATAAAATGCCTTTCGGTATAATGAATGTAGGTGCCACCTTCCAACGTGCTATGGATATCGCTTTCGTCGGTGAAAGAGACAAGTTTCTGGTTATCTATCTCGATATATCAGATATTAAATTCGCATAAAACAGGTGATAGAAAAGGTTTTTGGTTATTTTAAAATGGTAAGACAAAGGTACGAATTCCTGAGAATTCTATTTTTTAAAAAACAAAGGTCTCCAAAGCACTGTAACGGTCCCATAAATATAATGTTTTCACTTGACTGTTATTAAAAAGAACAACTACTTTCTCTGGGTCCTAAGAATTTAACTTGAAATAAAGACATGAGGTAGTTAAAATAAGGAGAAAAAGTAAAGCATCTCTGGGAAAAGGGTTTGAAGAGTCGGTTTTAATTTTTGACCCCTGTTTCTTAGTTTACAGATCTCTATCCGTCACCTTTCATTCAGTCTTCAGATTTACCTTCTTAAAAATCCAAGCATCTTTCCAGGTTTATATACATGGGGATAAGAGATTACGCTTTAACTTTGAAAGTTGTAAAGCATATTTTGGAAAGTAAGATGGTCTTCACAACTCCTCAGTCTCTTACTAAACAAAGTTATGCGTAGGTTGATTCTGACTATTCTAGGTTTTTCAACAGTTTCGAAAGATTGAGGCTTGCTCAAAGGAAGACCCCTATAAATTTTTTTCCCCTTTTTCCCTGCAGGCTAAGGTGTTGTGAAAGTTAAGGGAAGTTTTGTACCGAGTAATCAAAGTAAGTTGACAGACCTCCATTGCAAAATATTACAAAGATATCACCCCTCATACAAACTGATTGCTCCCACTTCATGTTCTAAAAAGTAAATTATAAGACAGATGGTGAAATGAAATTCATATTTAATTGTCCCATCTAGTCCGAAGAGACGATGAAAGGAAATTCAGAAATGATTGCCCTCGTCTTAGCATTTAAATGCATAAATATATTTCGAAGTGGTGAAAGGAAATTCAACAAAAAGGGCCAAATAACTTCATCGGGGTACTGAACAGGCTCGCTGGTAGTGAAGCAATATCTGAGATATCTTTAAGGCTATTATACATGAATCTCACTCTACTCTGGTAATCAATTTTCTCGAAACCGGATCTACATCCTAAGTTCAGACATGGCTACCCGATTAAAAACATGTAATAAACTTCCTTTGATGCAAACCAAAAGCCACAAGATCTATTGGATTTCCTAGGACTGTTTTGATTGTCTTAATGCAGATCTAAATTCAGTAAAGAGAAAGAGAAAGTTGTGAAAGGGACTGCAACTAAGTGTGAAACGTATTTGGGTGTTGAAAAGCTTTTCAGAAGTAAAAGACAAAATCTCTTCTTCCCTCTGTATCCCGTTTCCTTAAGCGAGTTTCCCATAAGTAAAACCAATGACTCCATTTACCCAATATAGGCACGTGGTCTACTGATCTTCCCGTCTTGCAGGAAGACAGGATCCCTAGTTGAAGCCTATGTTGGAGCTGCCTTTTTCGACTAGTTTAAGTGTAATTCTTACAATCAAAGGTTGGCCATTTAAGTTGTCTTTTACTTCGTGACCTTTACCCAATGAAAATATCAGTAGTCCCGATATGCAAAGTGGAAATGGTCATTGTACTCCTAATTCCATTTCCATTTAACAGTTGAATTATCTTTTTCACTTTTCTTTACTCGGGATATCGCGTTTTGGGAGTTACAAGTCACACCGTTTCTATGTCTCGATGCGCGAAGTCGCGAAATAACCTTGAAAGCTTACCCAGGTTAGAGCCGAGAGTAAAGTTCCTTAAACCTTAGTTAAGAGTTGTTGGGATTTGGTGTCTCGACGTTCACCCTCCCAAAAAGTCTTACCGTCATAACTTCGATAGGCGAAATCGCGAGACATTCTCACAGGTTACCCAGGTTAGTGTCAGGGGTGAATAGTTTTACCATAGTTAAACTCTATCAGGATTTCACGACTTGGCATACGCTTTTCCAAGAAACTCTACCTTCGTAGCCCCAAATCATGAAGTCACGATATTGATTAAATGTGATTAATTAAACACTTAATCCTGATTATATTTTTGCTTAACTAGATCGCGTCCTCGCGATCTCGGGTTTTAAGGGGTCGAAATCTAGAAGTAAAATCTCCTGATATGGCAAATGCCGAAAAAGGTGATTAATGATTAAAGAAAGTTTAAATTAAAAATATGAACCCAATTAATCAGTACATTAATACAAATTTTAACGCAGTCTGTTTATGGATTAATTTTAAATGTTCTGCTCCAACTTGTGTCACCTGTCAAAATTTATGGCATTTATTTGAAGTGATAGGTAAAGAGGTTGTTTTTATGGCAAGATCCTTTCCCAAAAAATTATTTGACTGTTCTGTTCGTAAGGATGCCAGGGTTTTAAATGGTCAGGATATAGAGTTCTTTCTCTCATTATTTCAAATTCCATTTCTATCTTGCGCAAAGAAGCTTCTCTTGCTGAGCTAATTTCTGTATGTATACACATTTTTACTACAGGAGAACTAAGTTAGAGTCCTCTATCATGGCCCCACGAAAAGATTCCAAGGTGAGTGCTGAGAGTTCAGGGCAAGGCGTGGATACTATTTCTGATACTTCGCCCCGAAGTATTGATTCTGTTAGAACTTGGTCATACGTCTCTGAGGTTTTGCAGTCGGAATTGGTGAACTGTTTAGACGATTCCAGTGATAATGAGAGAGACGACTTGGCCACCAAATACAAGATCGTCGTTCAATCAGATATGCATAAGGTAGCGTCCAGGCCACGACTCCTTCCATATTATGATATGACCCGATGGGCATTGGATCATGTGGATATCCCAATCAGAACCATTATCAACGATCAAAAAGTGATTGTTGGTACTTTCAGACCAGAACAATTGCAGGTGATGTACCAATTGCCACCCACATCAAACTTCTCACACAATGCCAAGTTTCTAGAAAGTTTTAAGCAGAAGGAATGCGAGCAATATGGTAGAAACTTGTCTGATCTGATCAAGGATTGGGTCTCGCACCCCACAAAGTTCAGGGTGAATGATAATGGAGTTTATTCAATCTCTTCTTTGGAACCACAATTGAAGTACATAGCAATGATGACCTGTAGATTGTATGGGAGGGAGGACACCACACATTTCTTTCTCCCGTGGGTGCCTCTGATTCATACAGTCGTTGAAGGTTGTTCCTTCGACTAGGCCAAACTGTTGCCAGATAGTTTAACCAACCTTATTACAGAATATCGGACGTAGAAGGAAAATGGGGAGGCCACTTCATTTTTTATGTCCGCATATATCATGTACGCCATTTATTTCATGACACCTTTTCCCCTAATGAGTTGGAGCTGGACTCCATCTGATGCTAAGCCTATCCATGTCTACCATTCAAAACTTTTGGAGGATAAGTCCGCATAATTCATATACGATATTTTCAATTGGGTAATGGTGCCGATGCATGTCATCATCTTCGGTAATCCACCACCCAGGATTTCAGATAGCATCACGACCAACTTGAGTAGCGTGGCCGACTAGTATGTAGAGGAAAATTTTTCCTATATCAGGGTTTTCGACGATTCTGTTCCTCCATATGCTCTACCATTATTTATACCAGATAGGCTGGTTTGTCATGAAATTGCTAGGAAAATCGTGATTAGTGGAATAAGAAAAGAGCTTAAAGGATTTTAAAAAATGGTATGGCCACCCTTCCCCATTCATTTGAATACCTATTCTTTATTAGATTTCAGAAATGTGAAGGCCGAGGCAACAACCTTGGAAGATATTAAACTCGTCCACATTGAGTTCAGGAAACACGACCCACACAGGATCGTGAGTAATCACCTGGCTAATTGTGGCCTTAAAAGATATGAACATGAGAATTAGCCTCATGATGATATTTTCCAAGGCGCGAGATCCTATGCAGAGGTCTTGAGTCAGATGCAAGCTATGTCGCCCAAAGGGATGGCCGATTTTTTAAAATTTCAGGAACACCAGTGGAGCTGCCTTCCCCCAGTCCTACAGGGTAAGAACACGATGACCACAGATGTACAGCAAGAGGAAGCCAAGGGCTCCAAATATTTGACACCTGACCAAGAAGAACACCAGGAGAAGAAAAAGAAAATTTGGGGCCTAAAATATGAAGCCGATACCCTCAATCCTACAAGAAAATCAACCTCGGTTTTTACTCCGGGGAAATCATCCAATCAGATCAATAGTCCTATTGTTTTTGTTACCCCGCTACAATCCACGAAAGGGGTCCCAGACGCTGGTTGGATTTTCGGCGAAGAACTATCACCCATAATAGTGGAAGAATTGCCTCCGAACGATTTTTTCTTCGATAAGAAGAGAAAGGCCGTTATGAAGGAAGAGATTTATCAAGAAGCAGGCAAGGTAGCAAAGAAATTTAAAATCTTAGCCGATGGAAAATATATGAAGAAGAAAGAATTTGCATCTCATATAGCAGGGACATTGGGGGATTTTTCTATGGCCAACCAATATTCTGTCGACTCCCTAAGAGATCAGTTGAAGAAGAAAAACCACTTAATCAAAATTTTGGAGGCTAAACTAGCTACAATAGAGACAACTGCCAGAGATCAGGCGAATTCAGGTATAGATCAAGATAGAGCATCTGATCAAAAGGAAATCGAGCAGGTGGCCTAAACCAACAAATCACAGATAAGCCAGTAAGAACAATTGATAGGGAAACTGCAGACCAAATTAAATTTCGTCGAAAGCCATATGATAGATATCGGGATATTCCAATCCCAAGCCATAGAAATCCAAAAAAGAATATCGATCATTCAACAAGGTTTACTTGCTAAAGTGGAAACTATTCAAAATCACTTCCAACTCATTGATCAATCATTGGAAAACATCTCCTTTAGAGAAAAAGAAGCTGGGGCAGCTCGGGTCGTTTTCCAAGAGGCTATTATAGCCATGACAAAAAGGGAAACGGGCAGTAGTTCCAGGGTCTCCATCCCAGAGCAGACCGGAGGTATCTTGCTGAAGGCATGGGAGCATAACATATCAGAAGGCAAACAATGAGATAAAGAGGTAAGAAACTTGTGTGAAGAAACTTTCAACTTCATAGATAGGGGGTTGTTGAATCTCGATAGTGAAAACAACACTGAGGCACTGGGCCAGATTAATATAGCCAAGCATCTGCTCAATATCAAGGAGAATGAGGAAAGATAATTGGTTAAAATATCACAGATAACCCAGACGGATATAATCCAAGAAGATAAATGGCTAATAAAACCAAGTGTACATTTATGTTCTATCAACGTCGAAGATCGACAGGTAGAAGGGAAGTTGCCATAATTAGTGAAGGATTAATACACTTTTGAGGCAAATAATCAAGCAGAACCTTCCAGGTTGATAGCCTAGCTGGTGGAGAAATGTGTCACTTGTACCGAGCATACGAAGGGGCAGGTTTTGGGTATAAAAAAATGACAAGTGTCTGCCTGTTATATTTTCAGAACTCAAGGAGCAAAGAAAGGAAGGCGTTCCAGTTGCCCAAAAGAAAGACAGAGACAAAGAATTGAAACGTCTAATCTCCTCTTTTTTGTAACAAAAAATACTCCTGAAATGACTGAACTTCCATCATGTAGAAGTTTGTATAAATATGAAATTATAATAAAGAAACAGGGCTAGACCTTTTTGGTCGATTGTAATAGAGACTATCTCCTTTTGAGAATTAATACAAAGAAATCCAGAGACTCCTGATTCCGTCAAGACTGTGTTATGAGTTTGTTTTCTCTGTGATTTCATATTCAATTTCATTTCTCTTATATATGTTTGATGAATGTTTCATTGCAATTTAGTAAAACCTCTACTGTGTTGATCAATTTTTAGCCATCTATATCATTTACAGTTTTTCCTCTGTATCGGCTATTAGCAAGTACAAGACCTTTGAACCTTTTAGATTGTCATATTTTATGTTTCGTCAGATTCCTTCTTATCTTATTTTCTTCTTATGTTTACAGGGTGAGATTCCCCCTTGATAGGAGCCTCGTGTTATAGACAGCTTAATGTTTTTCTCACATTTCACACACCATTTATTTAAAATATAACTCAGTTACAGAAAAAGGCCTTTGGTTTGCATTTTATCCTTAATATTGGATTTAAAGTTTTCTTTTATAAGATCAAATTGATACAGCATCAAAAACCTCAAACTCACTTTTAGTTTACTGTTCCTCTATGATTGTCCCCATTGTAAGACAACCTACTATTGAACCCGATTTATCGGACCAGACCCATAACGCCTTAAACATTTTCGATACTATACTTAAAACAACCAACACCTGGGTAGAACTTGAACATTCATGGGCTGTGATTGAACGAGATATAAACATTCAGGAACAGTTGGAAGTGAGACAAGGACAACCTGGAAATCAACCTTAGCTTCCTTTCCCGAAGGTTGACTCTTCTCCCTATTTTATCCTTTACTCACTTTAGGATGCCTAGACACTGTACTTTCTTAAGCCTTAAGTACAGACTCTGGAACAACATCTTCTGGTGTCGTTGCCAGGGAATGAAGTTACGAAACCTTTTCCCTAGGAAGAATGACATTTTTCCAAGTTTCACCCTTTGATAGTGAACGAAGAGTGAACACCTTATAAAGGCTTGTATTATCTTTCACTTGGTGACTCCATGTTTAAATAAGATGGCATATTGTCGAAGGAACACCAGAAAAAACCCGGAGGGTAAACAAACCACGCCCATTTCCGATCTCGAAAAAATACTGAAAGTTAGAGGTTCCCTTAAGCCAACCACTATAGTCTACCAGCTTAAGCACCCACAACTCAATACCAAGAGTTCCTTTGAACCTTCAACTTCACACAATCCCCTCCCTGAAACCATCAACCCAACTTTAACTCTCTCTAAAGTTAAAAGTGAGATCCGTCCAACAACCTTTGGTGTACACAAAGGTAAAAACCCCGCAGTGAATTTATCAGAGATTGATATCCCTCCAACTCTTTAGTTAGAATTCTCTACCTCACCGAGTCTCGAAGAGTATACCATATACTAAAATTCCACACCTGTGAGTTCCCCTGATTACATCTCTTGCAAATCTGAGGAGCTGAGTCCTCACATCTCTTTTCACGCGTCTTCGCTTTTCTCATCTCTTGAAGAATCTAGAAATTCACTTTTAGTCTTCCAGAACCCTCTATATAACACACCTTTTCCCTACTAGGTAGTACCAATGGAAACCGATGTAGGAGGAGGTGGAGTGGCTCCAGGAGGAGGAGTGGGGGGCCAAGCACCTCCCCCACCTCCCAGAGTCTTCGCTAAAGTAGCTGCAAGATATGCACCTTTGGTCCTGCTCGTCCCTCTTCATGAACTTCCTAAAAATTACATAAAAAACTTACCTAAATTTACAGGGGAAGGGGACTTGACCGTAGTCGAACATATAAAATTATTTGATCAATTCACCGATATCCTAGGCCTTGAACATGAAGATGTATATTTGAGGCTTTTTTTTCATACTTTCGAAGGACAGGTACAAACCTGGTTTCGAAGTCTACCCACAGGATCAATATTATCCTATGATGCCTTGGAAGACACATTCCTATAGACAATGGGGCAAAAGGAAAGACCATTTATATTATTTGACAGAGTTTGGCTCTTTAAAGAAAAAGACTTCAGAAACTGTTATGAAATTCATTCAAAGATTTAACAAATTATTTAATAAGATCTCGGTTGAAGTTAAACCGTCCCAACTCGCAGCCAAGGTGACCTTTGTGGAAGCCTCAAACTTGATTTCACACTCCTTTTGAGAGAAAGGAGGGGGGCTAACCTAACCCAAATGCAAGATGATACCGTAGAAATCGAGTCTAATATGATGGCTTCTGGAAAGTTGAAAACCAAGGTAGAAATGGGAACCAAAGAAAACAAACGTTTTAGGGAACAAGTGAGACCCTCAGGGTCAAATAGATCCACAGACGACAAAATGGATGATATGGCTAGGATAATTAAGGAGTTATCAAATAAAATTTCTAGAATGGAGCTAGATCAATCCAAAGCCAATCCTTTCGTTAAGAGGGAATTCAGAAGAAACCATAATCCTCAAAATCAACAAAGGCAGGTTAAAAATGAAGACCAAAAAATTCAAACCTCTTTAAAAAATGAAAATTTTATAGGAGGAAATGACCTGCAAGATTTTGAATATTTGGATGAAGATGTGACGAATTTAGGTGACTACTGTACACAACCTTACTTAATTAAATAAGATTACGAGAAGTCCTTGAACACTCAACAGCCGTCAAATAAATACGAGGACATAAACAACACCGATTTCGCTGTATGTCAAGAAATGACTAATTCTATAATGGCTGAGGTCCAACCAAGGTATAACTTGAGGTCTAAGAAAAAATTTGTGTTGACTCTTCAGCCCAAGAAGATTCTCCCTAGGGGTGAAGTAGACGAGCCCGCCTTTAAAGAGACCGATACATCTAATAGAAAAATGAAAGGGGAAGACTCGCTAAATCCCATAGTAAAGGAGGTTGAGACCCAAACAAAGGAAACCAAGACAGCTGAAACACATATATCGACAGATAAACTCACGGGTGATAAATCAACACAAACAAATAAATTAGAAAAGAAGGAGTTTGGGGTTTCAGCCAAAGAAACGGACAAAGGTGGTGGAGGGTTCAGCCTCAAAAATGAGATAAATAAGATAAAAATACCAAACCCTCTGGTGGAATTAGCAAAGAATCCTATATATCGGAAGCAGATGACCAAAGCGATAGGTTTTTCATAGCTATAAAGTCATTTTGACGTGATAAACTTGCAAAATGATAAGCCCAATATCACTTTTGGTCCACATTTTGAGGGTGCCAGAGACACCGTAGCTCCTTTATATATCATTCTAAATGTGCATGATCGACTGTTGCATAACTTCATGCTAGACTCTGGGGCCTCACATAATGTGATGCCCAAAACTATTATGGATAGACTAGGCCTTGAGATCACCAGGCCTTATGGATATCTCTACTCCTTCGATTCAAGAAGAGTTAAGTGCATGGGTATGATAAAAGATTTAGTAGTCACTCTTGCACAGGTCATAGTGAAAAACATCTTGATGGATGTGGTTATTGCCGATATACCCCCGAAGTATGGATTACTTCTATCTAGGTTGTGGGGAGCCAAACTTGGTGGGTCTCTCCAACTATACATGACCTACGCCACGATTACTGTGTTTGGTGGACAAATTACTCGTTTATACAGGGAAATGAGGCTAGCCTACACAGTGAGTGACCCTCATAATCCTAACAATTTTCCTGTTTATATTGCTGATCAAGATCTAGGAAATTGTATACTGTCTTTTGATGATGATGTAAATAGCTATGCAGAAGAGAATTTCTTAGAAAATAATGAATCAGGAAAGACCTATGAAAATATGTATAGTACTGGGATTTGGAAAATGTTTTTTGAAGGTGCCCTGTCGTGTGAAGGAGTGGGTGCAGGAGTAATTTTTGGGGCACCTAAAAACGATTTCGTTATCCCTTTCTCTTATAGGATTTAGTGGGATATAGACTACACAAGTAACGTCTGTGAGTATGAAGCCTTAGTCTTAGGGTTGGAAGCTGCTAGGAAGTTGAACATAAAGAACCTAGAAGTTTATGGAGATGCATAGTTGATAGTAAAATAGATAAATCAGGACTACCAGGCCAAACACCCAAGATTAAGATCTTTCCGAAACTGCACCTGGGACCTTATGGAAAATTTATTTTCATCAGTAAAGGTACATTTCATCCCCCGGGCTGAAAACCAACAAGCCAATTCGCTGGCCAAAGCGGCTTCAACTTTCATACCTCCCATCGCTTTCAAATTAGAGTACCAGATAGAGGTAAGGCACAGACCATCCATACCAAACAATATACAACATTGACAGGTTTTTGAAGATGATGAACAGATCAAAAAGTTCCTGGAAATGGTAGGTTATTTCTCTGAAACCCACATTGACCAGGAGGACCAAAATGATCATACCTGGATTATGCAGGAGGGAGAGGAGCCTCAGGAGTTCCAAGAAAAAATTGCTAACCATTGCAAGTTGGTTTTAAAAAATAATTAGATTCTGAAGGGACTAATCCCCCTGGAGAGACTTTTCGATCAGAATGACATGCCCTTAAAATCCACTCTGCAACCCCAACCAGAGGAGGTTGAAGATTGCGATGTTGGGACAAAAGAGGAGCCTAGGATGGTGAAAATATCAAAGTACCTTCCTCCTGAGGTAAAAAACAAGTATAAAGATTTGCTCACATGGTATAAAGACATTTTCTCTTGGTCTTATGAAGAGCTTAGAACCTACGACACTACTGTGATCGAACATAAGATACCTCTGAAGCCTGGTGTCAAACCCTTTAGACAAAAACTTAGACAAATCAACCCTATCTTATTACCTATTGTTGAAAGGGAAGTTAAAAATATTTTAGACACGAAAATAATAGTACCACTGAGATACTCCGATTGGGTAGCAAACCTAGTCCCGGTTAGAAAGAAGAATGGGGAGATTAAACTGTGTGTTGATTTCAGAAATCTAAATAAGTCTTCCCTCAAAGGAAACTACCCTCTACCTAAAATGGATCATGTTTTATAAAAGGTA
Organism: Picea glauca; assembly: GCA_000966675.3. NCBI lineage: Eukaryota > Viridiplantae > Streptophyta > Pinopsida > Pinales > Pinaceae > Picea > Picea glauca. Next base: position 401,201 of record JZKD02S1613837.1, on the reverse strand, counting down.
GTTGGGGAAAATAGGATGTCGATGATTGACAGTTTCTCTGGGTAAAATCAAATTGCCATAAATGAACAAGATAAAGAAAAAACAACCTTCACTACACCTTGGGGTACATTCATGTATGATAAAATGCCTTTCGGTCTAATGAATGGAGGTGCCACCTTCCGACGTGCTATGGATATCGCTTTCATCAGTGAAAGAGACAAGTTTTTGGTTATCTATCTCGATGATCTAACCATATTTTCTAAATCTGATGAAGATCATTTAATACATCGCAAACAGACTTTCGAAAAATGTCACAGGTTTGGTTTGTCTTTAAACCCCAAAAAGTCTCACTTTGCCATGCAAGAAGGTAAACTCCTGGGCCATATTGTGTCCTGAGACAGAATTAAAATTGATCCTAGAAGGGTTCAAGCTATAGACAAAATAAATATTCCTAGAAATGTAAAGGAAATTTAGTCATTCTTAGGAAAGATAAATTTTTTGAGGAGGTTTATCCCAAACTTTGTTGAAATTGTGAAATTGATCACAGGTATGTTAAAGAAAAACAACGAAGTGAAATGGACAACAGAGGCCAAAGAATCGTTTTCACGTATCAAGAAGGTTATAAGAGAGGCACTTGTACTGGCAAGCCCTGACTATCTAAAGGATTTTCGCATTTTCTCGTTTGCCTCCGAGCATACAATTTCCGCTGTGCTCCTCTAGAAAAATGAAGAAGGTTTCGAACAACTGATATCTTTTTTCAGCAAAAGTCTCAAAGACACAGAACTCAAATACGATATAATGGAAAAACAAGCATATGCTATGGTGAAGGCATTAAAGGCTTTCATAACTTATGTGTTGTATTCCAAGATAATCGTGTATGTACCTACTAGCTCTGTAAAAGACATTTTAGTTCAACCTGACAGTGATGGCAAGAGGGGATGGTGGCTCACTAAAATTCAAGAATTTGATCTGGAGATAAAGCCGATGAAACTAGTAAAGGGTCAAAGTTTGGTTAAACTCTTAGCTGAATCAAATTTTAGAGCCCTCAGTATAAATAACCTACAGGGATGTGAAGAAGGTAAGGATATTAACGAGCTCTATGATAAAACAAGTGAAATTATAATCGAAGAAAAGTTTACATCCTCTGATTGGTACAAAAACATAGTGTCCTACCTACTGACTTTGAAATGCTCGAGTGATTTATCCCCATCCAAAGCCAGGACACTAAAACTGCGGTCAAATACTTTATATCTGAGAGTTAATTGTATTGGAAGGACCCACTTGGCTTCCTGTTGGTTTGTTTTTTTGAATCTGAAACAGAGGTCATAAGAGAATTCCACGAAGGAGTGTGCGAGGGACATCACGCTTGGAGAGCAACAACTTATAAAATCCTGAGGGCAGGGTATTATTGGCCTAAACTTTTCTCAGATGTCAATTCCAAAGTCAGGGCTTACAACCCTTGCCAATTGTTCGTGGGCAAGCATAAACTCCCAATGCTACCATTAGTCCTGGTCAAAACAGTGGCTCCTTTTCAGTAGTGGGGACTGGATTTTATAGGTGAAATTAACCACAATTCCAGCGCTCAACACAAATGGATCCTAACCGCCACATATTACTTCACTAAATGGGTGGAGGCTATTCCAACCAGAAGGGAAACATATTAGGTGGTAATAGATTTCCTAGAAGAAAACATTTTGTCTAGATTCAGCTGCCCCCGAAAGATAGTCATGGATAATGCCCAGGCTTTTAAATCTATGGCTATGATCAGTTTTTGCCAAAAATACAATATCGTGCTCGACCATTCCATGGCATATGATCCCCAAGGAAATGGACTGGCGAGTCTTTGAATAAGAGTCTGATCAATGTAATTAAGAAAGTGTTGAACGAGAACAAAAGATCTTGGTATGTGCATTTAAAATATGCATTATGGGCGAATTGGATAGGCACGAAAAAATCCATCGGCACCTCTCCTTTCCAAATGGTGTACGGGACTGACGTGGTACTACCCATAAACCTGGTGCTTCCCGTAGTGAAAATATAGCAAGATGATAAAGAAGAACCAAATTATGTCACAAGAAGGATAAACTAGCTAATCAAAGTACAACAACACAGGGTCGAAGTGGACGAAAGGTTGCAAAAATACCAAGATGACATGAAAACATTATTTGACCGTAAGACAAAAGACAGAGAGTTTCTCCCTAGCGATTTAGTCCTGAAATGGGATGTTAGAAAGGAAGATTTGGCGAAACATGGTAAATTTGATCATATATGGTATGGACCGTTGAAAGTCGCATCTCCCAAAGGAAAAAAATTCATTCCTATTAGAAAATCGGGACGGTAAAATCTTCAACGCCCTTGTTAACGGACGTTATTTAAAACACTACATGAAATAATTGTTTCCCAAAAGATTTCCATTGTATATATCAGTTTGTATTTTCTTTCTATTTCATAATTTCTTTGGGGTAAGTTTACTTCCACCTTTAATTAATTAGGTCAGTAATTTTGTAGAAGTAGAGATACACAATTTTCAATACATTCAGCTCTTTTAAAAGACACTATTCGTGTTTACAGGATTTCGGCTTGCGACCTAAATGAGCGAAAGGAGAAAACATAAAGTCATATATCGGAGACTAAATTCGCCGAAAATAGGTGATAGAAAAGGTTTTCGGTCATTTTAAAATGGTAAGGCAAAGGTACGAATTCCTGAGAATTCTATTTTTTAAAAAACAAAGGTCTCCAAAGCACCGTAATGGTCCCATAAATAAATGTTTTCACTTGACTATTATTAAAAAGAACAACTACTTGCTCTGGGTCCTAAGAATTTAACCTAAAATAAATATAGGAGGTAGTTAAAATAAGCAGAAAAAGTAAAGCATCTCTAGGAAAAGGGTTTCAAGAGTCGGTTTTAATTTTTGACCCTTGTTTCTCAGTTTACAAATCTCTATCCATCACCTTTCTTTCGGTCTTCAGATTTACCTTCTTAAAAAGACAAGCATCTTTCCGGGTTTATATACATGGGGATAAGAGATTACGTTTTAACTTTGAAAGATCTAAAGCATATTTTGGAAAGTAAGATGGTCTTCACAACTCCTCAGTCTCTTGTTAAACAAAGTTATGCGTAGGTTGATCTTGACTATTCTAGGTTTTTCAACAGTTTCGAAAGATTGAGGCTTGCTCGAAGGAAGACCCATAGATATAGTTTTTCCCCTTTTTCCCTACGGGCTAAGGTGTTGTGAAAGTTAAGGGAAGGTTGGTACTGAGTAATCAAAGTAAGTTGACAGACCTCCATTGCAAAATATTACATAGATATCACCCCTCATACAAATTGATTTCCCCCACTTCGTGTTCTAAAAAGTAAATTATAAGACAGATGGTGAAAGGAAATTCATATTTAATTGTCCCATCTAGTCTGAAGAGATGATGAAAGGAAATTCATAAATGATTGCCCTTGTCTCAGCATTTAAATGCATAAATATATTTCAAAGTGGTGAAAGTAAATTCAACAAAAAGGGCCAGATAACTTCACCGGGGTACTGAACAAGCTCGTTGACAGTGAAGCAATGTCTGAGATATATGTAAGGCTGTTATACATGAATCTCACTCTACTCTAGTAATCAATTTTCTGGAAACCGGATCTACATCCTAAGTTCAGACAGTTCTCCCCGATTAAAAACATGTAATAAACTTTGTTTGATGCAAAACAAAAGCCACAAGATCTGTTGAATTTCCTAGGACTGTTTTGATTATCTTAATGCAGACCTAAATTCAGTAAAGAGAAAGAGAAAGTTGTGAAAGGGACTGCAGCTGAGTGTGAAATGTATTTGAGTGTTGAAAACTTTTTCAGAAGTAAAAGACAAAATCTCTTCTTCCCTCTGTATCCCCTTTCCTTAAGCGAGTTTCGCAAAAGTAAAACCAATGAATCCATTTACCCAATACATGCACATGGTCTACTATTCTTCTCGTCTCGTAGGGAGACGAGATCCCTAGTTGGAACCTATGTTGGAGCCACCTTTTTTGACTAGTTTAAGTGTAATTCTTACAATCAAAGGTTGGCCATTTAAGTTGTCTTTTACTTTGTGACCTTTACCCACTGAAAATTTCAATAGTCCCGATATGCAAAGTGGTGATGGTCATTGTACTCCTAATGCCATTTCCATTTAACCGTTGAACGAGATTTTTCACTTTTCTTTACCTCGGCATATCGCATTTCGGGAGTTACAAGTCACACTATTTCTAAGCCCCGATGTGCGAAGTTGCAAAATAACCTTGAAAGCTTCCCTAGGTTAGCGCTGAGAGTAAAGTTCCTTAAACCTTAGTTAAGTGTTGTCCGGATTTCGCGTCTCGGCGTTCTCCCTCACAAAAATTCTTATTGTCATAACTCCGATAGGAGAAATCATGAGACATTCATTCAGGTTACCCGGGTTAGTGTCAGGGGTGAATAGTTTTACCATAGTTAAACTCTATCGGGATTTTGCGACTCGGCATACACTTTTCCAAGAAACTCTATCTTCGTAGCCCCGAGTCATGAAGTCACGATATTAATTAAACGTGATTAATTAAACACTTAATCCGAATTACGTTTTTGCTTAAGTAGATCATGTTCTCGTGATCTCGGGTTTTAAGGGGTCGAAAGCTAGAAGTAAAATCTCTCAATATGGTGAACGCCGAAAAAGGTGATTAACGATTAAAGAAAGTTTAAATTAAAAAGATGAACTCAATTAATCAGTACATTAATACAAATTTTAACGCACTCCATTTATGGATTAATTTTAAATGTTTTGCGCCAACTTGTGTCACCCATCAAAATTTATGGCATTTATTTGAAGTGATAGGTAAAGAGGTTGTTTTTATGGCAAGATATTTTCCCAAAAAATGATTTGACAGTTCTATTCGTAAGGACTCCAGGGTTTTAAATGGTCAGGATATAGAGTTCTTTCTCTCATTATTTCAAATTCCATTTCTATCTTGCGGAAAGAAGCTTCTCTCGCTGAGCTAATTTCTGTATGTATACACATTTTTACTGGAGGAGAACTAAGTCAAAGTCCTCTATCATGGCCCCACTAAAGGCTTCCAAGGCGAGTGCCGAGAGTTCAGGGCAAGGCATGGATACTATTTATGATACTTCGCCCTGAAGTATTGATTCTGTCAGAACCTGGTCATACGTCTCCGAGGTTCTGCAGTCTGAATTGGTGAACTGTTCAGACGATTCCAGGGATAATGAGAGAGACGACTTGGCCACCAAATACAAGATCGTCCTTCAATTAGAGATGCATAAGGTAGCAGTCAGGCCACGACTCCTTCCATATTATGATATGATCTGATGGGCATTGGATCATGTGGATATCCCGACCAGAACCATTATCAGCGAGCAAAAAGTGACTGTCGGGACTTTCAGACCAGAACAATTGTAGGTGATGTACCAATTTCCACCCACATCAAACTTCTCACACAATGCCGAGTTTTTGGAAATTTTTAAGTGGAAGGAATGCGAGCAATACAACAAAAACTTGTCTGATATGGTCAAGGATTGGGTCTCGTACCCTGCAAAGTTTAGGACAGACGGTAATGGAGTTTAGATTGTATGTGAGGGAGGACACCACACATTTCTTTCTCCCGTGGGTGCCTCTGATTCATACAGTCATTGGAGGTTGTTCCTTTGACTAGGCCATACTGTTGTCAGACAGTTTAACCAACCGTATTATAGAATATCGGATGCAGAAGGAAAATGGGAAGGCCGCTTCATTTTTTATGTCCGCATATATCATGGACGCCGTTTTTTTCATGACACCTTTTCCCCTAATGAGTTGGAGTTGGAATCCATATGATGCTAAGCCTATCCATGTCTACCATTCAAAACTTTGGGAGGATAAGGTCGCAGACTTCGTATACGAGATTTTCAATTGGGTAATGGTGTCGATGCATGTCATCATCTTCGATAATCCACTGCCCATGATTTCAGATAGCATCACGGCCAACTTGAGCAGTGTGGCCGACTAGTACATAGAGGCATAATTTTCCTATATCAGGGTTTTTGGCGCTTCTGTTCCTCCATATGCTCTACCATTATTTATACCAGATAGGTTGGTTTGTCGTGAAATCACTAGGAAAACCATGATTGGTGGTATAAGCAAATAGCTTAAAGGATTTTCAAAAATGGTATGGCCACCCTTCCCCATTCATTTGAATACCTATTCATTATTAGATTTCAGACATGTGAAGGCCGAGGCAGCAACCTTGGAAGATATTAAACTCGTCCACATTGAGTTCAAGAAACACGAACCACACAAGATCGTGAGTAATCACCTGGCTAATTGTGGCCTTAAAAGATATGAACACAAGAATTCACCTCATGATGATATTTTTCAAGGCGTAAGATCCTATGCAGAGGTCTTGAGTCAGATACAATCTCTGTCACCCGAAGGGATGGCCGATTTTTTCAAATTTCAGGAACACCGGCAGAGCTGCCTTCCCCCGGTACTATAGGGTAAGAACCCGACAATCGCAGATGTACAACAAGCAGAAGCCAAGGGCTCCAAAGATTCGACACCTAACCAAGAAGAACACCAGGAGAAGAAGAAGCAAATTGGGGGCCCGAAACAGGAAGTCGAGACCCCCAACCCTACAAGCAAATCAACCTCGGTTGTTACTCCAAAGAAATCATCCAAGCAGATCGGTAGTCCTATTGTTTTTGTTACCCCCTTACAATCCATGAAAGGGGTCCCAGACGTTGGTTGGATTTTCGGCGAAGAGCTATCGCCCATAACGGTGGAAGAATTGCCTCCGAATGAATTTTTCTTCAATAAGAAGAGAAAGGTCATTGTGAAGCAAGAGCTTTATCAAGAAGTAGGCAAGGTAGCCAAAAAATTTAAAATCTTAGTCAATGGAAAATATATGAAGAAGAAAGAATTTGCAACTCAGATAGCAGGGACATTGGGGGATTTTGCTACGGCCAACCAATATTTTGTTGAGTCCCTAAGAGATCTGTTGAAGCGGAAAAACCGCTTAATCAAAAGTTTGGAGGCTAAACTGGCTACAACAAAGACAACTGCCAGAGATCAGGCGAATTCAGGTATAGATCAAGCTAGAGTAGCTGATCAAAAGGAAATCGAGTGGTTCCAAACCGATCTCGAATAAACACAGCAGGTGGCCTAGACCAACAAATCACAGATAAACCAGCAAGAAGAATTGATAGGGTAGCTGCAGGCCAAATTAAATTTCATCGAAAGCCATATGATAGATATTGGGATATTCCAATCCCAAGCCATAGAAATCCAAAAAATAATATCGACCGTTCAAAAAGGTTTACTTGCTAAAGTGGAAACTATTCAAAATCACTTCCAACTCATTGATCAAGCATTGGAAAACATCTCCTTCAGAGAAAAAGAAGCTGGGGTGGCTCGGGTCGTTTTCCAAGAGGCTGTTATAGCCATGACAAAAAGGGAAATGGGGAGTAGTTCCAGGCTGTCCATCCTAGAGTAGACCCGAGGTAACATCTTGCTGAAGGCATGGGAGCATAACATATGAGAAGGCAAACAACGAGCTAAAGAGGGAAGAAACTTTTGTGAAGTAATTTTTGGCTTCATAGATAGGGGGTTGTTGAATCTCGATAGTGAAAACAACACTGAGGCACTGGGCCAGATTAATATAGCCAAGCATATGCTCAATATCAAGGAGAATGAGGAAAGAGAATTGGTTGAAATATCACAGATAACCCAGACGGATATAATCCAAGTAGATAAATGGCTAATAAAACCAAGTGTACCTTTATGTTCTATCAGCGCCGAAGATCGACAGGTAGAAGGGAAGTTTCCACAATTAGTGAAGGATTATTACACTTTTGAGGCAAATAATCAAGAAGAACCTTCCAAGTTGATAGCCCAGCTAGTGGAGAAATGTGTCACTTGTACCGAGCATATGAAGGGGCAGGTTTTGGGTATCAAAAAATGACAAGTGTCTGCCTGTTATATTTTCAGAACTTGAGGAGCAAAGAAAGGAAGGCGTTCTAGTTACCCAAAAGAGAGATAGAGACAAAGAATTGAAACGTCTAATCTCCTCTTTTTTGTAACCAAAAATACTCCTGAAACGATTGAAATTCTAGCATGTAGGAGTTTGTATAAATATGAAATTAGAAGAAATAAACAGGGCTAGACCTTTTTGGTCAATTGTAATAGAGACTATCTCCTTTTGAGAATTAATACAAAGCAATCTGGAGACTCCTGATTCCATCAAGACTGTGTTATGAGTTTGTTTTCTCTGTGATTTCATATTCAATTTCATTTCTCTTATATATGTTTGATGAATGTTTCATTGCAATTTAGTAAAACCTCTACTGTGGTGATCAATTTTTAGCCATCTATATCGTTTACAGTTTTTCCTCTGTATCGGCTATTAGTAGGTACAAGACCTCTGAACCTTTTAGATTGTCATATTTTATGCTTCGTCAGATTCCTTCTTATATTATTTTCTTCTTCTGTTTACAGGGTGAGATTCTCCCTTGAAATGAGCCTCACATTATAGATAGCTTAATGTTTTTCTCACATTTCACACACCATTTATTTAAAATATAACTCAGTTACGGAAAAAAGGCCTTTGGTTTGCATTTTATCCTTAATATTGGATTCAAAGTTTTCTTTTATAAGATCAAATTGATACAGCATCAAAAACCTCGAAATCACTTTTAGTTTACTATTCCTCTATGACTGTCCCCATTGTAAGACAACCTAATATTGAACCTGGTTTATCGGACCAGACCCATATCACCTTAAACCTTTTCGATACTATACTTAAAACAACCAACACCCAGGTAGAACTTGAGCGTTCATGGGTCGCGATTGAACGAGATATAAACATTCAGGAACAGTTGGAAGCGAGACAATGACAACCTGGAAATTAGCCTTAGCTTCCTTTCTCGAAGGTTGACTCTTCTTTTTATCCTTTACTCACTTTCGGATACCTAGACACTGTACTTTCTTAAGCCTTAAGTATAGACTCTGGAACAACAACGATCACTGCTTCTTTTACCCAGAGTGCGACAATCTGTACGTTCTCATAGTGGATGCCTAGCTTCGATACAAACTTTGTCCTTTCCTACTCCACTCTATAGAATTTAGGTGTGGGGGAAGGGAGCTCTAACGCTCCTCTGTAAGGATCCATGGGGGGCACTTCAGCTTCCTACAACGCTTTCCCTTATGGAGGGGGTCATATACCTCCTTTGTCCCCTTCGTTTGGCAGTGCTCAACAACATCCTACCGGGCCGAACGTAAACTTTAACTCGTTTGGAGAAGGTATTCAAGGACTTCCTTCTTATAGCATGATGGTAGGTTCGATGTTGTTCAGTTTGTTTAGTACGTTTGGTAACAACGCTTTCTCGTCATCCATTGTCTCGACCAAGGGAAACTCCGGTTATGGACACAAATATCCTATGCAGGGTACAATTCTTGCACAGGGGTCAAACCCAGGAATTCCTTCCTCACAAGGACCTTGGAATCGATGGCAGGGATCAGTTCCCTCTTCAGGGATGCCAATCGGGGGAAACCCCTTCCATAGCCAATGGAAGCCTGGGAAAGGCTCAGGACCTATGCCCATAGGATCGGCAAGGGGTAACCCTTCCCAAAATCCTTGGAATGCAACACAAGCCCAACCTTCTATGTCCTATTACGGGAGTCAACTGATGATGTCTCAACCAGCACCGAGTCTGTATGTTGTTCATGGCCATGGGTTTTACCAAAACCTTGGCCAGCAACCTAACTTTTCCTAGCAACCTGGTGCCAGTCAAACTCTAGGCCCCTTTTTCCATGGTTATAATCAACAACCCAAACTACCATTTCTGGAAACTTTTCATTTTCCAGAATTCACAAGGTTATTGAATGACCCTATTTGTCACAATCTGCATTGGCCTCCTATGCCAATCAAGTTTCCTTCAGACATTACAAAGTTCGAAGCTAAGCCTAATGAAGATCTAGGTGATCATGTGACTACCTTTCATCTATGGTGATCGTCCAATTTGTTGAAAGACGACTCCGCCCAGTTGCATTTGTTTCAAACACACTCTCATAGGGAGTGCCGCGAAATGGTACATTGAGCTCGACCGCTCGAGATACTCTTCCTTCGATGAATTGGCAATGGTTTTCTTAAACCATTTCCAATTACCTGTGAGATACGACGTCGACACCAAATTGTTGGCCAAATTTGAGCAGACAAAGGCAGACCATATCTCTGATCACATCCGAGAATGGAGATGCTGGAAGAGTTTGGTAAAAGTGCCAATCCCACCAAAATTCCTGCTTAGAGTGGTTCCTTAAGTCTTTGGTACCCCAGTTATCCAAATACGTCGCAACGTTGGGATTGTTTTCCGAAGAAGATGCAATAATTAGAGCTCAACAACTACAGATGATTTACCCTCATTCTGGTTTACTTTATGAAATTTTTCCAGATGCACCACGGTCAATACTTGACAAGACCAGACAGAGAGCTGGACCACATGCCGATGGTATTGTTGGTTTAGCACAAATGAAGCCCGCTGATCAACTGTCAAAACAATTGCAGTAATTGTCTATACAGTAGAAAGCGGCCAACCAAACCACTAGTCCGGCTGGCCCCCCTACCCAAACATCGGATGTACAAAGTGTGCAATCGAAAAACCCGAAGGCCACCCATCAGCCTGACGGAAAGAATAAACAACGAAAGAAGGGTAAGGGGGATAAGAAACCTACCGATAATGCTAGCAGGGGAAACATAGAAAAGAAGAAGTTGAAGTATCCATGTAACCTGTGCATGGAAGACCACCTGAATCACCAGTGCCCTTGTCTTGCGGAGGCCCAAAAGTTATTGGCACAGCAACAACCTACTGTGTTAACGAACCCATTTCAACATGGGAAAAATTTAACTCAAGCCTCTCCGAGCACATAAGGGAGTAATCAAGGACCCCCTCTGTCTTCGAGTAATTCTTCATCTGCAAACATGTATATGATGAAAGGTGATGCCTATATATCGACTAGAGTGCATGATTACAGAATGCCAAAAACCTCTGAAAAGAGTAAAGAATCTAAAAACCCACCTCTTCCTCTCCATATCAAGAAGACGTTGAGAGAAACAATGACACGTATCCCAAAAGGTGCGTTCAAGAAATATTCTCACAATCCAAATGTAAGGGCCGCCTAGAACTACTCTTTGGTGGAGGATTTGTCTCAAACCCCTTGTACGATGTCTTCTTTGGAGGTCATCCAGAGATGCCCTTCCCAGAGAAAGGCTCTGTTAGCCACCTTAGGATCTGCCGAGACTTGTAATCTAGGTATGATCATACTTGATATGACTAACTTAAAACCTTGTCTCCCTTACCACGTGGCGTTTCAGATAGTAGTAGCTTACACCACGAAAACTTTTATCTGAAACATTTTTTGCACGGTGGTTGATGAGGGTGCCTCGACATGTGTGATGTCATTGGCGTGTTGGAAGGCCATTGGCCAACACTTTTTTTCTCCATCATCGACTCTTCTTACCTCTTTCGACGGTCGTTCGTTTCGACCACATGGCATCATCCCCTCTTTTCTCGTGCAGTTAGAGGGGAAGATCGTATGCGTCGAGTTTGAAGTGGTCGATGCGTCTCTCGACTACAATATCTTGTTAGGAAGGAGTTGGACCTATGCTATGCAAGCAGTGGTTGCTACAGTCTTCCGGGTCCTATTGTTTCCACATGAGGGCTGGATCATGACCATTGATTAGTTGTCTTTTTCCCATCGTGACCCTTCATCGGGGGAATCCACGGTCATGATGATTGATAAACCTCAACCCAGCATCGTCAATATAGGGGTTGATTTGGGCCCACCTTTGATGGGTACTTTCAATTACCCACCTCCTTCCAGTGATGTTAATTTCATATCTGACCACCTAAGGTTGAGATTTTTCAAGTCTCATCGTTTTGTATGACTTACTTCAACGATCCGTGGACTCTTACTTCCCCATCAACCATGGTGGAAGGGATAGGGCACCAGGGTATGGCCATGCCCTTTTCCATGACAGACATTGCGTACTCAATAGTCCAACAAGCTTCTACCTATCCTGATCCGACTCCCGCACAGGATTTAGATCCGATTCTCAAGCCTACTTGAGCTCAAAGTTCCCTTTCCGATACTGATTCTTTAGACTTAGTCTTTCCTTTAGACAAAACAATTATCAAAGAAATGACTCATCCGGACAGACCTTGGGATGATCTCCATCACAGATCTTACTTCCTCCTAGAGTTAAGAAGAATTGAAGCAGGAGAATTCACTTTGACTATGACTGGAGATAGGTCTTGTCTTATCAATACCTTGGCTACGCATGTTGTTTACACCGAGGGAAATATGGAAACCATCACTGAAATGATACCTATTGATATCTCCATAACCCCTAGCATCATAGAGAATATTCTTGTCAGAGCTGACTATTCCCCCGAGGAAATTTGAATCTACACAGATTTATTTAAATATTTTCATGACGTTTTTGCCTGGTCTTACGAAGAAATGCCAGGCATTGATCCAAGAATCATCGAACATGAAATCATGACTTATCCTAATGCTAAGCTGGTCTGGTAGAAGCTTCGTCTAGTTAATCCTAAGAAAGCAGCAACTATTAAGGCTAAAGTAGAGAAACTGCTCAAAGAAGGTTTTATCTACCCCATCCATTTGACTCAATGGGTGTCAAATCCCATCCCAGTCGACAAAAAATAGGGTACGATTCATGTATGTATGGATTTCCATGATTTGAACAAAGCTTGTCCAAAGGATAATTTCCCCACACCATTTATCGACCTGATAGTCGATGAATGCACAGGTTGCGAGGCCTTTTCTTTCATGGATGGTTTTTTAGGATATGATCAGATACAGATCAAACCCGAAGACCAACACAAAACCGCTTTTATTTTTCCGTGGGGTACATTTTCTTATTGGAAGATGCCTTTTGGTCTGAAAAATGTTGGGGCTACCTTTCAACAGGCCATGTCTTTTTCTTTCCATGATCTCAAACATATAGTCAAGGCCTACCTAGATGATTTAGCATCACGATCTCGTAAGAGAACTGATCATCCCACACACCTCCGAATTATCTTTGAGCGATGTCACTACTATCGGATTCGCTTGAATCCAAACAAATGCAATTTTTTCATGACATCAAGTCTTCTCCTACGTTTCATAGTTTCGACAATAGGGATCATGGTCGATGCTCTCAAAGTTGAGGCAATAGTTCAGTTGCCTCCACCGAGCACAATCCTTCAGCTTCAAAGTTTATAGGGAAAAGCAAACTTTTTAAGGCGTTTCATCACAAACTATGCCGAGATCACAAAGGGATTTATGCATTTACTGAAGAAGGATGTTCCTTTTCATTGGGACGAAGCCGCTCAATGCTCTTTTGACGCGTTGAAACATTCCCTCACAACTACCACTCTACTTCGGCCACCCAATTATAATAAAGATTTCTTAATCGGTATGGTCTTGGTTCAGGAGGATCATTTTCTCTCAGAATATGTGATTTATTACCTGAGCTGAGGCCTGGCTGGATCGGAACTCAATTATTCCCATGTTGAGAAACTTGTGTTGGTAGTAGTTCATGCTGTCCAACAGTTCCATCATTATATCTTGTTTCGAAAAACCACATTCATTGCCATTGTAAATCCATTCCAGTACGTGTTGACACGATGAGTAATAGGTGGAAATATCAGTATATGGATAGTTTTCCTCCAAGAATTTGACTTAAATTTTGTTTCGGAAAAATCCAAAAATTCGCTGGTTTTTGTGGAACTCATCTTGGAACTTCCGGTCGAGTTAGGTGATGTTATGCTCAAAGAGTTGTCTATTAAACGAGACATGTTTTGGATCGCGTCTTTAGACCCCTGGGATGGAGATGTACTTGTTTATCTCCAGACTTTGAAGTGCCCCACCTCTGCTTCTCGTGATGAGCATCACCGTATACGCCATCAGGCCAAGAACTATCTCATACTCGAGGACACTTTATATCATCGAGGTGTAGATTTAATCCTTTGCTGATGTCTCACTCATGAAGAAGAAGAAATCATTCTTAACGATTACCACACTGTAGCATGTGGCAGTCATTTGTCTGGGTTGGAAAACACCAAAAATATTCTGCGAGCCGGTTACTTCTGGCCGAAATTAATCCAAGATTGTGTTGAATCAGTCAAGAAGTTCCACCCGTGTCAGATCTTCTCTCAGAATATGAGGGCACACCCTGCTCCCATGTTTCTCGTCATTATCGTTGGTCCCTTCACCAAGTGGGGGATTGATTACACTACATGCAACCCCCCTTCAACAAAGGGGCACCGTTATATCATCGTAGCAGTAGACTACTTCACCAAGTGGGTCGAAGCTATGCCAATGTTCAAAGATGATGGAGAGACTGTGACTCTCTTTTTGTTTAACCAGATTATAGCAAGGTTTCATGTCTCGAGAGAGATTTTCATTGACTATGGCAGTCACTTTCAGAACAAAATGATGTCTAAGTTAACATCAATTCTTGGATTGAGGCAAGAACATTCATCACCCTACTACCCACAAGCGAATGGTCAGGTGGAAGATGTAAATAAATCTCTTAAGACCAATTTACAACGAACGATAAATTTGGCCAAGTCAAATTGGCATTTGAAGTTATACTCGGCTTTATGGGCCCGAACGTCTGTTAAGAATGCCACCGGTTTCACACATTTTCAACTCGTTTACGGGCAGGAAGCAGTCTTTCCCATAGAGTGCCAGATCCCATCTCTAAAGTTGGTAGTACACTTATTGCCAGACACTTCATTGCTTGAAGGGTGTTTATTATACCTTGAGAAACTCAATGAGAAACATCGTGATGCATCCTTGGCTAACGAGGCTCACAAGAAAAAATTCAAGTGTCAGTATGATTGGTTTGTTCGTCCTCGAATTTTCTCTGAAGGTGAACTTGTCCTGGTTTATGACCAAGATAAGGACCCCCTAGGGGCAGGCAAGTTCAAACCCATGTGGTTGATACCTTTCATCGTGAAAGAAGTTCTAAATAAGGGCACTTATTGTCTGGTAGACTTTGAGGGAAATTCTTTGGCAGAGCCTAGAAATGGGCTCTACCTCAAGAATTATTAATCATAGGTGGGTTGCCTCGGGTGACTTCTTGTACATATGTATAGTTCTTGTACATTTTCTTTTTTAATTTTTGTCTTTTTGGTTTTATGGACATGTCATTTTCTGATGTCATCTTTTTCACTGTGGTAGATGTCAAGTGAATCAGAGGTGTTCATTGGGTTCACGGACGATGCTAGCTGACACACTCGGAAGCTTGCTTCTGCAGCTTGGGTGATTTTTACACCTCAAGGCCAGTTTGTATCTTCAGAAGGTATCTGTTTAGGTGATACCACAAACAATGTCACTGAATATAGCGCAATTATAGAGTTTCTTCGTGACACTTTGTCACATGGTATCTCTCACCTTCGGGTCTATTTAGACGTTCAGCTGGTTGTGTCTCATATAAATGGGGTTTACCGCATTCATGATCCTACTCTACACCGATGGTTACTTAGGGTACGTCTCTTAGAATGAAGCTTTGATTACATTACATATATCCATGTTCCTAGGAGATTGAATTAAGTTTTAGATACTCTAGCTAATCATATATTAGATTGGCATTTTTCACACATGTAAGAAAAAGCAAACACACACACATGTAAATACATTTTCAAATAGAATGTAATCCATAAGACATAAAAAGATGTAAAAACATATATATATCGAAAATACCAGAGTACATGAGTGGGCGCAAGCGCCTCAAAAATATATGTCCAATAAGATTCATGGGGCTTATGCCCTCAAAAATATACAAAAGGTTCCCTCGACACATAAAAAGTCTAGCCTAGCTAAGGGCGAGGCATGTTGGCCCTGCCATAGTGAACAATGACGTTGGCCAAATGATGAAAGAGATGGACCCAAGTCCATGGCACCCCAACAACATGAGGTTTCATCAATGGTGGCAGGTCCTCGATCTCTGCCATTGGGACTGTGCAAGTGAGTGTGGTAAGGTTCCACTCCACCCATCTCAAAAGTCTACCAGCCTCTCCAGCTAGAGGCCCCCCTGCTACTACTGGTCCTGCCTCTGGTCGAGGACACCGCCTTCTCCTCGTGAAATCTGCTGGATGCACTGGTCCCACATTTTCACATAACAGATACATACTTGTCAGATACTCTGGTACACACAAAAAAAATGATATATATAAAAAGAAATAAAAATTAAATAACATTGAAAAAACAAAACAAGCATACCTAACTCTCCTCGCTCTACTCCAGGAGGTACGACCATGTCATGGTTCCTGAAGAAGTTGATCCTGGCATAGGGGTAGTGCTCTATCGCCAGAATCTGTCGTGCCCACCAGGAAAAAAAATTGTTGTCGAAGGCCTCGATAGTCCTCCCTCCCCCCTATCACGGCAACAACACCGCCCACCTGCATAACGCTGGGAAAGAGGCCTCATGCCCTCGTATTGTCTCTCTAGGGCTGAGACTGGGTACCCTCTCAAAGAATAAAGAGCACAAAATGGTCCCAAAACTGAAGTTTCTGTGTGCCCACACTCGACAATCTGTCAACTATCTTTTCATGCATGTCAGCATGGTTGTACTCCAGTCAAAAAATTGTGCATTTAAGCAATGAACTGCACAATGCATGTGCACCCGGGAAGCCTGATGCAACGCTGTGGATCCAGTGATCCACCCAATGAGTAGAACAATAGCTTTCAGCGATAGGTTGTTGATCTTATGAATAGGCACCTGAGAACCTACTTTCTTAGTACCAGCCTCGTAGTGGAGTACAATCAACTCCTCGATGTTATGTGGCCCGGGGGGAAAAGTGCGCAGGTTGAATGGTTCCCCTCTCCTTGAGAGGCCAAGCAGAAAATAGATGTCCTCGGTCATCAAAGTCAACGATTGTCCCTCAAGCATGAATGCCTCCGCATCCTGGTGCCAGTAATCTACCAAGGCATTTAGCATTCCGGGTTGTGCCCTCATGAACGAACACTGGAAGAATTTTAGAAACCCACATTGTGCTAAGGCAGTGACAACACCAGGGTCTTCTGAGACCAAAAAATCAAAGTCCTCATGTTCCCTCTCTCTCTCCAATGAACATACATCCTGCAAACACACAAAAAAAATGGAGATTTAACTCTTGCTTTCCCCTTTTTTTTCCACTTATTGAGGGTGTACGCGGGCTATACTGAGGACAGTCACATGTACACATGATCAATTTCTCTTATGCCCACGTGCACACACAGGATGTTCTTGGACATCCCGCCTACACATAGGGCCAATCCTTTTAAAGGTCAGCACCCCCCCAAAAAACAAAAATAAATAGGAAAAGGAGGAATGAAAATGTAGGAGGGGATGATTTGTACTTACTTGGTCCAAGCAGAAGTTCATTTCGTCCACTGAAGCTACTAGAATCAATGCTTTTGAAAAAGGGGTGTTTTTGGCTTCTTAGTCAATTTCTCAATTAGCAATGGTGATAATGAGTTGGCAGCTTCTATTTATAGACATTTTGGCCCTTTTTTGTCATTTTTTGGACCTCTTTGTCGTTTTTTCTAGCCTAAAAATTGTTTAGTATGGTTCAAGAGTTTCTTATGGAATGTTACGATAAGTACAACTTTGGGTATTGGGAAGTTTTTTGGAGATTTGGGTCTTTTTTAAAGGTCCTTTGGTAAAAAGTCATTTTTTCAACTTGTTGCATTTAAGTTAGGATTCCACCTCCAATTTCTGTATCTCGTTCTCTTTTTCACTTTGCCATAGGATCGACCCCATCGATTTGCGACACAGAACCATCATTACTGCATTAGAAGTGTCGTAATTTAGTGGTAGAGCCTACCTTCACATGGATGACCTAGGTAGATCCTGGTCACATTTTTGGCGTCCATGCCATCGTTAATGACTATAGGCTTGGGAGTCCTTGTTAGTCTTGTCCTAATTATGATTTTGAGCCTCATCTATATGATTCATCATCACTCTTGACCTCACCCTCGGGACTTCCAAAATAGTGTCGGGTCTTCTTTTAAACCCTTTTCAGACCCTCTAAACATGAAAATATTTTCGAGAGATATTGTTGCCCTCCATGCTCCCTAAACTGAAATTTGAAGGCACGTCTGTCCGGCGGCAATTTACCCCTTTTTCAGTCTGGATAGTCAACTGTACGAACAAAGGTATACTCTAGGAGCTTCGGTTCTCTAGAAGAGTATTCTCAGGTATAATTTTAACCCTTTTTCAGGCCTGAGGGACTAAAATTACGAAAAAGGAACCTCCACAGAGTCCATAGTTAAGCTATTTTTAGACTCCCTAAAATTAAAAATATCGCCAAGTGATCTTGTTCCTTCACACTCGTTAAAATGGTCCATAAGAACATCCCATACAGAGTCCATAGTTAATCTCTTTTCAGACTCCTTAAAAGTGAAAAGATTGTCGAGTGATCTTTTCTTTGTCACACTTGTTAAAATGATTTTGAATAGACATCTTTTCAGTGCTAGTTTACCCCTTTTTCGAACAGACCAAGACTACCTTCGAAAAAGGTACCCCAGTGGAGTCTCCTTTTATGTTTTTTAGACTCTCTAAAAATGAAAAACCGTCGAGATTACCTTCTCTGGGCTCGTTAAAATTACATTGAAGGACATTAGCATTGTGTCTTGTTAATCACATTTGCATTCTTTCATTTTTTGGCCTAATGCCGGCTCCATGCTGCTCTCAACTGAACCATATAAAGCATGCCTTATAACGCAAGCCTTGTAGCACTTTTCCTTTTGTGTCTTGACACCTTGACCCATGGAGGATTTTTCCTCAGTGTCCTTGCCCTACATATGTCTCCTTGCTATGAGAATTAGTGTATTCCTTGTGTAGAGGAACTAGTATGTTCGCGACACTTGTTCCTCCTTTGTAACATATCATTCTTCTATTCTTTTTCAAGCTTTCCAAAATTATTGAAAAAGACAAAAAAAAAAAAAAAAAGAATCAAATATACCCCAAAAAGAGGAAGGGAAAAGTATTTTCTTTTTGGCAGCACAATGAGTCACCCTTGGACAAATCTAACCAAACCATAAGGGACGATCAGAAGGGACGTTGCGGGCATTGAATGACCTCCACCTACTAGCTCCTTTCGCTGGTGGATCAACAAACTAATCAGTTCAAAATCAAATCCATGTAACTCAATTGAAATGCTCGTAAGTAACCACCATGATGAACTAAGACTAATAGGGGTTTTAGTGAACCCCGAACCCATGCTGCAAAGTCAAATTCAACATATTTAACAGGGGAATGAAAGAAAAATTTAGAATCTCATGGGGAAGGTAGGCCATAGCTCATCATCGATGATATTCCATCCATTATTATAGGTGTAAGCATCTATCCTTCCATTTGTTTGTCAAGCTCTGGGATTTAATATGACCTTAGGAAGCTATCCTCACTACATAGAGTTGTGTCCTCCCCCGTTTGGTTATTCTTCCAAACATATGGAGAGTTTGTGTTGCCTCCTGCATCGTGATCTTATGTCAATAACATGCTGTCTGAGTCTCATCATTTGTCGTGCTATTGTCCAAGGGAAGTTTTTACCAATCTTGAGTTGTCCCTTCTGCAGTTTGTCTCTTGATCTCATGCCCGACCATTCTGAAAGCTCTATCAAGTCTTTGCTCAAAATCAATGAATCCCTCATCTTGATCATCAATATCCTCTAGTTTGTTCCCTAACGAGCCATCGAAGTACTCTGGGTAGTGAAGTTCTACACTCATATTACACTCCTACTCGAGTTATGAAGATTTTGAAGTTGTTGCTCGAGCTCTGAAGGCCTCATCTCTAGCCATTAGGCATCATTAGCTTCTTGAAGATGGATACTATACATGTATATCTTTTTGATTTTGTGATGTAGATCCACTATGTATTGCTCACGGATACACTTTATATAGTTATATGACATGGATTTGCAGTGTATTTGATTGGCATCCATGATTTTATTTCATTCCGAGCATGGGTATGCCTGCCACAGTGAGGCAATTGTTATTTTTCACATGGAACCTCCCAAACTCTAGTCCCTAAGCTCACTCGCTTCATACGTTGGTAAAGATTGGTAATGTATTTCGACCATCAGATGCTCTTGTGAACTCATGCATTAGGGGGCATCTGTTATAACCCTAATTTGCACCAGACATGCATACCTGGCATCAGGCTATCTCACTTTCCATTTTTTCCAAGCCACCATTAAACAACTCTTCTAAAAACCATCCTTTTGAATATGTATGTGTCTTGCACCACTACTGCTCACGTGTATACACTAGCTGACCCATTGCAGTCCATGTATACTAACAAAAGCACAAAAAATAGAAAGTTGCAGATGGAATACAAATTTTCAGGTAATTGCCTAAATCGTTTGACCACTCAAAGTTGGTCACTCAACTCTGCCAATTTTTGTATTCCCCTTGCTCCAATCTTTTGCAACCATTTTGTGAGAACTGAATAGGAGAAGCATATGTGGACGTAGTTGTTGCATAGTTGAAGAGGAGACCAAGACCAGGTTCGAGGAGCAGTGGTCGATCTCACCATTGTAAGTTACTTTTGTGAGGTTAATAAGAAAAAATTAATTTTCCCGTCCCGCCATATGAGGTGTTCGATATTCAGTTTTGATTATATTTTATTAGAACCTCTAACCCACTAATTCATATATAATATGCAAGTTTGGAGTTCTTTGTTTGTTTGTTTATGAATGTAGGTTGGATTTGGGAGGAGACTTGCAGTCAAGGAGCAACTGAATGCAAAAGGATCAACACCAAACGAGGAGTTCAAGGTAGAGTTACTAGATCCTTTTATCCTTGTGTTTCATGCATGAATGTGGGGTGTATGTCGGGATGATACTAAACAATAGGAGACTTTAAAGGGTCATTTCTACATGCATTACAGAACCCTTAGTGCTAGTCCATAGGGGGTTTTCCCACCCACATCAATGCGTTTTCTAGGATTTTTTTAAATGCTTCTACTGTTCTATTGGCTTGTGGATGATATGGTGTACTCTTTTGATGATGGACTTCAAATTCCTCAGTCATAGCCTTAATAGTGTTGTTAATGATGTGATTTCCTTGGTTGTTCATCAAAATTCTTGGGCAACCAAATCTAGTGATTACTTGTTCAAATAGAAAGTGTGCTTTTGTTTCTGCGCTGCAATCTTTCACTGGTGCTTCTTCTGCTCATCTTGTTAGGTATTTTGTCATGTTGATAATGCACCTTGCTCCTGTCCTCCTTGTTGGTGGTTTAATTGGTCCCACAAAGTCTATTTCCCATTTGTTGAATACCTACAATGTTACTTGTGGTCGCAATGGCATATCATCCTTTCTATTGGGTTTACCAACCCTCTGACAGATGTCACATCTCTGAAAGTATTCTTTTGAGTCTCTATGAATGGTTGACCACCATAGTATTTTTCACAATACCTTCTGTGCAGTAGCTTTTCCTACGTAATGTCCTCCTGCTATTCCATCATGAGATTTGCTGGCCCTAGACCAAGTTTTGAGGAAACCTTGGTAAGAGTTGACCCACTTTTGGACTTCGACACATTGTTCAAAGAAGGAGTGCCTAAGCGGAGCTGAGATCGCAGATCTCACTTATTTTGCAGGCTATGTGGACCTAGTAAGAGGTCCTCTAGGGTTTTTGTAATGGGTTTATGGGACGTCGACCCATGGGGTTTACCCATGATTGGGCATTATTGTAAGGGTTTGTAAAAGTATAAATAAGAAGGAATGTATTGTAGAAGAGAGTTAGAAGTATTGAGAAGTCTTGAGAGATAAGTGCAAGTAGTTTGAGTTGCTTTGTGCAACAGAATGTATATGTGTTAAGGCTTTGTGCTTGATAGAGGGTTGGCTATGTGCCCTGACCTAGTTTTGGAAAGAGGATCTGGTGCTCAGTGTGAAGATCTCATGTCTGGTACAAAGCTGGACTATGTGTCTTAGTGCACATGAGTGAATGAATGTAAGATTCAATCACATAATAAAGAAGGCGAAGCGGTTGGTGGACGTAGCTTCACACTGGGGTGAACCATGTATATCTTGTGTCTTTGGTTTTCTTTGTGCTATGCTATTTATGTTATGAATCTTCTCAGTGCTTTGATTAGTATGTATGATAGATAGATCTTTGTTGCTAAGTGCTATAACTTTGTTGATGGATGCTAGATCTGATTCACAGTGCTAAGGGATAAGTGTTTTCTTTGTTGTTACTACGCTATATATATATTTGGGTATGTTCTGTGATGTTAACCAGGATAATGAGCTAATGCATGTTAATACTAAGTGTTAATAGATGATTGTGCGAAGTGTTATTATCACAGATCTATGTCCCAACTTGGTTACAGACACCTGCATCCTGTAACCCCCCCTGCTTCTACCTCAGGTGAGACCTCGCCTGCTTCGCAGGTATTGACGAAAGGGTTGGTAGTTGGGGTTTTTTTCCGTGTGTTGTTAAGCATTGAACCATGGGTCTACTCCTATTCCAACAAGATTCTGCTAAAATCCTTGGTCTTTCATACCCTAGCACATATCTTCTCAAGATGTTATCTGTGCCCATTTTGTATATGTGTCCCGCGATCAGCTAATAGTCTTCAGCCTGGACTACTAGGTTTTTCTTCTGCGTGGTGTTATATTCTTGTGGTGAAACACCTGTACCCAAGTATTGGATGATGTCTGCAAAGTATTCATTGGCAATCTGAACTGAAAATAAATGTGCGTCTGGAAAGTTTTCCTCTAAATTTGTAGGTTCCTCTCTGTTCGTGACCCTTGATAGGTGGTCAGGTCCTTCATTTAACTTTCCTGGCTTGACTATTACTTCAAAATCAAATTCTTGAAATATTAGTAACCATTGATAGATTCTCCCCCCCAACACTAGCTTGTTGACTAGGTATTTAAGGGCTGAGTGATCTGTGAACATCTTAAAATGTTTTCCTAGTAAGTTATTTCTGAACTTTTGTAGTGCGTAGACCATATCTAAGACTTCCCTCTCTGTAGTGTTTGTAATATCCACAAGGACAAGCCCCAGTTTTATTTATGAATAGTAAACATGTTTTTTAGGCTAGTGAGTCGAGCAATTATAAGATGGTAAGCTTATGTATTATTAGGCTGAAGTGCCTAGGTGTTAAAGGCCAGGAGCTTGTTTTTGTACATGTAACTATTCATATCAGTAATGTAAAAACATTGTTGCGTGTAGACTAACCACAAAGAAAGAGTTATGGGGGACTAATATTCCACTAAGTTGGGTAAGGGAGAGGGAATAGAGAGGTTGGTAAGAGGGGCTAAGCCTAAGGGCTTAAGTCCAAGAGAATAATAATAATTTATTATTATTCCAAAATCTGATTAAAGGGATATGTCTTATCCTGAGTTATGGGAAAGGGAATGAATTCTAAATGGAGTGGATGCAGCTCCATGAAGATAGGTGTCGAACTGGGCACATGTAGTTAAAGTTGAAGAGTTAGCTCATGTTGGGGGCTTTCTCCCCATTCTTCCATCTGCCGTCTAACCTGTTTGGACCTCTATCATCGAACTCTGCATCTGGATTCACTTTTGAGAAACCGCTCACAGGGGGATGAAGCCGACCTATGTTATCTTTTGAACCTAGCATGCATGCACTAGCCAAAACAGAGTTCGTACCTTAACCATTTTTGGGTTGCTGCATTTTTCCTAATCTGTATTGAACCATTGTTGTTTTCCTCATTTTGCTGGAACTGAGTGGAAGCTATTGAAGAACAAGGTTGTTAGGCCCGTGGTTGAAGAGGCAGGTTGTCATACCTATGAGAAAATATCTTCAGGTGAGAGAGTTTGTTGGGAAGTGTTTTTCTTCTAGAGAGAGTCCAACACCAGCTACGGGCTCTGAGAATTCTTGATCTGACTTGTTGCCGATGTTAAATTATGAGCTTGATTTCTTATGAGGATTAATTATTTTATTTTCTTCAGTACTTTGATTCCATCTTAATACTCTTCAACAATACCAAATCATAATAGAATAGAAATAACTATGTATATGAGTAAGCATGCACATCAACAACATATATACCCCAGGGAAACCCTATAGAAGGAGAAAAACCCCAACAAATGATATTCCTTTATTGCATTAATAATGTAATATCACTTACAAATATCCACCATGAATGTTTTTCTCTTAAAGAGCTTTCCAAGATGACTCTGACCTAGAAAAGACCTAAAATACCTTGCTGAAATACACCTCTGATATGATGCCTCTTTATCACTGATATGTCTTCCTCTATTGCTTCACCCTTAACCTACATCTCAAAATTGTGTTGAAGAGAGGGTTCGACCTTTGCTTATAGGCTAAAGAGGAGAAGAGGAGAGTCTCTAAATAGTAACCCGTTTGCATGAGTTAATCATAACTCAGCTTCATACTTTAGTCCAAACTTAGAACTAGACTTGAGACTGGTTACAACTCAGCATTACAATTTAGTTCGGAAATAGAACTAGACTTGAGACTGGTATGCTTTAGCTCGAAAATAGAACTAGACTTGAGACTTCAGTTACAACTCAACATTACACTTTAGTTCTAAAATAGAACTAGACTTAAGGCTTCAGTTGCAACTCAACATTACACTTTAGTTCTAAAATAGAACTAGACTTAAGACTTTAGTTGCAACTCAACATTACACTTTAGTTCTAAAATAGAACTAGACTTAAGACTTTAGCCGCAACTTAACATTACACTTTAGTTCTAAAATAGAACTAGAATTAAGACTTTAGTTGCAACTCAACATTACACTTTAGTTCTAAAATAGAACTAGACTTAAGACTTCATTTGCAACTCAACATTACACTTTAGTTCTAAAATAGAACTAGACTTAAGACTTCAGTTACAA
>JZKD02S1613837.1:349757-371037 GCA_000966675.3 Picea glauca | reverse complement strand
AGACTCAAGACTTCAGTTGCAACTCAACATTACACTTTAGTTCTAAAATAGAACTAGACTTAAGACTTCAGTTGCAACTCAACATTACACTTTAGTTCTAAAATAGAACTAGACTGAAGACTTTAGTTGCAACTCAACATTACACTTTAGTTCTAAAATAGAACTAGACATAAGACTTTAGTTGCAACTCAACATTACACTTTAGTTCTAAAATAGAACTAGACTTAAGGCTTTAGTTGCAACTCAACATTACACTTTAGTTCTAAAATAGAACTAGACTTAAGAATTTAGTTGCAACTCAACATTACACTTTATTTCTAAAATAGAACTAGACTTAAGACTTCAGTTACAACTTGACTCTTTACAAGGCAATTCAAAATTCTCTTCATGGTGGATAATGTTACACATGCCAACGCACTAGATCAATACATTTATATCATTTGCAATATTAGGAATATCATTTGTTTCTAGCTCATAGGAATTTTATATTCAACCTAACTTTTTCTAGATGCCTTGACTTTTTCTCATGTCTCACAAGGTTTGACTAGGCTCACAGAGGTTGTATGTTCCCCCTGACTTTTTCACTAGTTTGTCTATGATCATAGAGGTTGTACGTTCCGCTTGAATTTTGCACTAGACTTTCTATGCTCACAGAGGTTGTACGTTCCCCCTGACTTTTGCATTAGACTCACATAGCATCTTGTTCATGCTGACTTTTGGTTTGACTAACAGAGGTTGTATGTTCCTCCTAGCTTTTGTCAATACCTCACAAGATTGGTTGATTCTCCAAATATCCCTAGCTAGCCTCAGGGTGGCCCATATGGCCTCTCATTGGAGAATGACTGTTGATGCTGCCAAATTTAACACTCCCTCTCAGTGAGGAAGTCATTCTCAGCCGCACCAAGCTTTCCTCTCAGGTACACAAACTATATCGACGTTTGAGGCTTGGTCAGGATATCAACTACCTGCTCACTTGTGGCTATGTACTATAACTTTAGAGTTTTTATCTAGACCAAGTCTCAGATGTAGTGGTACCTCATGTTAATATGTTTTTACTTATCGTGAAATACCAGGTTCTCTGTCAATTTTATGCAACTTTGATTATCACAGTGAACCACTCTCGTCTCGAGCTTGTCACCAAACAACCCAAAAACCAATTTTCTGAGCCATATTGCTTCCTTGCTAGCATAACTTGTTGCAATGTACTCAGCCTATGATGTACTCTATGCAATGGATCCCTGCTTCCAAATTTACCAAGAGATCATAGCGAATCCTAAACTGAAGAAATATATGGAAGTACTCTTCTGATCCAGTAGGCTTCCTGCCAAGTCAGCATCTGCATACCCATGCAGAAATAAACCACCACTGGATGTATATATCAGACAATAAGTAATGGTCCTTTTGAGATATCTCAAGATGTGCTTTGCTACCACCCAGTGTCTCTATCTCGGTTCAATCATGAAGTGACTCATTGCAATCACTGCATAGCATATATATGGCCTAGTGTGGATCATGTACATCAATGATCCAATCAACTGCCTATACATGGTGGAATCCACTAAATCTGAACATGTATCATAATCATGCAGATTCCTCAGGTTGGTAACCAACATAGTAGACATGGATTTGAATTCCATCATACCAAACCTCTTTAGTACATCCACTGTGTCTTTTCCTTGTGCCAGAAATATATCACCCTATCTTTGCCACACTTCCAATCCTAGGAAGTAATGCATCAAGCCTAAGTCTTTCATCTCAAATTTTGAGGTTAGTTCCCTCTTAAACCGGGCTATTATCCCTTCATCTCCTATTAGAAAGATATCATCAACATACATGATTAGTATAACATGTTGGTTACCTCTTACCTTGAAGTACAAATTTGCATCAACATCACTTTTATGAAAGCCCAGGATTTTAAGAAATCCATCAATCTTGTCATACCAAACTCTGAGAGCCTGCTTAAGACCATACAAGGCCTTCCTTAGTTTGTATACATGAGTTCCTTTTTTATGCAGTACAAAACCATCTGGTTGTTCCAAAAAGGCCTCTTGTTTAATATTTCCATTCAATAATGTTGTTTTTACATCCATTTGATGTAGCTTCCAACCAAGAACAGAAGCTAAAGAAATAATAGTTCGAATGGAGGTATACCTAGCTACAGGGGAAAAAGTCTCTTCATAGTCGATTCCTTCTTTATGAGTGAAGCCTCTGGCTACAAATATTTCTTTGAAATTTTCCACACTTCCATTAGCTACATGTTTGATCTTATAGATCCATTTGGAGGAAACCATTGATTTGTCTTTTGGCCTCGGTACAATGTCCCAAACATTGTTCTTAATAATAGACCTGTATTCCTCAAGCATGGCATCCTTCCATACTTGTAATTTATCTTCTTCTTCAAATGAAGAAGGTTCAACATCACTAATGTTTCTCATTAGTGCAACATAGCCTCCAAACCTATGAGGCCTCTTTCTTTCCCTGAAAGTTCCTTTGGGAGAAACTATCCTTCCTACTTCCTGCACTATTTCTTTAAGCCACCTTGGCTTCCTTTTGGCTGGAGGTTCTTCAAGAGTTGTTTATAACAATTCAACAGGTTCCAAGGGCTCATTACTTGGTATTTCATGAGGTTTCTCCCTCTGATCATCTGACTCTACATTTTCAGAAGAGGGTGAAGCTGGTTGAACTGCTTCTGATTCCTACTGAAGCTCTCTGGATTTGTTAAATGCGATTTCCTCATGGAAATTCACATCTCTTCTTACCTCTATTTTCCTCTAACCTTATACATAAATCCTATAAGCCTTGGATTTCTCACTGTACCACACAAAAACCCCTTTCTTGCCTGAGGGTTCCATCTTTGTTCTTTTTTCCTTAGGGATATGAATATACACATGACACCCAAATATCCTTAGATGCCCTACTTCAGGTTTGATCCTTGAGAAGAACTCTTCAAGATTCTTTTCCTTCAAGATAACATGTGGTCACTTGTTCTGAATATACACAGCAGTGGAGGTAGCTTCTTCCCATAAAGAATTTGGTAGATCCTGGTCAAACATCATTGTTTTCAGTGCCTCACAAATTGTCTTGTTTTTCCTCTCAGTAACTCCATTTTGCTGAGGGTTATATGGCACAGTCAATTGTCTGTTGATTCCTGTAGACTTGTAGAAATCCTCAAACTGAAGAGATTTAAACTCTCCTCCATTTTCTGTTCTAATTATTTTGATGTGTTTCCCTGTCTGCTTTTCAATAAAGGCTTTACCTCTTTGAATTTATCAAATGTGTCACTTTTATCTTTAAGAAAATATATCCAACATTTTCTTCAATAATCATCAATAAAAATGACATAATACAAACAACCACTAAGTGAGGGAGATGACATGGGACCACATACATCAAAATGAACCAGATATAATATGCCTTGAGCTCTGTTGTTACTACTAGGAAATTATTTCTTTATATTTTTACCTAGCATGCATCCCTTACAAATTTCATTTTTACCAAGAGAAATAGAGCGCATGCCACATACCATGTTCTGTAGATATGGAAGATATTTGTAATGAATATATCCAAGTATTCTGTGCCACAACTCGCTGGAGTTAGTTGCATCATGATCCAATGCCTAAACTAACTATCCTGACATGACGTACATTCATCCACTGCGAGTTCCAATGTGTTATGTTGTACTTAAGTGGCTACCTTTAGCCCATAGTAGTGCCTTCCTGTCCTTGAATATCACCCAATATCCCTTGTCCTCAAGGGTTGCAACTGATAGTAATTTCTTCTTGAGCCCTCGAACATATAATACTTCATCAATATAAAGTCTAGCCCTAGATTCCAATCTAAAGGAGATAGATCCTACTCCCTCTATCTTGTAACATTTTCCATCCCCAAGCTCAACCTGCTCTACAAAATATTTTGTCTCGAAATCTGAGAGGATCTCCTTATACCCTGTCATGTGCTTTGATGCACCGCTATATACTAACCAAGTTTTTGGCCCTGTGAAAACTGAACTGGATAAGGCAGAAACCAAGTAATATTCTTTTCTATTTTATTTCTCATTAGAAGGACTTTTCTGGTTTCTTTTGGATTCATCATCCTCAACAGTTGAATCATGATGTTTTCCTTTCCTTGGATATTTATTTCTAAACAAAAAATCTTTAGTAAAATGACCCAACTTATTACAACTAAAGAATTTAAGCTTAGATGTATCAATATTCTTGCCTTTGAATGTACCTTTGGTGTTTGGATTCCTCTGAGAGCCTTTCTAGAAAGTGTCTTTCTTCTTTCCCTTGAATCTTGATGCTAAAGTTGAGTGCTCTTCTTTTGTTGGCCGCTCCTAGTAGCTGTGCGACTCTCCTCCTGGAGGAAATCATGCCATAACCTCTCAAACGTGGGTTGAATATCTCTCCCACTTACACTGGATAAGAAGGTATCCCATGAAGAAGGAAGACCATAAAAACTGGCCTGCACTAAATCATCATTGTCCACTGTCACCCCTGTGACCAAAAGCTGATCTCTAATTTGGGCTATCCTGGAACAGAAAGATGCCACTGATTCACCTTTCTCCATATTCAAATAATTAATTTTGTTCTGAAGTTTCCTTTTTTGACTTGGATCTTGTTTCTCATACAGATTCACCAAGGTATCCATACAGTCCTTGGAAGTCATCAATGAAGTCATTGCATGCATTATACTATCTTTGACTGAGTCAAATAGGATTCCCTTGGCCTTTGATTGAATCTTCCTGAAGGTCACTCTTCCTGCATTATTCGTGGGTTCCTCCACCACTGTGGTCACATACTGCTCAAGATCATGCTCTTGCAAGATATTTGTTATCCAGATCTTCAACACATTGAAGTTGGCAGTTCCTTTGAGCCTGTACTCGGCCTTGACTAAAATGGAGGATGCCATGGACCTCACACTGGATACTTAATCAATCTATCTTGGATCTGTGTGTACATTTTGCTTCACTTCAACACGTTTAACACACCCAAATCTTTGATACAATGTTAAATTATGAGCTTGATTTCTTATGCGGATTAATTCTTTTATTTTCTTCAATACTTTGATTCCAGCTTAATACACTTCATCAATACCAAATGATAATCAAATAGAAATAACTATGTAGATGAGTAAGAATGCACATCAACAACACATATACCCTTGGGAAACCCTATTCAAGGAGAAAACCCCCAACAAATGATATTCCTTTATTGCATCGATAATGTAATATCACTTACAAATATACACCATGAATGTTCTTCTCTTAAAGAGCTTGCCAAGATGACTTTGACCTGACAAATACCTAAAAGACCTTGCTGAAATACACCTCTGATATGTTGCCTCTTTATCACTGATATGTCTTCCTCTATTGCTTCACCCTTAACCTGCATCTCAAAAATGTGTTGAAGCGAGGGTTCGACCTCTTCTTATATAGGCAGAAGAGGAGAAGAGGAGATGCTCGAAATAGTAAGATGTTTGCATGAGTTAATCATAACTCAGATTCATACTTTAGTTCAAACTTAGAACTAGACTTGAGACTGATTACAACTTAGCATTGCACTTTAGTTCAAAAATAGAACTAGACTTGAGACTTCAGTTACAACTCAACATTACACTTTAGTTCTAAAATAGAACTAGACTTAAGCCTTCAGTTGCAACTCAACATTACACTTTAGTTCTAAAATAGAACTAGACTTAAGACTATAGTTGCAACTTAACATTACACTTTAGTTCTAAAATAGAACTAGAGTTAAGACTTCAGTTACAACTTGACTCTTTACAAGGCAATTCAAAATTCTCTTCATGGTCGATAATGTTACTCGTGCCAACACACTAGATCAATACATTTATATCATTTGCAATATTAGGAATATTGTTTGTTTCTATCTCTTAGGAATTTTAAATTCAAACTAAATTTTGCTAGATGCCTTGAATTTTGCTCATGGCTCATAAGGTTTGACTAGGCTCACAGAGGTTGTATGTTCCCCCTGAATTTTTCACTAGTCTGTCTATGCTCATAGATGTTGTACGTTCCCTATG
Organism: Picea glauca; assembly: GCA_000966675.3. Lineage (NCBI taxonomy): Eukaryota > Viridiplantae > Streptophyta > Pinopsida > Pinales > Pinaceae > Picea > Picea glauca. The sequence continues at coordinate 364,998 of JZKD02S1613837.1, read as the reverse complement.
AATTTTTCACTAGACTGTTTATTCTCATAGAGGTTGTACGTTCCCCCTGACTTTTTCATTAGACTCACATAGCATCTCATTCATCCTGACTTTTGGTTTGACTCACAAAGGTTGTACATTCCCCCTGGATTTTGTCAATATCTCACAAGACTGGTTGATTCTCCAAATCTCCCTGGCTAGCCTCGGGGTGGCCCATATGGCCTCTCATTGGAGAATGACTGTTGATGCTGCCAAATTTAACAGCTGAGACCTTGAGAAGGGAAGTGGAGCAACCGATGGACTTTGGAACAGTGAAGGTGCATATTCCCGAGGTGGAACAAGCATGTGGGGAATGAGAGTTCATGAGTAGTGGGTGTAAGAAGGCTCCTTGAGAGAATCCTTTCAATTGTACTGTGCAGTTTCCTGTAACCTCAACCTAGTCTAGGATTCCCTTGCCTTGGGTGGATCTTAGTCCCATCTCAGGGGTGACCCACTGGTGAGTGTGATGAGTAGCAGGGTCTATGGCTGGGAGGTTTGTGGAAGGTCTGCATGTAGTTGGTGGTTTCTACTCCAGTTAAAAGATAAGTGTCATCCGGTGCTTAGTTATGTATGTTATGTATGTTTGTGTTACTTGAAATGTTATCATGTGTTCCGTTGCATGTGGACTTATTGTCAATTCCATTTGGATCTATATGGTAGCAGTAAATTTCTGTTAATTGTTTTAAATTCATTAAAATGCATGTTATATATATGTGAATGTTCCGCGTAGTGGCGTTGTCCTGCCTGTTGATGGATGGAGATGTTACAATTTGGTATCAGAGCCATGGTTTCAATGTTGAGCCTGGATGGGTTGGATAAGTGGTCATTGGACCCAAGGTTTCAAGTGGAAATTGTGTCTGGAGGAACCAATTCCGAACCGTAGAACATTACCGAGTGGTAAGAATTTACCTTGGTTGTGTTATAGAGCTCAGGAGGTGTAGCGATATTATAAAACCGCGACAGATGTGGTACTTGGACACCGAAAAAGAAATTACAACACTTGTGGTGTTGGGGCATAGGATCTGTTTGGAAGGAAGGGAAATCCTTTACGACCATAAGATCTGGAGAAGGTGCAGAAGAGTTAACCCGAAATCCCTTTGGACTTCGTGACTTCAGTGACGTTTAATGCAAAAATAAGAGTAAGGCCGAAGCTAGAAGTTCCAAAGTCCCAAAGGAAATATACACCATATATATGGGGAGAATCCTCACCATTATATCTGATGGTAGATTGTAACTTTGGAGTTCGACAATCGGGAGAAGTGGGATGTGTTGATGCACAAACTTCTGAAGCCCGAAGTCCCGAAGAAAAAGAGCAGACGTGGAGGGGCAGGAGGACGTCGCCTAGGGGTGACGTAGAACTTCCTAGGCATGTCACGTGCCACCGCCTTAGTTGGTGACAACTATACTATGTGGACCTGGAGGGTAAAGAAGATCATAAATTCAAAATTAGGGAGACTAGAAGGAAGCAAGCGTAAAAACTTTCGAAGTCTGAAACTCCGGAGTAACGTGGCATGATGATGTTACTTGGATTGACATGGACACATGGGTTGTGTGCCACGTGTCAGGGGGTTTTGAGCTTGTGGGATATTGAAATTCCATTTGGAACATGACATATGTCACCCATTTGATTGGTCCACGTGTCAGCTGCTATTATTCCGCCACGTGGAATTCTGTATGAGCATGGTTAGTGGGACCCGAGGTTACATAACATAGTTAAAGTTTTGAGGACCCACACTAGCGTTGATCATGATACATCAAGATCGACGGCCAAGAGGCATTACGGGGACCCAAGTTGCACGGGATTTAATTCTCCAAGGTGGTCCTGTAATACAAACCACAGTTTTACCAAGGGGTTACGTGTCAGCGTTAGATGAATTGCGGGATGAAAGGTGGGTTACTACAAACCATCGTTGCATGCCACCATAATTGGAAAAAAATAAGTGATGTGACGTAATGACATCACCAAATTTGACATGGGATTGTTCAGAGATTAAAGGTTTGGGATGTGTGGATGTGAAATCCTCTGAAGTCCCAAAGCTTCGAAGTCCCGAAACTCAGACGTCGGAGGTTCCATAGTGAGTGTCAGCCATCAGATGTTGATTATACGTGGAATGACGATCTGTCCTACTTTGCGAGTTTGATAATCCAGAACTCCAAGAGATTGTTGTGTTGTTCTTTGAAAAATTCTGAAGCCGAAGGCCCGAGTAAGTACCTTTTTTATCTGGTGCTTGGTCATGACCCATGGTCATGGAGGTTGAGGGAAGAGAGAAAGGGACTAGTGCCTGAAAATTATAGTAGACCAAAGCTCAGAAAGAAAATGGAATTTGAAAGTTTTCTTGAATCATATTGTTTTATGAATACTGTGGGAATTGTTAAGGACTGATGGCCTGACAAACTTCAGTTGACTTCACATTGTGTTTGAAGAGTTTAACGAGTGTCAGAACTGAATCAAATTGCCACTGAGTGCAAATAAATGGAGGAGGCACGAAATGATTCCAGGTCAGAGAATGAAGTAAAAGGAATGGATGTCCATTTGGGAGTGGAGGGTTTGAACTCCAATGGACATGGAGAAGAGATAGATAAGGAAGTGCACATGATGAAAATCATTGAACGATTGCAGAAAGATGCCCAGACTCACTGAGCAGATAAAAAAAAGATCATGAAAGCTAGGGATCAACAGGGTGAATTCAACTTAAAGTTGATGTAGAGTTTGTAAAGAATCCAAAGGAAGCTAGATAAGGAGAGTGACTCAAGAAAAACAGGGAGTCGCAAGACCCCTGAGTGGAAAATAAGATCAAGAAGCATTAGAAGGCATCATCGTCACTCCCCGAAACATTCCAATAAGGAGGCACACAGTAGTTCAAGCCCATCTCCTACCAGAAAACACAGGAGATTTGGAATGGATGAAATGAAGGGAGAAATGAACAAGATTAAACCTCCTACGTTTGATGGAGAGCACCAGAAGGAGAAAGATGTTGAGACATGGCTTCTTGGCATGAGGACATATTTCTAACTGTAGAATTATTCCTCTCATGCAGAAGGAAGAATTGCAATGTATCAACTGAAAGGAAAGGAATCCATGTGGTGGGATCAACTTGTGAAGGTGCAACACATTAAAAAGAAAAATGTTACTTGGAAGGAGTTCAAGAAGTATTTTGAAAATAAATACTTAACTAAGAGATACTATGATAGAAATATGAAAGAATTCTTTGAACTCAAGCTGGGTAGCATGTCCATTGATGAGTATCAAAGGAGATTCCTAGAGTTGTTGAAGTATGTTCCTTTTATCAAAGATGAGATTGTCAAAATTCAAAGGTATCTGAGTGGATTGCCACCTTCCATCGATGAAAAGATCCAATATGATGATCCTAAAACTATGGAAGAAACTATAAGGAGAGAAAAAATTATTATATGAGGAGCAAAGAGAAAAGCCCACTTTTCGGAAGGCTTGGGATGACAAGAAGAATTTCAAGAAAGAGTAGAGGCAGAAGGGAAACAAACCTCCCTTTTTCAAAAATAGTCCTCAAGGAAAACCATATTTTAGAGAGTAGAGAATGGATAAAGTAGGGGGACAAAGGCCAAGGCAGACACCCATTCAATGTTGGGGATGTCAGGGAAACCACAAGTACAAAGATTTCCCCCCCAAAAATGGCAAAGTGAGAGTTGTCCACAATGTTTAGCAAGCTCAAACAATGGAGGACATGGGTAGTAGAATACCAAGGATCTACGTAGCCCTAGACAACAAACAAGATGAGTTTCAATCACACATGATTGAATTTGAAGGTATGATCAATAACCATAACTTTACTATTTTAATTGATTCAGGGTCTAGTCATAGTTATATAGATCCGAGAATGGTGGAAAGTTTGCATTTGCCAAGAAGCAAGCATGGAAAATATTCGTTAGTGCAGTTGGCTACATGAGCTAAGAGAAAGTTTGTTGAGCTAGTTAAGTCATGTCCAGTGGACATGAATGGACTGAGCACAAGGGTGGAATTCAACATCTTACCTTTGGGTTCCTATGACTGTCTAATTGGGATGGATTGGTTGGACCAATACCATGCCATCTTAGACTGTCATAACAAGGAATTCACTTTATTGGACGAGGAAGGAAACCCAATGAAAGTCCAAGGAATTCCCAGAGCAGTTGCTATCAGAGAAATCTCAACAATGCAGTTGAGGAAGTGCTACAGGAAAGGTTGTCAAATATTTTAAACCAATATAGAGGAATCACCTAAGGATAAGGTGTCAAAGATTGAAGACCATGTAGTATTAAAATATTTTGAATATGTATTATAGGAGGTACTAGGACTACCCCCGAAAAGAGATATTGACTTCTCTATAAACTTGATGCCTGGAGCAGCTCCAGTGTCAAAAACTCCTTACATAATGAGTACACCGAAGCTGAAAGAGCTACATATGTAGCTGTAAGAACTTTTGAAGAAGGGGTATATACACCCAAGTGTGCCACCTTGGAGTGCCCCGATCCTACTCGTGAATAATAAAGATGGGACGTTGAGATTGTGCTTCAATTTCAGACAGTTGAACAAAGTGACTATTAAGAACAAGTATCCTTTGCCAAGGATCTATGATCTCTTTGATCAGTTGAAGGATGCCAAGATATTTTTAAAAATAGATCTCAGGTTAGGGTATCACCAGGTAAGGATAAAGGATGAAGACATTAGCAAGACCACCTTCAGAACAAGGTATGTTCATTATGAATTCACAGCGGTTCCATTTGGGTTATCAAATGCACCCACTGTTTTCATGTGTTTAATGAATGGTGTGTTCAGAGAATATCTGGACAAGTTTGTCATAGTCTTTTTGGATGACATCCTGGTGTATTCCAAGTCGGAGGAGGAGCATGAACAACATCTAAGGATGGTGTTGTAGGTGATAAGAGAGCACCAAATGTATGCTAAATTGAGCAAGTGCTCATTTTATCAAAAGAAGATCCATTACTTGGGGCATATAATTTCAAAGGATGGGATAGTTGTGGATCCTAAGAAGATAGAATCCATTAGAGAATGGTCAGTGCCAAAGAATGTGTCAGAAGTCAGATCCTGTATGGGTCTAGTTGGCTATTACAGAAGGTTCATTGCAGGGTTCTCAAGTATATCTCACCCCATCACTACCTTGCAAAGGAAGGAGAAAAAATTTCAATGGATAGAAGAATGTGAGAGAATCTTCTAGCAATTGAAGAAGTTGTTAAATAGTGCTCCAATCCCAAGGATTGTAGATCCAAATGAAGATTTTGTAGTGTGTACATATGCATGCAAAGTAGGATTGGGAGGATTCCTTAGTCAGAATGGGTTTGTAATATGTTATGAGTACAGGAAATTGAAAGAGCTTGAAAATAAATATGCGACTCATGATTTGGAGTTGGCATCCATAGTACACGCCCTGAAGAAATGGAGGCACTACCTCATGGGAAGGAGGTTTGAACTGAGGACAAACCATAACAGTCTGAAGTATTTTTTTGATCATCCAACATTGAATGCTAGGCAAAGTAGATGGTTGGAATTCCTTTGTGAGTACGACTTTGATATCAAGCATATCAAAGGAAAGGAGAAAAAAGTGGTTGATGCACTCAGGAGGAGAGTGCATGAACTACATGCTACAACCATTAGCATGTATCAAACTGATATTAAAGGAAAAATTTTGGAAGCTGCAAATCCATATTTGTAGTACATGGAATTGGTGACAAAGCTATAGCAAGGTAATATGCTACAGAAAGTGGAAGATTATAAATTGGAAGCTAATGGAACACTCCTGTACAAAAATAGAGTTTATGTACCTAATTCCTAGGAATTGAGAATTGTGATTTTAAAAGAAATGCATAATGTGCCTTATGCTGGGCACCCTGGATATTAGAAAACAATGGCAGCAGTTAAGATCCATTACTTATGGCCAGACATGAAGAAGGAAATTTCAAAATACATCGCTAGATGTATGGAGTGCGAGAAGGTCAAAGCTGAACATAGGCACCCAACAGGGTTGTTATAGCCCTTACCCATTCCCGAGTGGAAGTGGGAGGTAGTGACAATGGATTTCATCACAGGATTGCCCATAACTGGCAAGCAACATGATTCAATCATGCTGGTGGTGGATAAGCTTATGAAAGATGCCCATTTTATTCAATTGAAGAATAATCACAAGGAAGCTAATGTCACCGATATATATATGAGAGAAGTAGCACGATTGCACAGTATCCCCAAGACAATTGTGTCCGATAGAGACCCTAAATTTACCTCAAAGTTCTGGAAAGGGTTATTCAAAGGGTTCAGAATGAATTTGAACTTCAACACTACTTACCATCCTAAATCTGATGGGCAGACAGAGAGGGTGAACCAAGTGATAAAAGATATGCTAATGATGTATGTTATGGACAAACCATCTAAATGGGAAGACTACCTACACTTGGTAGAATTTGCCTACAACAATGGGTATGAAGCATCACTGAAGATGAGCTCGTTTGAAGCACTCTATGGAAAAAAGTGCAACATCCCAATAAGATGGGATAACCCAGCTGATAGGGAAATGGTTGGGCTAGAGTTTCTCAAGGAAATGGAAGAGAAAATGTTGAATATTTAGCAGAATTTGAAGGTTGCCCAAGACAGGCAGAAAAGTTACGCTGATAAGAACAGAACCCACAGGGAGTTTAAAGTGGGTGATCATGTTTTCTTGAAAGTGAAATCCAACAGAAGTTCTCTGAAGTTGGGAAACTATTCCAAGTTGGAAACCAGATATTGTGGGCCATTTGAAATCCTAGAAAGGATTGGGCCAGTTGCATATATGCATGCATTATCTGCATCCATGACTATGCATGATGTGTTTCATATTTCATTACTTAAGAAATATATACCTTATGATAATCACATAATTGATTGGAATGTGATTCATGTGGAGCAAAAAGAAATCTTGCAAGTGCCCGGTGCGCATATTGTACTGGAAGAGAAAACAACTCAGGGATCAAGCCATAGGGATTGTAAAGGTCCAGTGGACCTGGTACAGTCCTGAGGATGCAACATGGGAGCATGAGGATGCAATGCGGGTAGAATACCAACATCTTTTTGAAGATTTTGAAAATCTTTTCAATACTGTGTAAATAAGTTGTACTGAGGACATTGCAAAAATAAGGGGAGGGGATTGTAATATCCCCAAGGACAAGCCCCAATTGTATTTATGAATTGTGAACATGTTTTGTAGGCTGGTGAGCCGAGCAATTATAAGATGGTAATATTATGTATTATTAAGCCGGAGAGCCTAGGTGTTAAAGGCCAGGAGCCTATTTTTGTACATGTAACTATTCATATCAGTAATATAAAAACATCGTTGCGTGTAGACCGACCAAAAAGAAAGAATGATGGGGGACTAAGATTCCACTAAGTTGGGTAAGGGAGAGGGGGATGAGAGGTTGGAAAGAGGGGCTAAGCCTAAGGGATTAATTCCAAGAGAATAATAATAATTTATATTATTCCAAAATCTGATTAAAGGGATATGTCTTATCCTGAGTTCTGGGAAAGCGAATGAATGCTAAATGGAGTGCATATAGCTCCATGAAGACAAGTGTCGACCTGGGCACATGCAGTTAAAGCTGAAGAGTCATCTCATGTTGCGGGTTTTCTCCCCATTCTTCCATCCATCATCTAACGTGTTTGGACCTATGTCATCGACCTTTTCATTTGGACACACTTATGAGAAACTGCTCACTAGGGGGGGAAGTCGACTTGTGTTATCCTGTGAAACCAACATGTCTGCACTGGCCAAAACCGAGTTCGTACCTTAACCGTTTTTGGGTTGTTGCCTTTTTCTTGAGCCATATTGAATCGTTGTTGTTGTCCTCATTTTTCTAGAACTAAGTGGAAGCTATTGAAGAAGCGGGTTGTCAGGCCCGTGGTTGAAGAGGCAGGTTGTCAGGTTGTGAGAAGCTCTCTCCAGGTGAGAGAGTTTTTTGGGAAGTATTTTTCTCCTAGAGAGAGCCCAGCACCAGCTACGGAGCTCTGAGAATTCCTGATCTATCCTATTGTCAAGACTCGGAGAAGGGAAGTGGAGCAACCGATGGACTATGGAACAGTGAAGGTGCATATTTCCAGGTTGGAACATGCATGTGGGGAATGAGAGTTCGTGAGTAGTGGGTGTAAGAAGGCTCATGGAGAGAATCCTTCCAGTTGTACTGTGCAGTTTCCTGTAACCTCAGCCTAATCTAGGATTCCCTTGGCTTGGGTGGAGCTTAGTCCCATCTCAGGGGTGACTCACTGTTGAGCATGATGAGCAGTAAGGTCTATGGCTGGGAGGTTCATGGAATGCCTACACATAGTTGGTGGTTTCTACTCCAGTTAAAATATAAGTATCATCCGGTGCTTAATTATGTATGTTATTCATGTTTTTGTTACTTGAAATGTTATCACGTGTTTCGTTGCATGTGGACTTACTGTCAATTCCATTTGGATCTGTATGGTAGAAGTAACTCTGTGTTAATTGTTTTAAATTCATTAAAATGCATGTTATATATATATGTGAATGTTCCTCATAGTGGCGTTGCACGGCCTGTTGGTGGCTGGGGATGTTACAGTGTTATAGTTTTGCTCTGATTCTGATAGTTTTCTACTCACAAATGCTATAGGATGATCCAAATCTCTTGCTCTTGGCTACGCCAAAATAGCTCCAAGTGATATGCTTGATGCATCTACATGTACATTGAATGTCTTCTCCTAGTCTCGAAATACTAGTATTGGCGCGGTGACCATTTTTTCTTTCAACGTATCCAGACCATGTTGAAAATATTCATTCCAGTGAAACTTTGTATCTTTCCTTAACAATTTCTCCATTGGCGTGGTGATCTGCACTTTCCCTTTGATAAATTTTATGTAGTATCTTGTGTGTCCCAATGTCACTCTTAGTTGACGAAATTGTTTTGGTGGTGTAAAGTTAACAATTACTGCGATCTTTGTGGGATCTACTAGCAAGCCTTGCCTGCATACTATATGGCCCAACAGTATCCCAAACAATGTTCTGAAGATGCATTTTTTGATGTTTAATGATATCTGGCATTGTCTTCATCTTTCTAACATCAGCCACAATATCTCTACATGGTCTTTTAATAGACTATAGACTATCTAATCGTCCAAGTATACCTCTAGAAACTAGTAGATAAATTTCTTAAATGCAGCGATGACTACTCTGGAAAATATTGTTGGTGCATTCTTCAGTCCAAATGGCATGATTGTGTACTAGTAGGATCCCCATTCTATAGAAAACGTGCTCTTTTATCTATCTTCCTGTGCTATCTTGATCTGGTGGTAGCCTGAGAATCCATCAGTGAATGAGTAAACTTTGTGTCCTTATTAAAAAATGTATGAGCAATTGTAATTCCATTCATTGAAGGACGTATTAAATTTTTTGGCAATTGTAATTCACAATTGTGATTCCATCCATTGTAATTTTGGCATTTGAGCATTATAGAGTGCACTAATTGTTTGGAAGTGGACCCAGAGAAGTAGCCCAAGATGGGTGAACTCTGTTATCAACTCTTGTTTTTTTTAAGTTCTTTTATTTTCTATTCTGTTATCTCTCATTTTCCCACAAGTTAATCATCAATTAATGAATTTTTGGATAAGTAAGGGGATTCACATCATTTTTGCAAATAGTCAATACAATGATAATTTCTGAATCAGGTTAGATGCTGATGTGTTTTTAAAGAATAATTAACATCCAAGGATTTTTGGATCATTCTTCCAAATCTGCAACAACCATTCATATAACAAACACCCCACCTATTATAAGGAGCATTGCTTCATTTTCTATGCCTGAGAAAAATTGAAGCATTATATTCTAGAAAAGGAAATAATGATCCACACCAAACACATGCTTTAACAATTTATGCAAAACCCAGGAAAATTGCAAAATTCCATCAAAGGTGGTCCACATACCTTTAGTAGTTCCACTTGAAAATCAAGTCCAATAGTGGCAAGACCAATAGAGTTGCAAACTAACTTCAACAAGCCTCTAGTTGTGTCATTGACCACAATCCTCAATTATGATGGACACATGAATTCATAGTGGCCCCAAACCTATGGCAGTGATTCCAATTTCATTCCTACATATGAGAGATTGTTCCAATGTAAACAAATTTCAAACTTTCACCATCATTATGGACTTTTGTGCAATTGGGAACATCTTTATATTCCTCTAGGAAAGTTTTAGAAGATGATTCGAGAGGAACACTACATTGGGGTGGCAGGTCATTTTGGCATGGAGAAGACACTGTAAATGTTGTATAAGTACTTCCACTAGGAAAATATCCAATAGGGTGTTATAAAATATATTAGATCATGCATTACTTGTGCGATCACTATACTCACAATCAAGAAGCAAAATTTGTTTTGAGCATTAATCTCCATGGATTTTATGTCAATTTCACACTACATTCAACCAATCATGGTCAATATTGTGTTTTTGTCATTATTGATTGGTTCTCTAAGATAATAGTTTTAGTACCCTACAAGAAGAATGTAAAAGTGGAGGCCATTGGATAAGCTCTTCTAAGAGCATCTTTGGGTTCATTTTGGGTTTCCAAAGACAATGGTCTCTGAAAGGGACAACAAGGTCTTAAGTATCCTCTGGTATAACCTTTGTTCCATGATGCACACCAAGCTAACAAAATCCACTACCTTTCATCCCTAGACTAATGGACATGCAAATGTGGTCAACAAGATGATTGTACATATCCTCAAAATGTACAACCCCAATCATCCACGTACATGGGATAAAACTTTCCATATTTTTAACATGGATATGATATGTTTCTTCACAATTCTATCCACAACAATACTTTTTAGTGGTGGCCAATGTTCCATATATTGGCCCTAATTTATGTAGTTATGCCCATTGTATTGCCATAAGAAGAGTCCTCCCATGCTCATTATGAGAAACATAAGGAACCAAAATATGTTGAATAGATCCAATGCATCCAACAAGAAGTTCATGATATTTTGTAGAAAACTAATGCAAAAGTATAAGCAACAACACAATCAACATTTTGTTCCACACAGATTCTAGATTGGTGTCAAGGTATGATTGCATTTATATAAACAATAACTCATCGGCCCCCACAAGAAGATCAAACAACTTCATTATAGACCATACAACATCACCAAGGTCATGGATGACAATGATGTTGAACTGAATCTCCTACCCTTCCTCATATTACAATCTATATTTAATGTGGAGTTGCTTCAAACATACTTCTCACCACTATTGGACACCTCGGAGGTGGAAAATAACTTATCCACTACAAATCAAAACTTTGACAACAATGAGCAAGCTATAATGGCCTAGATCATGGACACCAAGTTAAAAATCACACACCAACAAAAATATCACTGTATTGGCTTGTGAAAGTAGGGAAGTTTCTTTATCAAGGAAAGTGGTTCACCTTGAACCATATTCAACTAAATACCCCATGTTGTACATGAAATTAACACAATGGGGAACATTGCTACTCAATGGGGAAGCATTGATCAAAGTGTCCATCTAATGCCATCTTAGAAACAATCCTAATACTAGTAGTGTTTGGGATTTGAACTGCCATTGCATTTTTAAAGACTTTCCCATGCAGTTTTGGAGGGTTTTATGCCCCACTATCAAGGACAAATCAGTTTTCTAATATTCTTTCCAACAATATAAATAATACCCAAGGTGGAATGTCAAGAGAAAATATGTGATCTCTAAAAGAATTACCTTTTTTCAAACAACTAAGAATTCTCAAGCTCGACATTCATGCTCAACACTAACTTCATGCACATGTTAGAGTTATTCATGTAATACCCCAGTTTTAATCCTCAAATTAGAAATGTATATTTGCATATATGCTCGAGGGCCAAGCGATGTCGTATGTAAACAATTTGTGTCGAAAGCAATAAAAATAAAATACATCATCAACTGTAGACGGATAAGTACAAAGTCATGGGGGCTATGTTTCCACAAGATTGGGATCTAAAGGGACAGTTTAAGGAACTCCACATGCCTAGAATCATATGTCACCTCCATGGATCATTTTTTACTAAATATTTACCTCCTTTGACTTATTAAAACCAATCACTAAATGCATGTAAGAGGTTGGTGGGAAATTCATCTCACCTAGTTAAGAGAGCATGGGCTAAGTACACTCATGATGGGAATTGTATCATTGAATGCATGTAAGAAGTGTGTGAAAGAGTCATCTCATCTAGTTAGTGAAGCATGGGTTGGGTACAATCTTTTTGAATAATTGTGAGAGTCAAGCATGCATGGAAGAAGAAAAAAGGAAATTTGAGTAGAGGGAGGTAGTTAATTTTACAACTTGCGAAAATAGAGGAAAAATAGTTTTTGAGCTAGGATAAGAGTAGGAAGCCATATTGTGTTGAAGATATCTTGATGGAGATGAAAATTTCATGTAGAATTATCTTGTCATGCGTATGAGGAGTTATTCTATTGATTCATTAATAGAATTTAGTTTTAACTTTCATACTATACTTGTATTTTATCTTGTGTCCCCCCTATAATAATATGTTTTCTTTCATTTCATTCTCAATACAATCCAAATCAAATCTTGTCAACAAAAAAAGGCAACTAGAGCTAAGGGAACATAGCAACTCATAATCCTTATATTTTATCATTATATTTTATCTCAACTCATAATCTAAATCATGACATGTATATTTATGAATGTTATTACGGTTTTGAAAATGTCACAGTGATATATTTCCTAGTGTATTTTAAGTTCCAAGAAAACAATTTATAAAAATAATTCCTAGTTTTTGAGTTATAAAAAAATGTTTTGTAATATAACAAGTGGAGAGAAATTCAATTCTTTAAGAATATCATTTGACATCTCTTTGCCAAGATTATCTTGTGATTTTCCGAGCTTCCATGCCATTTCAATAATCAAACTTCTATAAGATGTGTCATGATCTATCAAGTATATTGAAAGTTTATCTCTTATATCTTTATTGGGAATTTTGATAAGATGTTTGTAACAATCCCATTAGACTAAACTCTCACTATATCATAGTTTGTTCATATAACTTAATGATGTGCTTTTTTGGATAATGAAGATGAAAATAGAAAGTAAGTAGAAATAACACAATAAGGGAAATTAAAAAAAAACAAAAATAATCCAAACAAAAATTAGAACTAAATGTTAATCCTAACAAAAATATAACTAAAAATAAGAATTTTATAAAAAATTACATGAAAAACAAGTATAATAAACCATTTAAAGAAATCAACTTTTACATCTCCATCTACCTATTAAAACTCAGAAGTATAAGTTTAGGGTCCTATATATGTTATTCAAAGACACACTCGGTAACCACCATCTTTCCTACTTCTCTCTAAACAACAAGAAATTATATGCAAATTCCCAATCAATTAACTTTATGAGTTGCTGAACAAGTCTCCAAGGTATTTTGTTCATTGTTGCTTGATAACAACATATTCAAAGGTTACTATTTAGTGAAGCAGATGCAATTTCCCTTCTACTCACTGGATTATATCTGCCAGGCTGAGCTGTGGGACTCATGGAGTTAGTCTGTACACTTCCACTCTGACTGATTCTTGCAAAATGGCCAGGCATGCAACTGTACAAACTATACACAGATGCAGGTTCTGTCTCAAGGGCAGGGTTCTGGTTGCTTGTAGAAAAGCCAGATCTCCTAGAACTCGCATGCATGCCGGTACTATGGCTAGTTATTGCATTCTGAAAGTTAGTATTCAGATGTTCTGTAGATGAGCAAGACCTGAATTGATGCACACCACCATGAATACTATTTGACAAAGCAGAATTGACTGCTTTTCTACCAATGTTATTACTTATGTCAGTTGGATCTATGGAACTCGTGGAGTTTGCAAGAATGCCTCTACTCTGGTCAAGATAGTTTTCAAATGAATCTGTAGATGAATCTCCTGGAACTTGCATGCATGCTGTAAACGAATCTCCTGGAAATTGTTCTTCTACCAATGCTATGTGGATCTATGGAACTCATAGAGCTTGCAAAGGAAAAAGGCCCTTGTGAAGAGACAGGGCCTGTCAATGAAGAAGGCCTGAATTGACTTGCTGCATTTTGGAAAATGTTTGAGGGAATATGTGTAGATCTCCTACTAACCAGAACTGTAGATTTACTACTAGATAATCGAGGTATGACATCATCAACAATGGACAGTGATATCATCTTCTTGTAGGAATGCCTTAATTTGCTCCATTTGTCTTCTTTATCTGAGGCATGACAGTGATCACTCATGGAATTTCTTTGGCCCCAAAGCAAGCATGGAGCAGGCTTGTCACATACATAGCAATGACACTGCATAGTTGAATTACATGAGAAGCAATGTCCTGGACAAGTGTTCTTTAAATACAATATTATCACAAGCAATCTCTATGTAAATAGAGAGCACATAAAAATTCAACATACATCACATGGTTCACATGTACAATTCAAACCAAACTTTGAAAAATAATAACTATTCTTCCAAACTCTGAACTTAAATAGATTGTGCCTCAGTTGACTTTTTCTCATGGCTCACAAGGCTTGACTAGGCTCACAGAGGTTGTACACTCCCCCTGACTTTTTCACTAGTCTGTCTATGATCACAGAGGTTGTACGTTCCCCCTAAATTTTTCAGTAGATTGTCTATGCTCACAGAGGTTGTACATTCCCACTGACTTTTTCATTAGACTCACATAGCATCTCGTTCATCGTGACTTTTTGTTTGACCCATAGAGGTTGTACGTTCCCCTTCGATTTTGTCAATACCTCACAAGACTGGTTGATTCTCCAAATCTCCCTGGCTAGCCTCAGGGTGGCCCATATGGCCTCTCACTGGACAATGATTGTCGATGCTGCCAAATTTAACACACATACCTTTAGTAGTTCCACTTGAAAATTGAGTGGCAACCATACTGGTTCTTTGCTTCCATGTGTGGCTGCCATGTATTCATCTTCTTTTGTTGACAATGCTATGACCACCTATCGCTTACTCATATAGCTTATTGCTCCATCCAACATATTGAAGACATATTTGTTGGTCATCCTCTGTCGATCCATATCTGTTATCCACAAATTTGGTTATTGTGATGATGTCATGATGATATCATGATGATGGAAAATCAATCTCTTTACCAAGAATACTTTCCTGAGAAAAGTTACAGTTGTCTTCTTCCAGAACTCACATTTTGAAACATG
>JZKD02S1613837.1:327610-349747 GCA_000966675.3 Picea glauca | reverse complement strand
GTCACTTTATTACATAATTCCTTGATCATATGTATAGACTAGTCATTGAATATCTTAATCTGCCTTTACTTCGATTGGTTCGTTTTGTTGTGATATGGATGGGACGAGAGCATTGGAGCGAAGCTTGGAACAACAAGGATCTAAGGAAAGAGTTCATAAGGTATGTCCATAACCCTTATCTCTTAGTTCATTCAATAGGCTAGATCTAGGGAAAGTGTATTATTCTGTCTTGTTTTGTTCTAGATACCAGGTGGATCTAGGGAGATCGGTTTGTGTCCGCACTCACGGATTTAACCTATAACAATATCTCTAGCCCAATCAGTGTCAACAAAGCCATGTACATTTAATTTACCACTATTACCTCTAGGATTTTCTTGGTTGCATATAGCATAGTCCTTTGTGCCACACAAATACCTGAATACTCTCTTGATAGTTTTCCAGTTCTCCTTTCTAGGTGTCAACTTGTACTTGATAAACACTTTGTAATATCCCTGATCCCATTGATCAAGATATTTTCTACTGATCTAATGTTCTGTCTTTAGGATATGATACACTGGGGGGTTTCTGGATTCGTTTTAGTTGTATGTTTGAGATCTTGATGGTTATTGCATGTGCATGTGGGTTATTGCATGTGCATGTTGGTTATTGCATGTGCATGTTGCATATTTATGGTTTAAATAGCATATAAGGATGCATGCGGAAGTTAAGAACATCAACTGCTCAATAAAATGTATTATACAACTAAAGCATGGAAATACAATAGCATACTAGAAATATAGAATATAATCATCAGCTAGATCTCATGGATCATCACTGGAATACAAGAAAATAACATCAAAATACCTGTGATCAGAGTATGATAGAAGATCTGATGCATGCATGGATAGATTGGCAAAAATATGTGATTCTGGAGAAGTATGGTAACCGCTACCAGCTGGAAAACTTGTCCGGAAGAATAAACCATTGAAATTCACCAAAAACTGCTCCAATAGAAGTGCCCTGGCCTCTAGACTAAAATGGATGAGTGCTGGATCTTGGATCTGGTCTCTGAGGCATTGGATCTAGACCCTTGTGGGGTTTGCGCGCCTCCTGGGACACTGGATGCACCCCAAAGGATTCCACCAATGGAATCTATTGCTATAGGGCTCAAAACGATCATCTCTCCAAATGTGGAACTGGGTCGAAAGGATTTTCCTGGACCTACTCTGATACTTTGCATGCAACCCCCAACTGTCTGTCCGGAAGAGCTTGGCCCTAAGTGGCCAGATGGTGCACTCTGAATGATTCCACCATCGAAATCTGATGGGAAGTAGCTCAATCTAAGTGCCCTGGTTAGATCTCAACTGGGTCGGAAGGAAAATGTAATCAGAGCTCTGTCCTCATGCAGCTCGTCAAACCCTAAATCTGACTTGCGCCCTCACTGGATGAGTTGCGCACACTGTACTGGATTCTCCTGAATAGCTTGGTGAAATACCTGGCTGGTATCTCCGATGGGCTAGGGTGTGTCTATCAACACCAAAATCGATCAATGGTGGTGGTTTCCTCTAGAAATCGACAAAACAGCAAGGTCGACTCTCTTCCTCCTCTGGGAACTCTCAACATCAAATCATAACAATGCATAATGAATTAGGTTGGTTTACCCTTCCTTTATAGCTTCCCGAAACCCTAATTCATTGTTGACCTTTTCCCTCCAAGTGACTTTCACTTTATTTTATTATTCCTTGATTAAATCACTTAATTAATTAATTAATTAACCATTTTACCTCTAAAAAGTGATTTATCCATCCCGATGGCTTCTCTGACCACTGAAAGTCACTTATCATCATCTTATCATGTAATGCTCTTCCTCCCGATTCTGATGAGCTATTACACTAAGAGGTTTATCTAAGTAATATGCCCATTATGACCTTCTTAGTGAATTTAATTAAGATATGACCCATAATAACTCAAAATTACGAAAATCGTCAGAATGCAACAGAACCAAAGCCAAGCTATGCATAATGGATCATGATGATGACTGATGCAAGTCAGGCCTAATAAAACCCCTCAATATCTATCAAACTCTCTGTGACCCCTATCTGGCTACTCTGGTAGGCATAACACTCTGTAATGTTATAGTGTCCCAAAATGGGGACATTACAGTCCTCCCTGCTGGAATATTTCTTGTCCTCAAGCAATAACTGAATCCAACTACATATGATATCAGGGTTTCATATCCACCTGTGTGACACAAGGTAGACTCCCCTCAATATGTGGCCTCTCCAAGTGCTCACCACGCATGACACCCACATGCTCCTGATGAGTAGAATGATCAACTCCCCGAGCAACCACTCTACTCGAAACTCAACTCCATCAATCAAGGAACTACCAAGCAATCCAATCCCTGGATCCCATATCTGAATGTGAACTACAATGCATCGTGAAATATAGTCCTATAACATATCACTACCATGAGTCTCCTACAAATAGAACACGGTCTCAACCTAAAATGAGTCTGTCTTCCAAGACTGTACCAACCCCAACATGACCTCCACCAACTGAACATTTTGATTCCATAGTGAGGTACTACAAGACCTTAATGAATCACCAACAAGTGACATGTTCCCCCCAATACTGAAGCTCACTAGAAAGTCAAAGTGACTTCCCCCTCCAAAGATCCACTCATATCCATCAGTCAATGAAATGCCCAGCCTTGTAATCCCAGGGTCCCATGCTAGCCTCTGACAGGGACCATCACAAAGACACTGCACTACTGTGATCATGACTATCCACTCAAAATATAAATACTAGATCCCCCACTCCTGGATCCTCACGCTGAAATACCTGTGAAAAATGGGCCTGTTGTCAAGAAGTTGAATCTATAAAGGTATCTCTATGGAATCATCATCTTCCAAACCACCTCCATACTCGATCATGAGTATCAATAGGGAGAACTTGTCTCGCCATATAGAACAAGTCCCTGCAAGCCCTCTCAAAACCATCCAAGAGTGAAGTATGTTTCTCTTTGGCACAACCCGGGCCATCATAAGATGAAACAACCCACTAACCAAATGGACTCTCGGATCCCATGGAAAAATTGGAAGTTCATAACTTCCAATCCTCGCTAACTGCTCGTGTGTCATACTGATAACTGTCAGAAGCGCTCCATCCTCATCCCAATGAGAATATGAATTTGTGTCACCCTCTAAGATATCTTTTATCCCATGGCCTATGATTCTCACCATCATGCCCAAGGTCTCAACTGTCTGTCTCTGATGATCCACCCCTATCCTACTGTATGCAATAAAGACACTCCTGTCAGGTGGTCTCAGCCTACCCACTCTCCATGTCCCCTGCCATTGTCTATCTCCCCCTATGTTGTTGTCAATGATGAAAGTATCAGGAGAAGCTAACAGAAACATTTGTAATCGACTGTAGGACTGGAAAGTATCATATGCTTTGGTCAATCCCCAGGATTGGACCAAAACCTCATCCACTCGCACCCATGGTGAATCATCATCTAAACTCCAACTATCGGATACAACAATAGATAACTCCACAAACTGTTGGTCAATCACTCTCCCTCCATCATCACTCAAATAGATGATGCTACTGTGAAGGTGATCTCCCAGAACTATGTGTTGCTGCATGGGGGAGGAATCTCCATGCTGCACTAAGTGTGTCTCCTCTCTGCAATCCAATGCGTCCCCATGAATCCCACTATACATATATGTATGTCTCTGTGAACTACCACTCATCACCGTATGCCTCTGCATACTCACGTGATCTCTTGTATACACCTACAACATCATGGATCCTGGGTGTACTACGGGGTCATCCACTACATGAAGGTCAACCAATCCTGGAACATAAATGGAAGTGTCCTCATAACTGCCCTTGGCTCTGGAATCCTCATGTGTATGTGTGTGCCCAACTGTCTCAACACCCCTCGTGAAGGGTGGTCCCTATGACCTATGGACATCCTCCAACAATGTAACTGAGCAACATATCTAACTCTCTTTCGAGATAGATATAGTGTATCTCTAACCAGTCTCCTCAATGATCTCATCTAATCCGAACTTTGATTCTTGAGGGATTGTATGTTTTCCTTCCAAGAATCCTCGTGTGCTCACCAACTCATGAGTGAGTCGGTCCAACTCCAACTCTTTCTCCCTCAGGGCCCTACGATACATCTCGCCAACCTCCAATAGGTAATCTCTATCCATAAACAACTGTCGGTAGTCGGCCCTCATCATAGTTAGTCTTTCCCTAAGAGTATGAAAGTCATCCATGGAAAATCCCCCATCTGAACTATCATGTGCCATCGATGCCCTCTAACAATAATCTGCCACCAATGTGTGTGTATCGTCCATGCATCTAGTGTCTACCATGATCATGTCCTTATTGACTCTCAATTTTCCCGTCCAGTGTCGTGACTCTTGATCAGAGTCCCGCTGAGGTCGTACATCATGATCCTCACTGCTAGTGCCAACAATGGAATCCCCAACAACACACTCCTCAAAAGATAAGGCACTGAATTGCCCACTGTCCACTATGCTACTGAGTCCTCCTGTATGACACTGCACACCATCACCAACTGCTTCCCCCATGTGAATCACATTGTATCCTGTATGGGCAGCTGTATCCTCCTGTGCGCTCACTCTACTAATGTCATCTGCACATGGATCCCATACGGATGTGTCTAGACATGAGATATGATCATCCCAACCCATGTAGAGTGCACCCTCATCACTGTGGACTGGTCCTAGAAGTGAGTATCCTATCAAACTGTCAGTTTCCACAACCTGATCTAGCAATGGACTCTCCAAAAGAGGTGACTCCCTCTCCCCATACTAGTGGGTATGTGTAAGGTCAATTGTCTCCCAGTCATGTCTCTCCTCTTGGGTTTGCAGATCCATATGTCCCTAGTGTACAATCCTCACACAAGGCTCCTCCACCATGTCAGGAATTCCACTGATATCCTCATGTGTCGTGGCTAGCATAGGTGACTGAGAATATGAAAAATGTGTCTCACTCATCATAGGAATCTCATCATCCTCCATACATGACTTCCTAGAAGCCATGTCTACACCCATAGGTAGGTCATCCAACATCCTAATCTCATCATGTCTAAGTGCCAACACATATGAATCCTCACAAGTGTCACCACTATGCTGAAGTGTTGAATCCTTAACATTACCTGATGGGGAAGATGAAGTACGTGCACTATCATCCCGTCCATCCAACTATCCCTCAAATGCACAAGAGTCACTAGCCTCCGTCTCGACCATCTAGTTGAGCTTGTAGTACATGTCTAACTTTTGTACCCCAGCTCTGGCAGTGCATTTAGACGATTCGTCAAAAGAAGGTATGGTGAGTTTACCAACTTTTCGGATGAAATCTATGTTATGCCCCTATTGTTGTTGATGTCCTCCTCTCTGAGGTTCTCTAGGATGGTTCATGCCCCTAAGTCCACTATACTCGATGAGTGTCATGCCATTATGGAAGTCATGACCCAATGTTGCATACTCCCTCCTGTACTCCGCAATGTTTTCTGCCTCAGTGGGAGACCTTTGTGCTAACGACTGTTGTGTTGTTGCTGGAGGTGCCCTCTAAAAAGTAGGGAACCATGGTCTGGGAATCCTACTCGAAGATGTGTATGTGCGAGTAGGTGTCTGGGGTCTACAGCGTGCCCTCGAGTTCCCCTGTGCTGTATGTGGGGCTGGTGTGCCCGGGGTGTCCACTATAGCTAATCTATCATCCAACTGCGCCAAAGAATTCTTCATGGTCTGCTGAATGACTATCAAATCATTGACTACCTGTATGAAGGTTGCCTCTCGATCCATGGGTGCCTTACCAGTGCCCTTTGACCTCTCATATCTATCTCCCCACATCCTCTCTGCCTTTTGGGTCACCCACTGAACTCATCAACTTTAGTCACAGGCTGGCAGGACTAAAGATATGATACCACTGTAATATCCCTGATCCCGCTTATCAAGATATTTGCTACTGATCTAATGTTATGTCTTGCAGATTTGATACATTGGGGGGTTTCTAGATGTGTTTCAATTGTATGTTTGAGATCTTAATGGTTATTGCATGTGCATGTGGGTTATTGCATGTGCATGTTGGTTATTGCATGTGTATGTTGCGTATTTATGGTTTAAATAGCATATAAGGATGCATGTGGAAGTAAAGAACATCAACTTCTCAATAACATGTATTATACGACTCAAGCATGGAAATACAATAGCATACTAGAAATATAGAATATAATCGTCAGCTAGATCTCGTGGATCGTCACTGGAATACAAGCAAATAACATCAAAATGCCCATGATCAGAAGATGATAATAGATCTGATGCATGCACAGATAGATCGACAAAAATATGTGATTCCAGAGAAGTACAGTAACCGCTACCAGCTGGAAAAATCGTCTGAAAGAATAAACCATCAGAATGTGTTAGAACTGCTCCAATAGAAGTTCCCTAGCCTCTAGACTGAAATGGATGAGTGTTGGATCTCGGATCTGGTCTCTAAGGCACTGGATATGGACCCCTGGGGGTTTGCGCACCTCCTGGGACATTGGATGCGCCCCAAAGGATTCCACCAAGGGAATCTACTGCTATAGGGCTCAAAACAATTGTCTCGCCAAATGCAGAATTGGGTTGGAAGGATTTTCCCGGATCTACTTTGATACTCTGCATGCAACCTCCAACTGTTTTTCCAGAAGAGCTACGCCCTAAATGGTCGGATGGTGCACTCTGAATGATTCCACTGTCAAAATCTGATGGGAAGTAGCTCAATCTAAGCGCCCTGGCTGGATCTCAACTGGGTCGGAAGGAAAGTGTAATCAAAGCTCTATCCTCGTGCAGCTCCTCAAACCCTAAATCTGACTTGCGCCCTCACTGGATAAGTTGAGCACACTATACTGGATTCTCCTGAATAGCTCGGTGAAATACCTGGCTGGTATCTTCGATGGGCTAGGGTGTGTCTCTTAACACCGAAACTGATCAATGGTGGTGGTTTCCTCCAAAAATCCACAAAACAGCAAGGTAGACTCTCTTCCTCCTCTGGGAACTCTCAACATCAAATCATAACAATGCATAATGAATTAGGTTGGTTTACCCTTCCTTTATAGCTTTCCGAAACCCTAATTCATTGTTGACCTTTTCCCTCCAAGTGACTTTCACTTTATTTTATTATTCCTTGATTAAATCACTTAATTAATTAATTAATTAACCATTTTACCTCTAAAAAGTGATTTATCCATCCTGATGGCTTCTCCGGCCACTGAAAGTTACTTCTCATCATCTTATCTTGTAATGATTTTCCTCTCGATTCCGATGAGATATTACACTAAGAGGTTTCTCCAAGTAATATGCCCATTATGACCTTCTTAGTGAATTTAATTAAGATATGACCCATAATAACTCAAAATTACAGAAATCATCAGAATGCAACAGAACCAAATCCAAGTTGTGCAGAATGGATCCTGATGATGAACGATGGAAGTTGGGCCCAATAAAACCCCTCAATATCTCTCAAAATCTCTGTCACCCCTATTTGGCTACTCTGGTAGGCATAACACTTTGTAATGTTATAATGTCCCAAAATGGGGACATTACACACTCCCACTACATGGGAAATGTCTTGTCGAGTGCAGACCATCGCATACATTAGACTACCAAAACAAATTGCATAGGGAACATGTACCATGTCCTCTATTTATTCCTGAGTCTTTGGACATTGTTCAATAGTTAGCCTTGCTCCCACAGGAATTGGCACCTTCATCGATTTGCAATCCTACATGTTGAAACGTTTCAGAACAGTTTCAATATATTCTGTCTGATTCAACCAGAGATTTCTAGCAACTCAATCTCTCTTAATATCCATCCCCATAATGAAGTTAGTTGCACCGAGATCCTTCATGTCTAACTTGGAGGATAACTACTTCTTCACCTCCTTTATTGCATCCATGTTGTTTCCATTCAATAACATGTCATCGACATAAAAAGATTCATATATGAAACTCCCACCTTCTTCCTTGGAATATATGCAGTGATCATTTTTACTTCTTACAAATCCCAAACTAAGGATGTATCTATCGAACTTCTGGTACCACATCCTTGGCAATTTCTTTAGACCATAAAGGGATATTTTCAATTTACACATCAAATATTTATTTTCCTTTACTACAAATCCTTCAATTTGTTTCATGTAGATTTCCTCTTCTAGGTCCCCATGTAGAAACATTGTATTCACATCCATTCGTTCTATTTCCAGATCAAATGTTGTAGCCAGAGACATTAGTACTCTAATGGAAGTTAATTGTGCAACAAGGGAAAAAATCTCACCAAAGTTGACTCCCTCGACTTGGGAATATCCTTTCTATTCCAGTCGAGCTTTGAACTTCTTGACTTGTCCTATGACATTCATATTCTTCTTGAATACCCATTTGCTACTAATGATATTTCTTCCACTAGGTAACTTGACTAAATCCCATGTCTCATTCTTGTGCAAGGATTCCATCTCTTCCACTATGGAGTCCTTCCATAGTTTACTGTTGGTTTTTTATTATACTTTATCAGTTACCTAATCTGATCTTACCTTAGTATCATAGGTTGACCCAGGTTCAGATGTAAAAATATTCCAACAAAATCCCTCTAAAACTATCGGCTACCCTGGTAAACCAGAAGGCAACACAACACACAGGGTGTATTACACAGTCTCACTCGAGATAGCTCTATGGGTGGCTACAATACTCAGGTGCCCTCAGCCTGGGCATGAGTGGAGATTTGTGGTTGTACCTTGTGTTCTTTATTTATGTAGTCTAACCTCTTGATTAAAATAGTCATTCTTATTCATGCATGTGGAGTATCATATCTAACTAGTTTTAAGTGAATTTTTAAAAGTTTTAAAGTTTTAAGTGAATATTTTATTCATCATAATTAAATTCAACTAAGAGAATGAAAAAAAGAGTGTCGAGTTAAAAATGTATAACATAAACATTATGAAATATTAATAAAATAATCATATAATTATTATGAAATAATACAAAATAAATAAGTTGTTTTTAAAATTTCAAGCATCATCAAGATCAAATAACTTTTTTAAGGAAGCGTCATCAAGATCAAATAACTACTTTTCAAGGAAAATGTGAACCATTTTCATAGTTAAAACAATTTTCAGATATGGTGTATGAATTTTTTGGAGATAAATTATGTATTTAAATTTTTTGAAATGTTCAACTTTTTGAATTAACACTCCAAAGTTGAAATATTAAAAAAAGAGTTTCAAAGTAAAAATTTTAAGTGTAAATACCAAAAATTTAAAGTGTAAATACCAAAGATTCATGAAAATTTGGAAAAACATTTGAAACACAATTAACAAGTACTAGATGCACTATGAAAATACATGTTATATGTCAACTTGGAGAAGTTCTCATTCAAGATAAAGATACTTCATTATCAAGGATACATTGTGAAGGACCATGGTGTGCATGTGACTCAAACAAAGATCCAAATCGTTCATGATAGGGTGATCCCTAAGGAACTAACGAAGTTTCATAGCATGTTGAGCCTCACAAATGTTTCCCACATGTTCATGTTGGGGTTCTCCCATATTACTTGCCCCTTGATCTAGGTGATTAAGGGTGGATCCATTTCCAAGTTTGATGAGGAGGGGAAAAAAAATTCCTTTAAGGATTTGAATCATTACTTCTACTCAGAATCAATCCTCATTTTTCGAAATCTACAACAACCATTCGAATCACAAACACCTCAGATGTGATAAGGAGATTTAGTTCAATGTCTATGCATGACAAAAATTGAAGCATTATATTTTAGGAAAGGAAATAGTGATCCACACCAACCACGTGCTTTTGCAATTAATGCAAACTCCAAGAAAATTGCAAAATTCCATCAAAGGTGGTCCACATTGTTAAATTTTGATCTTGATTTCTTATGTGGATTAATTCTTTTGTTTTCTTCAACACTTTGATTCCATCTTAATACACTTCAACAATACCAAATCATAACCGAATAGAAATGACTATGTAGATAAGTAAGCATGCACATCAACAACACATATACCCTAGGGAAACCCTGTACAGGGAGAAAAACCCCAGCAAACGATATTCCTTTATTGCATTAATAATGTAAAATCACTTACAAATATCCACCATGAATCTTTTTCTCTTAAATATCTTGCCAAGATGACTCTGACCTAAGAAAGACCTAAGAGACCTTTCTAAAATACACCTTTGATATGATGCCTCTATTGTTGATACACATCACTGATATGTTGTTGATATACGCCTCTGATATGTAGCCTCTATTGATGATATACATCATTGATATGCTTCTTTGGTATGATTCCTCTTTATCATTGATATGCGCCTCTATTGCTTCACCCTTAACCTGCATATCAAATTGTGTTGAAGAGAGGGGTCGAACTCTGCTTATATAGGCTGAAGAGGAGAAGAGGAGAGACTCAAAGTAGTAACATGTTTGCATGCTTTAATCATAACTCAACTTCATACTTTAGTTCAAACTTAGAACTAGACTTGAGACTGACATACTTTAGTTCAAAAATAGAAGTAGAATTGAGACTTTAGTTACAACTCATCATTACACTTTAGTTCAAAAATAGAACTAGACTTGAGACTGGTATACTTTAGTTCAAAAATAGAACTAGACTTGAGACTTCAGTTACAACTCAGCATTACACTTTAGTTCGAAAATAGAACTAGACTTGAGACTTCAGTTACAACTCAGCATTACACTTTAGTTCAAAATAGAACTAGACTTGATACTTCAGTTGCAACTCAACATTACACTTTAGTTCAAAAATAGAACTAGACTTAAGACTTCAGTTACAAATCAGCATTACACTTTAGTTCGAAAATAGAACTAGACTTGAGACTTCAATTACAACTCGACTCTTTATAAGGCAATTCAAAATTCTCTTCATGGTGGATAATGTTACACATGCCAACGCACTAGATCAATACATTTATATCATTTTAAATATTTAGGAATATCATTTGTTTCTAGCTCATAGGAATTTTATATTGAACCTAACATTTTTCTAGGTTCCTTGACTTTTGTTGATGGCTCACAAGGCTTCACTAGGCTCACAGAGGTTGTATGTTCCCCCTGACTTTTTCACTAGTCTGTCTATGCTCATAGAGTTTGTACGTTCCCCCTAACTTTTGCACTAGACTGTCTATGCTCATAGAGGTTGTACATTCCCCTTGACTTTTTCATTAGACTCACATAGAATCTCGTTCATCCTAAATTTTGGTTTGACTCACAGAGGTTGTACGTTCCCCCTGTCTTTTGTCAATACCTCACAAGACTGGTTGATTCTCCAAATCTCCTTGGCTAGCCTCAGGGTGGCCCATATGGCCTCTCATTGAAGAATGACTGTCGATGCTGTCAAATTTAACACTCCCTCTCAGCAAGGGAGTCATTCTCAGCCACACCAAGCTTGCCTCTCAGTTGCACAAACCGTCTCAAGGTCAGAGGCTTGGTCAGGATATCAACTACCTGCTCACTCGTGGCTATGTACTGTAACTTTACAGTTTTTCTATGGACCAAGTCTCGAATGTAGTGGTACCTCATGTCAATATGTTTTGACCTATCATGAAATACGGGGTTCTCTGTCAATTTTATGCAAATTCGATTATCACAATAAACCACCCTCGTCTCGAGCTTGTCTCCAAACAACCCAGAAAATAATGTTTTGAACCATATTGCTTCCTTGCTAGCATCACTTGCTGCAATGTACTCAGCCTTTGCTATACTCTGTGGAAGGGATCCCTACTTCTATCTTGACCAAGAGATCATAACGGATCCTAAATTAAAGCAGTATCCAAAAGTTCTTTTCCAATCCACTGGGCTTCCTGCCCAATCAACATCTGCATACACATGCAGAAATAAATCACCATTGGATGTATATCTTAGACCATAAGTAATGGTCCCTCTAAGATATCTCAATATGTGCTTTGTTGCCACCCAATGTCTTTGTCTCGGTTCAGTCATGAACTAACTCATTGCAATCACTGCATATCATATATCTGGCCTAGTTTGGATCATGTACACCAATGATCCAATCAACTACCTATATATGGTGAGATCCACCAAACCTGAACCTGTATTAGAATCATGTAGCTTCCTCAGGTTGCTAATCATCAAAGTAGACATGGATTTGCAATCCATCATACCAAACCTCTTTAGTACATCCACTGTGTATTTTCCTTATGCCAGAAATATCTCTCCCTTTCTTTGTCATACTTCCAATCCTAGGAAGTAATGCATCAAGCCTAAGTCTTTCATCTCGAATTCTGAGGTTAGATCCCTCTTACACCAGACTATTATCCCTTCATCTCCTGTTAGAAAGACATCATAAACATACATGATTAGTATAACAGGTTGGCTACCTCTTACCTTGAAGTACATATTTGCATCAACATCTCTTTTTTGAAATCCCAGGCTTTTAAGAAATCCATCAATCCTATCATACCAAAATATGGGAGCCTGCTTAAGACCATACAAGGCCTTCCTTGGCTTGCATACATGAGTTCCCTTGTTATGCAGTACACAACCATCTGGTTGTTCCACAAAGACCTCATGTTCAATCTTTCCATTCAAGAATGTTGTTTTTACATCCATATGATGTAGCTTCCAACCAAGAACGATAGCTAAAGTAATAATAGTTCGAATGGAGGTATACCTAGATACAGGGGCAAAAGTCTCTTCATAGTCTATTCCTTCTTTTTGAGTGAAGCATATGGCTACAAATATTTCTTTTAAATTTTCCACACTTCCATCAGCTAGATGTTTGATCTTATAGATCCATTTGGAAGAAACCATTGATTTGTCTTTTGGCCTCGACAAAATGTCCCAAACATTGTTCTTTATAATAGACCTATATTCCTCAAGCATGGCATCCTTCCATACTTGTAATTGATCTACTTCTTCAAATGAATAAGGTTTGGCATCACTAATTCTACTCATCAGTGCAACATAGCCTCCAAACCTATGAGGCCTCTTCCTTTCCCCGAAAGTTCCTTTGGGAGAATCTTTCCTTTCTACTTCCTGCACTATTTCTTTAAGCCACCCTGGATTCCTTTTGGCTGGAGGTTCTTAAAGATTTATTTATAACACTTCAGTAGGTTCTAGGGGCTCATTACTTATCCCTTCACGAGGTTTCTCCCTCTGATCATCCGACTCTTCATTTTCAGAAGAGGGTGAAGCTGATTGAACTGCTTCTGATTCCTGCTGAAGCTCTTTGGATTTCTTAAATGTGGCTTCCTCATGGAAATTCGCATCTATAATTACCTCTATTTTCCTTTGACCTGGTACATAAATCCTATAAGCCTTGGATTTCTCACTGTACCCCACAAAAACCCCTTTCTTTCCTGAGGGTTCCATCTTTGTCTTATTTTCCTTAGGGACATGAATGTACACATGACACCCAAATATCCTTAGATTCCCTACTTCAGGTTTGATCCCTTAGAATACCTCTTCAAGAGTCTTGTCCTTCAAGATAGCATGTGGACACCTATTATGAATATAAATGACAGTGGAGGTAGCTTCTACCCATAAAGAATTTGGCAGATCCTGGTCAAACATCATTGCTTTCGTTGCCTCACAAATTGTCTTGTTTTTCCTCTCAGCAACTACATTTTGCTGAGGGTTATATGGCACAGTCAACTGTCTCTTGATTCCTTATGGCTTGCATAAATACTCAAACTAAAGAGATTCAAACTCTCCTCCATTGTTTGTTCTAAGGATTTTGATGTGTTTTCCTATCTTCTTTTCAATAAAGGATTTATACTCTTTGAATTTATCAAATGTGTCACTTTTATATTTAAGAAAATATATCCAACATTTTCTTAAGTAATCATCAATAAAAACGACATAATACAAAAAAACATTGAGTGAGGGAGATGACATGGGACCACATACATCAGAATGAACTAGATCTAAGATGCCCTGAGCTATGTTGTCGCTATTAGGAAATTCTTTCTTTATATTTTTACCTAGCATGCATCCCTTACAAATTTCATTTTTACTAAGAGAAATAGAGGGCATGCCACATACCATGTTTTGTAGATCTGGAAGAGCTTTGTAATGAAGATGTCCAAGTCTTATGTTCCACAACTCACTGGAGATAGTCACATCATGAGCCAATGCTTGAACTGACTGTCTTGACACGATTTATAGTCCTCCACTGTGATTTTCAATGGGTTATGTTGTACTTAAGTGGCTACCTTTAGCCCATAGTAGTGCCTTCATGTCCTTGAAGATATCCCAATATCCCTTGTCCTCAAGGGTTGCAACTAATAGTAGATTCTTCTTAAGCCCTGGAACATATAATACTTCATCAACATGAAGCCTAGCATGAGATTCCAATCTGAAGGAGATAGAGCCTACTCCCTCTATCTTGTAACATTTATCATCCCCAAGCTCAACATGCTCTACAAAATATTTTGTCTCAAAATCTGAGAGTATCTCCTTGTACCTTGTCATGTGCTTTGATGCACCACTGTCTACCAACCAAGTTTTCAGCCCCATGAAAACTGAATTGGATAAGGCATAAACCGAGTAATATTATTTTCTATTTTCTTTCTCATTAGAAGGACTTTTCTGATTTCTTTTGGATTCATCATCCTTAGCAGCTAAGGCATGATGTTTCCCTTTCCTTGGATATTTCTTTCTAAACCAACAATCTTTATCAAAATGACCTAACCTATTACAACTAAAGAATTTAATCTTAGATGTATAAATATTCTTTCCTTTGAATGTACCTTTGGGGTTTGGATTCCTCTGAGAGCCTTTTTGGAAAGTGCCTTTCTTCTTTCCCTTGAATCTTGATGCTAAATCTGAGTGCTCTTTTTTCATTGGCTCGCTCCTGGTAGTTGTGTGAATCTCCTCCTGGAGGAAATCATGCCATAACCTCTCAAACGTGGTATGAATCTCTCTCCCACTTACGCTGGATAAGAAGGTCTCCCATGAAGAAGGAAGACTGTAAAAAATGCCCTGCACTAAATCATCATCATCCACTGTCACCCCTGTGACCAAAATATGATCTCTGATCTAGGCTATCCTGGAACAGAAAGATGCCACTAATTCACCTTTCTCCATCTTCAAATACTTAATCTTGTGCTTAAGTGTCCTCTTCTGACTTGGAGCCTGTTTCTCATACAGATTCACCAAGGTATCCATACAGTCCTTGGTAGTCATTAACGAAGTCATTGTAGGCATTATATTGTCTTTGACTGAGTCAAAGATGATTCTCTTTGCATTTTCTTGACTCTTCCTAAAGGTCTCTCTTCCTGCATTATTCGTGGGTTCCTCCACCACTGTGGTCACATACTGCTCAAGATCATGCTCCTGCAAGATATTTGTTATCCAGAGCTTCCACACATTGAAGTTGGTAGCTCCTTCGAGCCTATCCTCGACCCTAATTGAAATGGAGGATGCCATGGAATTCACATTGGAAACTTAATCAAGATAGCTTGGATCTGTGTGTACATGTTGCTGCACTTCAACACATTTAACACACCCTAAGATCTGATACCATGTTAAATTTTGAGCTTGATTTCTTATGAAGATTAATTCTTTTATTTTGTTCAACACTTTGATTCCATCTTAATATACTTCAACAATACCAAACCATAACTGAATAGAAATGACTATGTAGATAAGTAAGCATGCACATCAACAACACATACACCCTGGGGAAACTCTGTACAGGGAGAAAACCCCCAGAAAAATGATATTCCTTTATTGCATTAATAATGTAAGATCACTTACAAATATCCACCATGAATGTCCTTCTCATAAAGAGCTTTCCAAGATGACTCTAACCTGACAAATACCTAAGAGACCTTGTTGAAATACACCTCTGATATGTTGCCTCTATTGTTAATACACAACACTGATATATTATTGATATACGCCTCTGATATGCAGCCTATATTACTAATATACAACATTTATATGCTTCTTTGGTATGTTTCCTCTTTATCACTGATATGTGCCTCTATTGGTTCACCCTTAACCTGCATATCAAATTGTGTTGAAGAGAGGGGACGACCTCTGCTTATATAGGCTAAAGAGGAGAAGAGGAGAGACTCAAAATAGTAACATGTTTGCATGCTTTAATCATAAATCAAATTCATACTTTAGTTCCAACTTAAAACTAGACTTGAGATTGGTATAATTTAGTTCGAAAATAGAAGTATACTTGAGACTTTAGTTACAACTCAACATTACAATTTAGTTCGAAAATAGAACTAGACTTGAGATTGGTATACTTTAGTTCTAAAATAGAACTAGACTTGAGACTTCAGTTACAACTCAACATTACACTTTAGTTCGAAAATAGAAATAGACTTGAGACTTCAGTTACAACTCAACATTACACTTTAGTTTGAAGATAGAACTAGACTTGATACTTCAGTTGCAACTCAACATTACACTTTAGTTCGAAAATATAACTAGACTTGATACTTTAGTTGCAACTTGACATTACACTTTAGTTCGAAAATAAAACTAGACTTAAGACTTCAGTTACAACTCATCATTACACTTTAGTTCGAAAATAGAACTAGACTTGAGACTTTAATTACAACTCGAATCTTTACAAGGCAATTCAAAATTTTCTTCATGGTGGATAATGTTACATGTTCCAACGCACTAGATCAATATATTTATATCATTTGCAATATTTAGGAATATCGTTTGTTTCTAACTCATAGGAATTTTATATTCAACCTAAATTTTTCTAGGTGCCTTGACTTTTTCTCATGGCTCACAAGGCTTGACTAGGCTCACAGAGGTTGCACACTCCCCCTGACTTTTGCACTAGTCTGTCTATGATCACAGAGGTTGTACGTTCCCCCTCAATTTTTCACTAGATTGTCTATGCTCACAGAGGTTGTACATTCCCACTAAATTTTGCATTAGACTCACATAGCATCTCGTTCGTCCTGAGTTTTGGTTTGAATCACATAGGTTGTACATTCCCCCTGGATTTTTTCAATACCTCACAAGACTGGTTGATTCTCCAAATCTCCCTGGCTAGCCTCAGGGTGGCCCATATGCCCTCTCATTGGAGAATGATTGTCGATGCTACCAAATTTAACACACATACATTTAGTAGTTCCACTTGAAAATTGAGTGGCAACCATACTGCGTCTTTGCTTCCATGTGTGGTTGCCATGTATTCATATTCTTTTGTTGACAAGGATATGACCACCTATCGCTTACTCATATAGCTTATTTCTCCATTGAACATCTTGAAGACATATATGTTGGTCATCCTCCATTGATCCATATCTCCATCCCAATCAATGTCGACAAAGCCATGTACATTTACTTTACCATTGTCACCTCTAGGATTTCCTTGGTTTCATATAGCATAGTCCTTTGTGCCACACAAATACCCGAATACTCTCTTGATAGTTTTCCAGTGCTTCTTTCCAGGTGTCAACATGTACTTGATCAACAATCCCACTACATGGGAAATGTCTGGTTGACTGCAGACCATCGAATACATTAGAATACCAAAAAAAATTGCATAGGGAACACGTGCCATGTCCTCTATTTATTCCTGAGTCTTTGGACATTGTTCAATAGTTAGCCTTGCTCCCACGGGAATTGGCACCTTCATCGGTTTGCAATCCTGCATGTTGAAACGTTTCAGAACTATTTCAATATATTCCGTCTGATTCAACCAGAGATTTCTAGTAGCTCAAGCTCTCTTAATATCCATCCCCATAATGAATTTAGCTGCACCGAGATCCTTCATGTCTAACTTGGAAGATAACTACTTCTTCACCTCCTTTATTGCATCCATGTTGTTTCCATTCAATAACATGTCATCGACATAAAAAGATTCATATATGAAACTCCCACCTTCTTCCTTGGAATATATGCAGTGATCATCTTAACTTCTCACAAAACCCAAACTAAGGATGTATCTGTTGAACTTCAGGTACCACATCCTTGGCAATTTCTTTAGACCATAAAGGGATCTTTTCAGTTTACACACCAAATATTTCTTTCCCTTTACTACAAATCCTTCAAATTGTTTCATGTAGATTTCCTCTTCTAGGTCCCCATGTAGAAACATTGTATTCACATCCATTCATTCTATTTCCAGGTCAAATGTTGCAGCCAGAGACATTAGTACTCTAATGGAAGTTAATTTTGCAACAAGGGAAAAAATCTCACCAAAGTTAACTCCCTCGACTTGGGAATATCCTTTCTCTTCCAGTCGAGCTTTGAACTTCTCGACTTGTCCTACGACATTCATATTCTTCTTGAATACCCATTTTCTACTAACGAGATTTCTTTCACTAGGTAACTTGACTAAATCCCATGTCTCATTCTTGTGCAAGGATTCCATCTCTTCCACTATGGAGTCCTTCCATAGTTTACTGTTGGTTTTTTATTATACTTTATCGGTTACCTAATTTGATCTTACCTCACTGTCATAGGTTGACCCAGGTTTAGATGTAACAATATTCCAACAAAATCCCTCTAAAACTATCACCCCCCTGGTAAACCAGAATTCAACACAACACACGGGATGTATTACACAGTCTCACCCGAGATAGCTCTGTGGGTGGCTGCAATACTCAGGTTCTTACAGCCTAGGAATGAGTGGAGATTTGTGGTTGTACCTTGTGTTCTTTATTTATTTAGTCTAACCTATTGATTAAAATAGTCATTCTTATTCATGCATGTGGAGTATCATATCTAACTAGTTCCTTCATTAATTCATCTAGCATTTAATTCTTAACAACAATACGGATGCATACATTCAATCACATAACACAAGTTTTACCTTGGTTCACCCCATCCTAGGCTACATCCACAAAGATCTAGCTCTCAAGCTCTTTATTATGTCTCAACAATATGTCACATCGCACGTGTTTATAGTCTTCTATCTTACAATCTCCACAGGATTCTCGATCCCTGTGAGGATGACTAGATCACACCAGGATCCTTAGCATGCAATCTAACCCTCAGGATCAAGTTTCTCACTCCATCTCCAGCTCAACAACTTATGAAATATTACATTTCTTACAACCCTTTCAACTTTTGGACTCTCTCTACCTCTTTGTTCCTCTATCTCTCTCTCTGGTCCCCCTTTTATACCCCCTAAGTACTACTTATATATCTTCTTGGCTCATCAACCATTACAATATATTGTAAAAACCCTAACCCTAACATAGTTAGGTCTCCCTTGCATGCGCACCTTGCATGCTTCCCTCACATGTGTTGCTTTTCCTTCCAGTTGTCCCTTCTTTCCTTCATTCTTCTCTCCCCAAAAATATCCTTTTCCCCTAAATGGTTCTGCGTCCAACAGGCCCCCAACACTGACATGTGGATTGTGTCGAGCCACCTATTCTTTGTGTGCTTCTTCAAAAGCTCCTGCTAGAGTGTGGATCTTGTCTGTGAGTTCCCTTCCTTGTGTTTGAGTCTACACGGTCTTTTATTTGAGCGCATATAACACTTGTGCTATAATCTCCTCCCTGATAATTTATGCACACTTTTCCTGTGTTTGTGCCACATTATTCTTTTCCTCCTCTTCCTGTGCAATGACCTCCATTGCTAACTCTTGGAGAGGTTCCATTTGATCTTATCAGTCCTTTTTCTGCGTCTGCACAACTACTAGCTCTACTTGAAGCTACTTCATGTCCTGCATACCTTTGAGTTGCTTGATGATCTTCATCATTTTCTGCCTCTGCTTGAGGTCCTGGATGGATGTGCTTATATTTTCATCTTCCTGGTCCCAGTGCTGGACTTGTTGATCTTCTTCTAGCTTTGTCCATAGCTATGCTTCCCAATCAAACAAGTCAACAGTTTCACTAACTTGTCGTTCCATTTCATCCATCTATCTAGTTGCTTCTTTCTTCCTTTGTTCCTTCACCTTCGAGGGAGTGGTAGGAATGAGTTGTTCCCATAGGTTCTCGATCTCCTTATTGTATTGATAAATTGTTTTCACAATCTAATCAATTTTCTGCGTTGTTTGCACAATCTAATTGTTTGTGCAATCTAATCAATTGTTTGCACAATCTAATTGTTTGTGCACTTTTTGGAATTATGTCATAGGCTACAACCACTCCCTTCTCTATCCTATCCGCACGATATTTCTCATCCTTGGTCTCGAGATTGACTTGCTCGAGCACCAACTCCAACTCCTCTTTGTTGTCCTTAATGTGTTGCAACTTTGTTGTGTCTGTTCTTGCACATGACTGCACCTCCTATGTGGCACTGACTTGTATTTTGTATAGTGCCTTAGTTGGTATCTGCCCCATTACCAACTGTATCTGCGCCATATATTTCAAGGGTTTTTGGGCTACAATCTCATCTGTGTGCAACATGCTAGGTGTAATGTGGAAGGTTGGGCTCGCCTTTGCTATCGTCTGGATCATCTCATGTTCGCTCGACATAGCCTTGGCTCCTGCTTATGATGTTGCAGGGAATGGAATTGTTCCTCTGTCTTTCCCCTACGCTTCTGTAATATCCCTAGGACGAGCCCCAATTGTATTATGAATTGTAAACATGTTTTGTAGGCTGGTGAGCTGAGCAATTATAAGCTGGTAGGATTATGTGTTAGTATGTCGGAGAGTGTAGGTGTTAAAGGCCAGAAGCCTATTTTGAACATGTAAATATTCATATTATTAATATAATATGAATTCTGTTCAATTGGGCACATATTTATATTCCTCTAGGGAAGTGTGAGAAGATTATTTGAGAGGCACACTACAGTGGGGTGGCAGGTCGTTTTGGCATGGATAAGACAATGGAAATGTTGTAAAAGTACTTCCATAGGGAAAAGATCCAATAGGATGTTAGCAAATATATTAAATCATGCATTACTTGTACGATCAATGTACTCACAATCAAGAAGCATGGGTGAGTGCAAGCTAATGATGGTCTCTCATGATGCATTAGTGGCAATGCAAACCTAGAAAAATAACAATCAATTAACTTGGAGGGATTATTCAAGGTACTTTTACAATGAATTTGAATATGGTGTATGAATTTGAATTAAATTAGATTTTAGAATATACAAATTTCATTCATAGAAATTGTGAATAACTATATCAAATTTGATTTTTGCTAAGTATCTTATTTTTCCAACAAAATATAAGGTATCTTTTATAGTTGGTGCAAGTGTTGAGTACCTTGACGATGGAATTTCATTCAAAAAACTTGTATACTTGTAGAGAACCCGCTTTTCTTGTGTTGTGTATTTTTTGGAAAATTATAATATTAATTTTATATTTTCTTAAAATTATCAAAGTCAACATATAACTGAAATTACAAAGTCTTTTGTTCGTGTAGGCTAAGAGGGTTTTAACATGATCAAAAAAATTGTTTTTTTTTTAGATTGTAGATATCGGTGTCCTCTAGTACCACATATAACTCATTCGAGAAATGGTTACTCCAAAAAAAAATTGTAGACGAAATAAGAGAGGTATGTATTATAGGATTCTGATATATGCAAAGACAAAAATAGATTAAAAATAGTAAACAATACTAATTAAATTTTTTTTTATATATTTGGATTATGCATAGCTGAGTCTATCTATGTCTATAATTCATAAACAACTAAATTGTTTGACCTATAGAAAAATAACTTCAAACATAGAGATATATAGAGGTATTCACAAAAATGGAGGTTTTTATCAATTTGCAGAACAAACCACTAGGTTTGTCATCCCAA
Organism: Picea glauca; assembly: GCA_000966675.3. NCBI lineage: Eukaryota > Viridiplantae > Streptophyta > Pinopsida > Pinales > Pinaceae > Picea > Picea glauca. Next base: position 328,009 of record JZKD02S1613837.1, on the reverse strand, counting down.
ACCTAAATCAGAGGCAACCATGTCAGCATAGACGTTTTCAATTCCAACAAAAAAATTTGAATTCAAAATAATGTGCACGTGTTCTTAAGAGCTAACATGCGCTCTAGGAACGCACACACGTTCCTAAGAGAACACACACACTCTTATAAGTCATTTGTTCTTTTTCATTCCCATGTCCCTCTCTCTCTCTCTCTTACATCTACCCCCCCTCTTTGTCTCCCTCTCTACCCACTATGTTTGTATCCCTCTCTCTCCCTCACAATCCTATACATGGTAAGACCTATACATGACAAGACTTATACATCACAAGGCATGGAAAGACCTAGACCTAGACATGGAAAGAGTTATACATCACAAGGCATAGAAAGACCCCGACCTAGAACTTTCCTTAACATGCTT
>JZKD02S1613837.1:267550-294523 GCA_000966675.3 Picea glauca | reverse complement strand
TCTCCTTCTCCAAGCTTGCTGTCTCTGGTTCTACAATTCGCACTCCCCCTTGAGTGAACCTGGCTCACACGCTCTTTAAAGCGTAAAAACCTGGCACCGGGCGCAACCGCGCCAATGGTTCAAACCATAGGAAGGTTAAGGTGCCTCCAGCCCGTAACCACCTCGGCACTCGGGCATATGGCCCTGTGACCTTGTGCTGGGCAAAATGGTGTTTAAACCGTTTAAAACCGTGCATTTTCCGTTGTATTCCCGCGCCAACATTTAACACGCGGGTCGTGGTTTCAAACCCCACGCATACACATAACATATATAACAAATACAGTGCAATTGCAATGTATTGCAATACAATATAATATATAAATGGAATGTGCGCGTGCCAAAACATTCGGGCCAATACATAAATATGTGGGTCATATGCGTTGTAATATGTCCACGGGTTGGGGCTAAGCCCCGACCCGACCCCCCTTTCCCGTTGGCATAACTTTCAAACATAAATATATACTTTGTGGTATAGTTAACAAGGCACAAATGGCGAAACTTTGGCTAGCGGAGAGTTATGAAGTGTTTAACGTTGGGGGAGGTCCTGGGGTCGAACCCCGTGGACTCCCCATACAATTTTATACAACCATATAAACAAATGATGAGGGGACACGTGGCGCCCAGAGATTGGGCCACGTGTCCTCATATAACTCGCCACCAACCGGACACATGTCACCATCCAATACGCCAGCAACCAACCAATAACCATCTGCCACGTCATCACCGTATGGCCTGTACGATCCTGCCATGTCACCGTACAGACTGTACGGACTATACGGACAGGTACAGTCAGCATCCAAAATTTTGCCTGTTTGGCTTGGTGGACAGATCGTGATATCTCCTTCATACGAACTCCATTTGAGAAAGTAAATATACCGCCGGAATCAGGAAGACGAGACGGACGCAATGACACTGTTTTCGTCGCATTCCGAGCACTTTGAAAATTGAGCAAAATTTGATCCCCTGATCAAATACTCCATTTGTCTTCCCAATACTTGATGGCCATTTCTACGTTCCCCTCCGTGATGCAATAGCATAGTTGTAGCCATTGTTTATTGGCGCCCTTCCACGCCTGGATCCACATCGCATGTCTAGTGGCCTTGAAGTTGGATATTCCCTAATAGTTTGCAACAACTTGCAGTGTTATACTCCAGATGTTGGTGATGGTCTCTTGTAAGTCGCGAAGATATCCTTTGAATATTGTTTCATTCATTCTTCTATTCTTGGCATCTGAAGTGGCTCCAAGAGATAAGTATCTCACTCCATGATTGGGTTTGGGTCTGGTGGCGAAAAATACATAGTTTGGTTCCTTCCATCCCATAATGGATATCAGCATGAGCATCCATGAATAATGAAATTATGTCCCCAGATCCTACTCATCCTTGCAGTCATCTAGAAACAAATTCAAAAGATAAGGGGCCCAGCTGATCGTAGTGCCCTCGACACACTGTGTTGCGGCTGCGACAACCCCGACCAAGATTTCCTCCTGCGACATTTTCTGAGCAGCTTACAGGCCATAATTTTTGGGGCCATTCTTGTCACGATGTCACTGATTTGTTTGATAATGATTCCATTCTTCCCCCTTTCAGTGCTATATTTATTTTTCATCTCCTCAATGAGTGTTTTCTCCTTTGTTGTTTCCTCAAGAAATTGTGTGGGATCCATGTCCCATGATGGCAGACCTATGATGTGTGTTGTTAGCACCAGAATTCACCTCTGGATTGAAACAGAGGTAAGCTTGATACCCATCAGTTTTATATGTCACGATGATAAATTGGGGTGGTCAATGGGTGAAGACCCAGGAGAATATCGCTTTAACTCAGAAAACTAGGTCAGGCATGCACGAGTAGGTGTGGTATTGATATAACTTATGTCAGAAAGTTGAGTTTAAAATGAGTAGAGGGAAGACCTGGTGAGAGTGGTGGACAAGATTTCTATGGGCATCAGGCCTTCCAGCAGCTTGAACTAGAAGAAAAACAAGACACTGAAATGTGCCAAGATGACATAGTCACAATAACACAGTGATCAAACCTACTTCACAATGCTACCGTAACAGCTCAACTAGATCCACCAATTCCGAACTACTCAGTGTAATAGGGAGAAAATAACATAGGAAACTTCCTAAAACTAGTGATAATATTGTTATGATCAAACATACATCACAATAAAAAAAATACCCTTGACTGAATCCTCCAATTCTAAGTGTTTTAACACAACTGTTTACAAAGATATGAAAAGAAGATGACTTTCATTAAATAAGAAGTCTCAAATACAGATACATAATCAGAGAAACCAGTGCTTCATAAAAAATTTACAATATGAGAGCCTATCTCAACCCTCGACCCTTACAAAAACATAAAAATTGATTATATATACTCAGAGCAGCTCACCACTAATAGCAAGAGAGTTGTTGAGCCATTAAATTCCAAGATAGAGTGCATAGGCTCTTCTTGTCTGACGGGAACATCAGATCGGCATGGCTCTTGCAGGGGGACCTGCACACAGGGGTACCATGGGTTGATTGCTCTAGACCTTCCACGCCTTCCATTTATGAATTGAGTTGAGGTTTCAACCACCTGCTTAATCTTCATTAACTGCTTTCTTCCCTGGAGAGTGGCTGAGACTATAGGCACAAGAGATGACCACATGCATGCTCTCCAAGGTTGGAAGACTAGCCTCCTTTTCTTCTGGCTCTACTCTTAATATAACCCAGGGCCATGACCTCGCACCTATCTTCAAAGGCATTTCGAGACTTCTCCTACTGGGAATTCTCGTTCCTGTGATTTTGAAATCCCTAACACCGGATCCTGCGACATGTTCAAATGACTACCACCTATCCAGAGGGATCGAAGGTCCAAAACCCATTTTATTGAATGACCATGATCGCCCGCCACTCAACAAGTGCTTAAATTCAACTAACCCCCGTTGTCCATCCTTGATACCTCGATAACGGGCGCTAGGACCGTGGGCCCAACTTGGAGGTGCTTTCATGAATCAGTGATTCCCAATGCAATGGGAGGAGCGACCCTTCACCTTTCAAAGTCCTGGTGGCCAAAATCGTGACGGGGAAAACTTATGTTAGCCCCATCCCTTTAGCTCCACCATATGGCCATCGGCTATGACCCGGGGCTAAAACTGTGGGCGCTTCATGAATTTTGGGTTTTGGGGTTTCGGGCTATGGGTGCGTTTGCTAACGGCGACCCCAAAATGCCAACCCATGGGATAGCACAATCGACTGCCATCTATCCCCCTCCCAGATAGGATGGCGCAAATTAAATCATGACTTTGGCCGATAGGGACAAGCCTTGACGCTAAACCTTGGGCAACTCCATGGCTCAAGTTTACGCGATGACCGTCGATCTTCCTCAATGATAGATTATCGTCGTTGAAGACATTCTTTGTGCACTCGCTTGATTTGATTTCTCTATTTGACTATTTCCAGTGTTACAGACTGTGGGAATGGGGGTTTGGATGACCAGACTTAGGATTGGGAAAGAAAACATTCAATGATGGAGGTAAAAGGAGGAGGGATCGACCTTCAGAAGAAACAGAGGAATCTAGGGCTGATCTCTTCCAGGCATATTGAAAGGGAAGGACTAGTCAATCGATAAGGATGACTGCAAATGAAAGAGAAAGACATGTTGGGTTGGGAAAGGAAAACCACGATCAGTCAACAGAAGGGTAGAAGAAAAGAAAAATTATAGACACAGGAGAAAGCATAGATCCCCAAGGTCTTGATAGGAATATGTGATAACATTAGGCTCCATGGGGAATGGTAGGCTCCCTGTGAGCTGCCAAGAACGTGCAACTCCAGTGCCTTGTTGTTGGGTTGTGGAGTCTTTATTCAAACTGAAAAACAAAGCAAGAAGACAATATTTACAAACACAGGGGATCCACTCGTGGCTCAAATAAAACACTTCTTCAAGAAATGCCCATTCACAAGTCCATTAAAAACCTCCTCTCCTTCCAAATCCTGCAACCTGTAAGTATTATTTAAAAACACTTCAGATATTTTGAAGGGCCCAATCCAAAGGGCTTCAAACTTGTCATGCTTTCCTCTGTCCTGTCTAGGTGCATCCCATTTAAGCACTAGATCTCCCAGCTGGAAATCTTCTTTTCTTGCCTTTCTATCAAAGGCTTGTTTGATCCTTTGTTGACGGTTATGAGCTCTATCCATCACCTACTCTCTGGTCTGCTACACTTCCACCAATTGATGGATCCTTCTGATCATATCATCAGGCTCTCCTTGATAATCCTGAAAGAATTTTTCTATAGGTAGATCCAGCTGAGAAGGAAAAACAACTTCTGTCCCATAAAGAAGATGGAAAGGGGAGATGCCTAGGGACCTTTTTGTTGTCACTTGATCATCCCACAGAGAGAATTTAATCTTTGAATCCCATGCCTTCTTATTTACTTCTAGCAGTCCTTTAATGAGCTTGATCATACTTTTGTTAGAGGACTCTGCCAGTCCATTGCCTTGGGGATGATAAGGAGTGGAGTGAACTAATGAAATCCAAAACTACTCACAGAACTTGACCAAAGGCTCAAACTTGAAGGAGGCCACATTATCAGTGATAATTCTATTGGGACAACCAAACCTCGCTATGATATCCTCTAGGAAGTTGATGCATACCTTGTGAGAAGCGCTCCTTGTGGGGATAACTTTTATCCATTTGGTGAAATAGTCTGTGGCAGTTAGGATCCACCTATGCTGACCACTTGAAGGAGGATGAATCTCCCCAATAAAGTCTAGTCCCCATTGCTAAAAGGGTCCTGAAGCTACCACGGGATTTAGAGGTAGGGACTTGAGCTGTTGCTTTCCTAAGAATTTTTGACATTTGATACAGGCTCTGATCTTTCTGCAAACCTCAGTGAATAAAGTGGGCTAGTAGTACTTGGCCTTGAAAATTTTGTAGGCTGTGGTCATCCAGAAATGGTGTCCCCCACATAAGCTATCATGAAACTCAAACGTAATCTTTTGGGCCTCCTGTGGGTCTAGACATCTCAGAATCACTCCTAGAGGGTCTTTCCAATACAAGACCTGGTCAATGAGGCAATACCTGATTGCTTAGAGCTTTAAATCTCTTGCCTTGCTTTTTCCCATGCCATCAGGGGGCCTTAACTCCTACAAGAAATATATAACATCTTTATACCAGATGCATCCTGCCACTAGAGGGATGTCTTGAGAGCTTCCATCAGACAACTCATCCTGCTAAATTTTTGAGAAAGTGTTGATGAAGTTAACCACCAGCGCTTTACAATTAGACTCAACCAACATCTTGGCTAAACCCTAACCTTTAATTAGCCTGGTGGGTTTTATTTCAAGATCAAACTCGAGGATTTTGGTGATCCACTTTCTCCTTCTCCTATCTATGTTAGGCTGAATGAGAATGTCCTTCATAGAAGTTGAAGGGACGTATGCAATGATTTTTGAATGCAAAACATAGACTCTAAAAGCTTTAAGGGCCTTCACCAATGCATAGGCTTGCTTCTCCATGATTTCATATTTGACCTCTGCATCTCTAAATGCTCTGCCCTTCTGCATTCTTTTGTAGAAAATCAACTGCCACTGTGTCAGATGAAGAAAAGGAGAAAATCAGAAAATCCTTTGAGTAATCAGGACTGATAAGCACAGGTGCTTCGGTCAAGGCCTTCTTAATTTGTTCAAAATATTCTCTGGACTCAGTAGTCCATTTAACCTCATTTTCCTTTCTCAACATGGTTGTTATAAGTTTTACCATCTCAACAAAGTTAGAAACAAATCTCCTCAAAAGATTAATTTTCCCTAGGAAAGATTGGATTTCTTTCCTGGATCTCGGGAGTGACATTGTTTGGATTGCTTCAAATCTGCTGGGATCAATCCTGACCCCCTCAGTTGATACTATATGCCCCAATAATTTCCCTTCCTTCATGGAAAACAGTAATTTCTTGGGATTTAAGGAGAGACCAAACCTTTTGCATTTTAAGAAAACCCTTCTCAGATGACAACAATGCTCTCTATCTGATTTGGAGAAGACTGTGATGTCATCCAAATAGATGACCACAAATTTGTCCCTTTCTCCAATGAAGGCTATGTCCATGGCTCTCTGAAAGGTCGCTCATGTGTTCATTAACCCAAAGGGCATTTTGGCATACATGAATGTGCCCCAAGGAGTGGTGAAGGTTGTCTTTTCTCTGTCTTCAAGTAAGATGGAAATTTGGTTATAACCAGAAAAACCGTCAGTCATGGAAATCCTTGATGCGCCAATTACCCTTTGTAGAATATGTTCCATTTTCGAAAAAGGGTAATTGTCTTTCTTTGAGATTCTATTTAGGTTTCTGAAATCGACACTGAGTCTGATTTCTCCACTCTTCTTTCTCAATGGGACCAAGTTGGCCACCCACTCTGAATACCCCAAAGGAACAATGATCTGAGCATCCAACAGCTTCTTCACCTCTCTCTCCATGATAGGCAACAACATAGGATTAATCTGTCTTAATTTCTGCCTAAATGGTTTGGCCTCTTCTTTCAGTGGGATCTTATGCTCTATGACAACTGTGTCATATGTTATGATATCTTCGTAGGTCCAGGCGAACACATCAACGAACTTCTTTAAAATCTCAACATACTCGACCCTCTGCTCCTTGGACAGACTACTTGATAGCTTGACATTCTTAGGATCCTCCTCTATATTTATGTTGCATTCAAATATATCCGCCTCATTAACTAACTTCCTATATTTTACTGCCACATCATTATTGTCAAAGATCCTCTCCAAAGGGACTAGTCCCTTTGGAATGTGATTGCTTGGTAACTGCACAATGTGATAATTAACAATATTTTCTAAAAATACATCATCATGTGTGTTACTCTCAAAATTATGATCCTGGTCTATATGTAATGCAAAAAATTCATCAACAACTTCCAGGAATATTTTGATCTCAAGATCATCCTCAAATACCTTCCAGTGTTTGACATTGTTAGGTATAGAGGGTCTGTATTTTACTTCTATATCATACCTGAGCTTTGGTGGCAGGGGAACTTTGAAATTACTTGTTGAAACAACCAAAGAGTCGGCCATCACATTCTCTTCTCTAGGAATGAACGAAATGTTGAAATCCAGGAAAAAGATGTCTATTAAATCCCACAATTCATTTCTATAATATATGAGCCTCGGATGCTAGGCTTGTTAAATATTCCTGACTTGTTTTACAACTAGCTCGACATCCCCAAAAAATTCTTTGAGTTGGTGAGATAAAAACCATTCCAACACCAAAACCTTCCTTGGAGGAGGCTCCATCAAAGAACATTTTCCACACAAAGGCGATGGAGGAGAGGAAACTTCATGAAAATTAGTGGACTTCTTTCTAAGTTTTAGAGGGGGCTCGAGAGCATTGGTGAGCTGCAATAAAATGGATCCCAATTGAGTGTCAAGGGAAAATATAAGATGGTTAGTGGGGTTAGCTTCATCACTAATGATGTAGGCCAATTGAGCTTCTCTTTAAAACCTTCTATGTCCCCCCTCAAACATTGTAATGGTAGCATATGTGAGGTCCATTTGTAATGTTCCACCCAGCCTTTTTATCCAATATCTTGACAACAACATGTCAAACTTGGGGGGAACATTAACTACCATGATATCCATGACCACACTCTTCATGGGTAGTTGAAACAAGGTCACAAACAAATATTTGATAACCCCAAGACATTGCACCCTCCTCGAATCGAAAGAGTACAAATCATGGTAGGCCTTTGTGACTTCCAGCCCGAGTTCTTCCATTACAGTTTTGGGCATGAGATTATGGGAAGCCCCTGAATCCATTGGACAATTATGCAGCACCTTGTCATGTATGTTTAGTGATGTGTAGAAGGGACGGGATGAATCACCTATGTCTTCTACCATAGGACCTAAGATGACTTATGGATTTTTGTCTTGAAGGTTTACTGAGTCTGTGGGATGGTAGGGTGGCTCGGGCTGAAATAACTTAGAGAGGGATTTTTTGAAGTCCTCATGTTTGACTAGCTCTGAAAGGGGCACATTAATTCTGATTTTCTAAATTTCATGCTCAAAATTAAAAGAGGATGTGGGATTTGGGAATTCTTTTACTTCAGGAACATGAATCTGGTCCACTATAGAGGGGACTTGGATTTTCTTACCTTTGTTGTTGTTTGCCACATCTTTATCAAGCTTCTCTTCTCTGGTGGGATGCTCAGGAATATCAGACATTCTAGCCTTCTTCTTTGATCTAAGGTTGTATCTGTCTGGGTTGTTGCTATCATTGTCTTCCTTGCTCAGCTCATTAAGTTGACTGTCCATGAGAGACTCCTCGCATGTTGATTGAGTCAAATGAGGAAAAGGGGAGGTGTCTCCAATACAATGAATTTCGGGGTCAATCTGTTCTTCTCCCCTCTTCTCATCATCAACCAGGTTATTTTGGAGAGGGGTTTAACTCCTATGATCTTCTCTATCTCTGTTCCTATGTTGCCTTGGCATAATCTGAGGATCATTATTGTTCAGCCTCCTGAAGTTGCCTATGTTATCAACATTTTTAGGATTTTTGTATGTCGGCCTCCCCTCCATTTTGATTTTCTCCATGTCTGCAGATAAAGACTTTACCATCTTTGTCAATTCATCTACTTGAGGGTAAGATATAGAAGAACCATAGGTTAAGGCCTCATACCTCCCTCTTCCCTTGTCTTTGTCATATTTTCTTCTGAGCATGTTAATTGCCAACACATTGGATTCTACTTCCAGGGCTTCATCTTGCATGTTAGCCAAGGAGGTAGCCCTTATTTATCTGAGCAGGAGGCCAAAATAAGGGTCAAAAGCACTAGCATAAGTGATTTTGGAAGAGGCTTCTGAGGGATTTATCTCAACAGGGATCTTATTAAACATTTTATTGAATCTTTTGGAGAATTCAGAGACATACTCTCCTTCCTTCCTCTTCAAGGACCCAAACTCTGTCATGTAATACATGAAATATTTTTTATCTCCCCACTGTCTCAAGAAGGCATTATATAGAGATTCAATCCCAACAATAGATCCAGGGGTCAGTTCCCTAAACCATTTCCTAACCTCACCATCAAGGCTCTGGACAAAGACTCTCATACAAACATTTTCATTTTCAATATTTAGATTATCTACATAACTGTAGAAGGAAGCCATGTGCTCTTTTGCAGTTACGTCTTCTTCTCCAGTGAACTTTGGCATGTATTTTAGGTAGTCTCCAGCAGGGAGGGAATTTAGAGGCTGAGGTAAAATGAGAGGATCATATCGGGAAGCTATTATAGCGTCCATTTTGTTTCTGGGTGGATTAGCTTCTGCCATTGGAGTGTGAATAGGAGGATAACCAGGAGGAGATGGATTCTGGGCAGGAGAAAATGGAACTGAGCTTGCAGGAGGAAAAGGAAACAACAGAGGATCTGAGGAGGAGGCTAACGAGTTTAAGGGAACAAAGGTTTCTCTTCGCTCATCAGAAGTAACAACAATAGGAGGAGGGGTGGGAAAATCTGCTGAGGTTTTGGGTCTAAACCATGGTACAACCTCAAGGGAGAGAGGAGTGATGAGGATTTCTCCCTCCAATCCCAGATCAGGAGGGAAAAAATCAACAGGAACACTCCCAAAATTCAAAGTTTGAGAAACTCCTGTAGACGATATGATAGGAAAAGGAGAAGCAGATATAGGAGCTTCTAAAGGACTAAGGAGAAATCATCAAAAATACCTGGTTTAACAGTAGAAGCTCCTTCTTGCAAGGCCTTTACCTTTATGATAAGTTTCTTTGGATCGACTTCAAGTGTTTCTAAAGGAAACTTTGAGGTAGACCACGTGTGCCTGCCTCTGGAAGCCATAACTGAAACAGTAGATTCGCCACAGTGGAGTCATCACAATGGAGTCTCTAGGTGCACAGTAGCAATCTTGTAGGTCTCTGAATCTTGATGCACCTTCAGGATCATAGGCTCAATGTCATTCAATCCTGGGGAAAATATTCAACTTCATCCCTGGAAATGACGCCAGAAATGTTAGCACCAGAAGTCACCTCCGGATTGCAACAGAGGCAAGCCTGATACCCATCAGTTTTATATGTCACAATGATAAATTGGGGTGGTCGAATGGGCGTAGACCCAGGAGAATATCGCTTTAACTCAAAAAACTAGGCCAAGCATGCACGAGTAGGTGAGGTCTTGATCTAACTTCAGTTAGGAAGTTGAGTTTAAAATGAGCAGAGGGAAGACCTGGTGAGAGTGGTGGAGAAGACTGCTATGGGAATCAAGCCTTCCAACAACTTGAAGAAGAAAAACAACACAATGAAATGTGCCAAGATGACACAGTCACAACAACACAGTGATCAAACCTACTTCACAATGCTACCGTAACAGCTCGACTGGATCCTCTAATTCTGAACTACTCAGTGTAAGAGGGAGAAAATAACACAGGAAACTACCTAAAATTGGTGATAATATTGCTATGATAAAACATACATCACAACAACACAAATACCCTTGATTGGATCCTCCAATTCCAAGTGTTTTAACACAACTGTTTACAAAGATATGAAAAGAAGTTGTCTTTCATTAAAAAAGAAGTCTCAAATACAGATACATAACCAGAGAAACTAGTGCTTCATCAAAAATTTACAATATGGGAGCCTAGCTCAACCCTCAACCCTTACAAAAACATAAAAAAATGAGTATATATACTCAGAGAAGCTCGCCATTGAAAACAGGAGAGTTGTTGAGCCATTAAATTCCAAGTTAGAGTGCACAGGCTCTTCTTGTCTAACGGGAACATCAGATCGACATGGCTCTTACAGAGGGGCCTGCACACAGGGGTACCATGGGCTGACTTCTCTAGACCTTCCACGCCTTCCATTTATGGATTGAGATAAGGTTTCAACCACTTTCTCAATATTCATTAACTTCTTTCTTCCCTAGAGAGTGGTCGAGAGTATAGGCACAAGAGACAAACATGTGCATGCTCTCCAAGGCTCGGAGACTGGACTCCTTTTATTATGGCTCCACCCTTAATATAACCCAGGGCCATGACCCCGCGCCTATATTCAAAGTCATTTCGAGACTTCTCCTACCAGGAATTCTCGTTGCTTTGCTTTCAAAATCCCTGACACCGGATCCTGTGACATGTTCAAATGACTTCCACCTATCCACAAGGATCGATGGTCCACATCTCCTTTTATTGAACGAACATGATCTCTCACCACTCAACAAGCGCTTGAATTCAACTAACCCCCACTTTCTAGCTTTGCTACCTTAACACTGGGCGCTAGGACTGTGGGCCCAACCCGGAGGCTCTTTCGCGAATCGGTGATTCCCAATGCAATGGGAGGAGCGACCCTTCACCTTTCAAAGTCTCGGTGGCTGAAATTGCGATGGGGAAAACTTATGTTAGCCTTGTCCCTTTAGCTCCACCATATGGCCTTCGGCTATGACCCATGGCTAAAACCGTGGGCGCTTCATGAATTTTGGGTTTCAGGGTTTCGGGCTATGGGTGCGTTTGCTAATGGCAACCCTGAAATGCCGACCCTCAGGATAGCACAATTGGTTGCCATCTGTCCCCCACCCAGATCGAATATCAAAAATTAAATCGTGACTTTGGCCAGTAGGGATGAACCTTGGCGCTAAACCTTGGGCAACTCCATAGCTCAGGTTTACCCAATGACCATTGATCTGCGTCGATGATAGATCATCGTCGTTGAAGCCAGTCTTTGCCCACTTGCTTGATTTGATTTCACTATTTGACTATTTCCAGTGTTACAGAATGTGGGAATGAGGGTTTGGCTGACCAGAATTAGTCTTGGGAAGAAAAATATTCAATGATGGAGGTAAAAGGAGGAGGGATAAGCCTTTAGAAGAAACAAAGGAATTCATGGCCGATCTCTTCCAGGCATATTGACATGGAAGGACTAGTCGATCGAGAAGGATGACTGCAAATGAAAGAGAAATACATGTTGGGATGGGAAAGGAAAACCATGATCAGTCGACAAAAGGGGAGAAGACAAGAAAAATTACAGACACAGGAGAAAACACAGATCCCCAAGGTCCTGATAGGAATATGTGATAACATGTGAAATGGGCTCTACGTCTATTGAGACGAGCTTGTCCAGCCATAAATATCCACCATGTGTGACCGCCATTAACTGCTTGACACAACTGTTTGCATATTTTCCTCTACCAAAGTGTGGTAGGTCCAACAGACCTAAAATTCCCATTTTATCCATTCTTGCTACCCACTGGACTGGTTGATGAATGGGTTCCCCAAAGGGATCTACACCCACAGTCTATAGGTAGACTTGCTTCACAAACTCCGGGAACTTTTCTGTGTCCGTTACATTATGGTCTAAGTACTTTAGTTTTTCTACATAATCTAACAAATCTTATTTTACCCGTACCCCTTCTAGTATGCGCGGAAAAACAATTATTGCAGGTGGTTGTCTGCGTGGTGACCTAGGTACTATCTGCTTTTCCTTTCGTGTTGGTGGATGACTCGAGGTTCTAGCTTCCATTGGTCATTCTTCGACATACTGTTCTGGATGGCTAGTGAAATCTTCCATTGCTCCCTCCTTTGGGTGTTCCAACATGGTTGTCTGTGATTCCTCTGGCTCCGTCACTTCTTCCTGATTTGGAGTCATCCCAATGACTCTCGGGGCTTCTTTAGGTTTTTTTTGGTTGAGCTTGATTTCCTGCATCCTCATTTTGTCGGCCCTGCCCCTCTTCTAGCTTGTCTACGTCCATGCCCATAGGTGTTGTCTATTGGGTTTATTCTACCACGATCGTTGGGCTTCCCGGTGTTGTATCCGGTGATGGGATTTCATCCACATTGATGACTTCTGGCAGCTGCGATGGTTTTTGTTCGCTTTCCTGCGATTGTGTTTGTGCTCTGGTCCTAACTCTGGGTTTTCTGGTAGTCTGGCTTAGTTCTTCTTGTTTGGGTTGTGCCATGGTGGAAAAAATTGTTTTCCATCGATCTTAGTAGCCTCTGCAACCTTCATAATCTTTGCAACTTTTACTCTCTATTGTGTCTACTCTATCGTTCTCTTCCTTCTCCAATTTCACAATAAGATTTTTTCTCCCGTGTCCTTGCTTTGTATGGGCATCGTGTGAAGATTGTCGAAGACGTTACCTTTATTATGAATTCAGTAAACCTTTGATTCCTTCGTACTTTCCATTACTTTCCCTCACCATCTCCAGTTGGCACAATTAATGCGGCGTCCCGTCAATCATTTCTGGCATTCAATTCCACTAGCCTCCGTCACTTAGCACTTCTTTTTCCGTAGTCACCTTTCCCTCTCTTTTTTTTCTTTGAACTGACCATTGGCCTTGTATTCCTCGGGCTCGTATTTTCAAGTGTGCATTTTTCTTTTCCTTTCGGCGCACTGCGCCTCTGTTGGTACCGTTTGATCTCCTGCTTCTTTTATGTTTTTTGTTTTTTCAAACTGCATTGTGGCTTTCAAGTTGTGGATGGTCGATTGTCCTTGTAGAGCTTCAATTGGATCCCATTGATCATCCCTTTGAGTTATGTGCCTCCTAAGCCCTTCAATTGTACAATTACCCCATCTATGATAGTATTTACTTCATATGGTCCTAACCAGTGCAGTCTGAGTTTTCCTAGATGCTGAATGGATTTGTTGTCATACATCAACACTAAGTCTCCTTCATTGAAAGTTTTATTCTTGATATTTTTTTCATGCCAAGATTTGTCCCTTGCTTTTTGAACTTATTGGTGGAACCCTGCTAGGATCCGATCTTCCTCCATGATCATCAATTGATTCAGTTTGTCCTATACTACGCCTCATTATCTCATGTGTGTAATTGTTTCTATGCACAGACTGGGTACCAAAAATTCTAATGGTACCACTGCTTCTTATCCATATACTATTTTGAAGGGCATGTGTCATGTCAACTTCTTTCATGTGGTCTTGTATTCCCACAATATTGCTGGTATTTTGAGGTCCCAATCGTTCGTGTTGACATTACATATCTTAGTCAGTTTGTTTTCTAGGATTTTGTTAAATGCTTCTACTGTTTTGTTGGCTTGTGGATGATATGGTGTCCTCTTTTGATGATGGACTTCAAATTCCTTAGTCATAGCCTTAATAGTGTTGTTAATGAAGTGAGTTCCTTGGTTGTTCATCAAAATTGTTGGGCAATCAAATCTAGTGATTACTTGTTCAAATAGAAAGTGTGTTGTTGTTTATGCATTGCAATCTTTCACCGGTGCTTCTTATGCCCATCTTGTTATGTAATTCGTCATGTTGATAATGCACCTTTCTCTTGTCCTCCTCGATGGTGAGTTAATTGGTCCCACAAATTCTATTTCTCATTTGTCTAATACCTGCAACGTTACTTGTGGTCACAATGGAATCTCGTCCCTTCTATTAGGTTTACCAACCCTCTGACAAATGTCGCATCTCTGACAGTATTCTTTTGAGTCTCTGTGAATGGTCGACCACCATAGTCCTATGCGCAATACCTTCTACACGGTAGATTTTTCTGGATAATGTCCTCCTGCTATTCCCTCATGAGCTTTGTTAGCCCTCGACCAATTTTCAAGGAAACCTTGGTCAGAGTTGACCCACTTTTGGACTTCAACACATTGTTCGAAGAAGGAGCACCTAGGTGGAGCTAAGATCACAGATCTCACTTATTTTGCAAGCTATGTGGACCTAGTAAGAGGTCCTCTAGGGTTTTTGTAATGGGCGTATGGGACGTCGTCCCATGGGGTTTACCCATGATTAGGCCTTATTGTAAGGGTTTGTAAAAGTATAAATAAGAAAAAATGTATTGTAGAAGAGAGTTAGAAGTTTTGAGAAGTCTTGAGAGATAAGTGCAAGTAGTTTGAGTTGCTTTGTGCAACATAATGTATATGTGTTAAGGATTTGTGCTTGATAGAGGGTTGGCTCTATGACCTGACCTAGTTTTGGAAGGAGGATCTACTTCTCAGTGCGCAGATCTCATGTCTAGTGCAAAGCTGGACTCTGGCTTAGTGCACGGGAGTGAATGAATGTAAGATTCAAGAACATAATAAAGAAGGCGAAGCGGTTGGTGGATGTATCCCCACACTGGGGTGAACCATGTATATCTTGTGTCTTTGGTTTTCTTTGTGTTGTATTATTTATGTTATGAATCTTCTCAGTGGTTTGATTATTATGTATGGTAGATAGATATTTGTTGCTAAGTGTTATTACTTGTGTTGATGGATGCTAGATCTGATTCGCAGTGCTAAGGGATAAGTGTTTTCCTTGTTGTGACTACGCTAAATCTATATTTGGGTATGTTCTGTGATGTTAATTGGGCTATTGAGATAATGCATGTTAATCCTAAGTGTTAATAGACAATTGTGCGAAGTGTTATTATCACAGATCTATGTCCCATCTTGGTTATAGACACCTGCATCATGTAACCCCCCTCCTTCTACCTCAGGTGAGATGTCACGTACTTCGCAAGTGTTTCTGAAAGGGCTGGTAGTCTAGGTTTTGTTGGTGTGTTGTTAAGATTTGAACCCTGGGTCTGCCCCTATGCCAACAAGATTCTGCTAAAATCCTTGGTCTTTCATGCTCTAGCACATATCTTCCCAAGATGTTATCTATGCCCATTTTGTATAAGTGTCATGTGATCAACTGATAATCTTCAGCCTAGACTACTAGGTTTTTCTTCTGTGCGGTGTTATATTCCTTTGGTGCAGTACTTGTACCCAAGTACTGGATGATGTTTGCAAATTATTCATCGGTGATCTGAACTGAAAATAACTATGTGTCTGGAAAGTTGTCCTCTAAACTTGTAGGTTCCTCTCCGTTCATGACCCTTGATAAGTGGTCAAGTCCAACATTTAACTTTCCTGACTTGACTGTTACTTGAAAATCAAATTCTTGAAACACCAGTAACCATCGACATATTCTCCCCCCCACCACTAGATTGTTGACTAGGTATTTAAGGGATGAGTGATATGTGAACATATTAAAATGTTTTCCCAGTAAGTAATGTCTGAAATTCTACAGTGCATAGACCATATCTAGGACTTCCCTCTTTGGAGTGTTTGTAATATCCCCAAGGATGAGCCCAAGTTGTATTTATGAATTGTAAAAAAAAATTGTAGGCTGGTGAGCCGAGCAATTATAAGATGGTAAGATTATGTATTATTAGGTCGGAGAGCCTAGGTGTTAAAGGCCAAGAGCCTATTTTTTTACATGTAACTATTCATATCAGTAATATAAAAACATCGTTGCGTGTAGACCGACCACGAAGAAAGAGTTATGGGGGACTAAGCTTCTATTAAGCTAGGTAACGGAGAAGGGGATGAGAGGTTGGAAAGAGATGCTAATCCTAAGGCACTAAGTCCAAGAGAACAATAATAATTTATTATTATTCAAAAATATGATTAAAGGGATATGTCTTATCCTGAGTTCTAGGAAAGGGAACGAATGCTAAATGGAGTGCATACATCTCCAGGAAGACATGTGTCGACCTGGGTGCATGCAGTTAAAGTTGAACAGTAAACTCGTGTTGGGGGTTTTCTCCCCATTATTCCATCTGTTGTCTAACCTGTTTGGACCTCTGTCATTGACCTCTGCATCTAGACAAACTTCTGAGAAACTGCTCACTGGGGGGGGAATCCAACCCGTGTTATCTTGTGAAACCAACATGCTGCACTAACCAAAACTGAGTTTGTACCTTAACCGTTTTTGGGCTGCTACATTTTTCCTGAGCCGTATTGAACTGTTTTTGTTGTCCTCATTTTGATGGAACTGAGTGGAAGTTGTTGGAGAAGAGGGTTGTTAAGCCTTTAGTTTAAGAGGCAGGTTATCAGTCCTATGAGCAACTCTCTCCAGGTGAGAGAGTTTGTTGGGAAGTGTTTTTTTCCTAGAGAGAGTCCAGCACCAGCTATGGAACTCTGATAATTCTTGATCCAGCTTGTTTCCGATGTTAAATTATGAGCTTGATTTCTTATGTGGATTAATTCTTTTATTGTCTTCAATACTTTGATTCCAGCTTAATACACTTCAAAAATACCAAATCATAATCGAATAGAAATAAATATGTAGATGAGTAAGCATGCACATCAACAACACGTATACCTTCAGGAAACCCTATACAAGTAGAAAAACCCCATCAAACAATATTCAGGATTCGGGTGTTTCAACAATCCGCCTTCGCCTTCCTCTATATCTCACGACTCGCCGACACGCATCCATCTGGATCTAATGGTCCAGATTCGCTTCGGCTCTCTAGTACTTTGCGCTTTGAGAATCTCAAGTTTCAACCTCGCTTCCTCCCGAGCTCACAATATTTGATGGCTCAGATTCTCTTGATCGATCCAATGCTGAATGTTCACCTCGGACGATATGACAGCTCAGTCTGCTTCAGATGAGCGAACGATGAAGATTTCAATTCGAAAATATGGAACTCCAGACTTCGGAAGTTTCAAGTCTCAAATCTTGGTGGGTTCTCTCCCCTGTGCATACAAAGCATTAAATCTCGCATACCTTGTCTTCAATCAGGTGGTTGTTGATCCTTGTGCTATAATCCAATGACCAATGTCGCTCCTCCTCCGGAGCTTTTGATTTCTCTAACTTAGAATATTTTCTTAGGTGTTCAAATGTTTTGAACCTTTGATCCTCTGACGAGTCCAACTCTTGGATCTCGTTAACACTTATGAGAAGTGTTATTCCTCGTGAGCTTGGTTTTGTGAAGACTTCAACTTCTCGTGCACTCCTTGCATTTCATGGATTTCTATAACTCAGATTCGAAGGATTTCTCAAAGAGAAATTCCTCTTGCCCTCCTGGCATTCTCCTTTTCTAGTTTCTTGACTTCTTACAAAGTCCTTTCGACACTTAGTTGAATCTCGAATCTGTGCACTCAGTTGAATCTCGAATCTGTGCACTCCTTGCACTAGATCATTATGCAAGGTTTGAATTCTTGCGGACGACTATGCACGTTTTGCACTAGTCTCTTTGCACTCCTTGCAAAGGGAACTTTCATGCTATCTCTTCTAAGCTTCGGAACCGAAACAAATCTTGTTAACACACTCCTTGTTTTCTATGTGGACACCTTGCACCACTTCAACAGAAAAGAAATAATTGAAACTTATCCTTACATTCATAGTTCCATTTTCACGGGTCAATTTTCCTCTGTTATATTCCTAAGTGAAAATGGCTACAACTATGATCAAAACAAAAACTGAAAACTCAAAAATATCCTACTAACTTGTAGCTATCCTCATTTGGGCATACAAAACCTCTATTTATCTCAGAGGGCTCTTAGGGTTCCCCCCCGATTACTTGTCTACTCCAAAAACCTAACCTAATGGCTACCTAATTAGTTCAGTCATACTCAAGATTAGGAGTGGAAACTCCCACTTCACTCGTGATCATTCAAGCGCGCCTCAAAGATTTTTCTAGCACTGAGTTGAGGCGTGCTTCAAAATATTCACTGCGACTGCCAGAGTTGAGATTCTGAAAATATTGTCATGCGCTGAGTGGTCCTGCTCCGTGTGCTTTCGAACGATGCTCCTACATCATTATTCTTCAATCTCTTACATTCATCCACTCATGTGCACTAAGCCACAGAGCCAAGCTTTGCAGGGGATAGGAGATCTGTGCACTAAAAACCAAATCCTCCTTCCAAAATTAGGTCAAAGAACAGATCCAACTCCTCTTATCAAGCACAGAGCCTTAGATACACTTTTTGTTTCACAAAGCACTCAGAAATACTTGCACTTAGCTACTTAGACTTCACTCTCTAAGTCTCTTACATCACTTCTTTCTCTATATTCTTCTACCTTACCATATTACTTATTTATACTTTTACAATAAGGCCTAATCATGGGTAAACCCATGGGTTGACATCCCATAACCCTTTACAAAAACCCTAAAAACCCCTTGTTGGGTCCACAAATCCCCCAAAACAAGTGAGATCTGTGATCTCAGCTCCGCCTGGGCACTCCTTCCTTGATCACTCCATCAAATTCCAAAAATTTGTCAAACCTGACCAAGATTTCCTCAAAATTTGGTTGAGGGCCAACATGCCCCCAACACTCACCCGTGACTCATCCTGAGTCACTTAGATCTGAGCAACACTTCTTCGAAGGACTCTAGCTTCACTCAGGCTTCCTCAACTTGCTACTTTGCCTGAGCTGCCTGCTCAACGAGCTCTTGGATCATCTGCTCTATAACAGGCCCTTCCAGACATTGTTCCACTATTGCAACCATCTAGTCTAGTTGTGATCCTTGTCCTTCAATTTCTTCAAATACCTTGCAGGCTTCATCTTGCATAGGTTGCAGCTTCTGCATGACTTCCATTACTCTACCCTAGATGGTAGTGATCTATTGTTGCACCATGCGCTGCTCTTGTGATCATTTCATTCTCTCGACTATTGTGAATAGCTTCATCTGTGCCTGTACTGGAAGTACCTACTGTTGCGCCTCCTATAACTGTGCTTCTAGTTTTCTTAGCTCTATATCTTCTGTGAGGTGTTCATAAGTCTGTGTGCTTCTATCACTCAGTTCTTTTCATTCTGAGGTGAGGGATCTGATCCTTCCAACTGCATTCTTAGTAGCTTCCTCCCTCTGATCATGCACCTTCTGCAGAGTGCTTGGTACTTCTTGGATCTCCAACTCCGTTATTCTCGATTGAAGCTATTGGATGGTCTCAATGATCTTTACCACTTGAACATCGACTGAATCACGTTCTTCCTGTGCCAAGCTTGGCACAAAGCGAAGTGATTTATGCACTTCTTCTTTGATTACAGTCTGCTCTGCAAGAAACTGGACCTTTTCTCTCTGTATCTTCTCGTTGTCCTCCTTGAACATCACCCGAAGTTCATCTTTCTCATTTTCATAGGAAGTTACGCAGTACCACGCAACTCATAGCTTCTCTAAGACTTCCTCTTTCTCTTGATTCAAGGCTTCTATAACCTTCTCCTTTTCTTCTTGGAATTTCTGAAGTCGAGCCTCTGTCGCATCTGCAAGTCTTCTTAATTGGGCGGGCTCATCCCCCAATTCTGCAACCTATGATGAAGAAGGCGCAGTAGGTACTATGCAGATCAATTGAATATCTTGTTGTAGCTCCTTCTCGACCCTTACATACAACTCTTCCTGCTTCTCTCCATATCTTTGCAAGAGATCTTCAGACACATTCTTCATGGCTTCACAGACTAGACTGATATCATCTTATGTGAGTGTGGCCTCTAGTTGGGGCTTATTGGTGTGGGTCTTCTTTCTTGTTGAATTTTTTTGTGGAGAACCCTTCCTCTTCTGCGGTGTTTCAGTAGGGGGATATTTTGGCGGTGTAGCTTCACCTTCTCCTTGATTTTATCTTTCTTCCCCTTCTCCCTGTCCATCTTCTTGGTCTTCTCCTCCTCCTCCTCCTCCTATGGGCAAGACAAATCCACTTTCTCCAGAGGATCCGTCCTCTTCATCAGTCTCTATATTATGGGCTTCCTCCTTTTTCTTCTTCTTCTTCGCACTGGACTGTCCTGCATGCTCGAACCAGGTGACCAAGGGGCTTCCTATAATGTCAGCATTGCAGAGTTAGGCATCAGCGACAGGTGTTTGAAATTCCTCCAGCCATTTATTTGTGATATGCTCCATGTCTTCATCTGTCAGCTTGTAATAAGATTGTAGCTCCTCCTTCCTCTCATCTCTGTGCACAGTCATATAGATAAAATGCGAATCTGTGCGGAACTTGGCTATCGGTCTGTACTGGTGTAGAGTCTGTGGTTTCATACACGGGAATGACTCAATAGAAAAATTTAGTTTCTGATAGTATGCATTGAACATGACATTAGAATGCCATTGATTTGACACGTCGTTGGTGTAACACAAGGTTGAAAGCCTAGCAGCCAATGACTCTGATCGTTCGATATCTGGGAAGGTGGCTCCTTCTATAATTTTCCAAGCAACAAATGCAATCAATACGAGCAACCAACTAAAATGGAACTTGTATCCCTGATCCTGAGCTTCGTGACAGTATTTCTCGAGCTCATTGATGAGGTAACTTGACCAATTCATCTGCATTCCCTCCATGCATTTTCTTGCAAAGTCCACCACGAACCCGATGACCTGTGTGGGGCGATTCTTTCTTACAATCTTTCCAGCTATGAGTTGTAAAGCAAGGTGTAATATGCAATCCTGTATAGAGGCTACCTTGTAGCCTTACTTTTCCTTTTCAACTTTTCCATAAGCCTCCTTGATGCACTAGGACAGGGAGCGATCTAAGGTCTTCCCTGGGTAAAACTGTTAAGGGTAGGGTCCCTGCATGCTCAATACTGTAATCAGGTGGATCAACATTGGATCCATAGTAATCCATTGGTTGAGCCACAGGTTTCCACCTTGGTAGCACTAAAAGAGGAGTTTAACGCAAGAGTTAACCTCTTGGTGTCAGCCAAAATGGGGAATATTCATCACGTTTAGCATCATGGATTGTGCCATTTCCTTAATCAATGCATGGGAAGACAGGCGAGGCTTCTACCTGGTGGTCTTTGTCAAGTATCTATGGGGCGCAAGCATGGTGTAGTTCTTTCTATGTCCAAGGTTGAAGTCACTATTCTTCAGTAGTGGGATCTGTCCCAACTGACTCACAACTACACGTATTCCTTTCAGGATGTATGCGGTGATCAGATTGTAATTGAAGTCTCATGGAATGCTGTCATGGTTAAATGCACCATCCAAAGGTGGGATATAATCTAGTAAGATCAACAGGATCTGCTTCACGTTTGCCAGATCGTCTCGATGCTTACTTTGTTGCTTAGTCGTGGGGTTGACATGGATAGAACGATGTCCAGTCGAAGGGGAAGCTAGAGTCCCTTGGTCGATGATGCCTGTACTCATTTAGACATAGCTTTAGCAACCATAAAATTCTTAAGAACCTCCTCGACGAACTTCTCTAACTCAGTGCGCTCGCCCAACATTCTCAATCTTAAACAAGAAGATCGAGGTAGGCGAATGGATAGGTGGAGTAAACAACGGATGGTAAGGTCTGATAAAACAGCTTGACACATAATCACTTCTCTTCGTGTCTCAGATAATCACGGGTGGCAAAAAGTGGTCCTGGCACAATGTCCGATGGGTTAAATAAGTGAGCATTGTAACATATTCTTCCAACGGGAATGCATGCTTCCATTAATGTGAATCTGTCTAATATGGCGCGGTCTCAATGTCCCAAACGTTGTCCATCTGCCCATAAATGCATTTCCTAGCCATTCTGGAGTGTCATTCTAATGATCGGGGTGCCTCCAATGATCATATAGCTCCGTCGGGGCGAAGTCCCATTCTGTGTGGTTTTACTGTTTAGGTGAGGTTCAAATCCTACAAACCTGCCTTCTGCGAAGTCTTCCATTTGTTTTCTGTAACTTCCTGTATTTTTTCCAACTTGGATTTCTTCTTACTGAGCTTCCCTGCCTTCTCTCCTGTGATCTGAGTCTCTCTAACTATTTCTGGATTCCTCTTTCCATTCTTATTCTTATTTTCTCCTAGCGTAGTGACTTCGCATTGTTGATGTGATCCCAAAGGGTTCAAAGTTAATACCTCTTCTCTTATTAATTCCAGGGTGGGTATTCTTCTTTCTTGCATGGATAGGTCCTTCAAACCTTCTTGTTTTCTTTCAACTTCGACGACTACTTCTCTTGCATTATGTTGCTTCGACTTAACTTCTCGTTCTTCTATCAGTCGATCTATTTTTCTAGCTATGAAATCCCTAAGTTCTTGCTTCTTCTATTCTGTATCTACTTCCTCTGCTTTCCTTTTGATCTGATCCTTCTCGATCCAAGTCTTTCCTAACAAAAGTGGGAATGGGTCATTGTTCTCAACAAACTTAATGACTTCAAATTCCTCTTCAAACAATGTTCCATGGATGATAACAGGTACATTAGTAACTCTCCCACATAGGGTTATCATCTTTCCTTTAAACAAGCCTATCCTTCACAATGAAGGTATCATAGTAGGCTTTCCTAAAATTTACCAAGTGTCTTCTGTCATAATATTCACTTGTGTTTCCTTATCCAAGACACAGTTTATGTTGAAGTCTCCTATTCTTGTATTTATGCGTTGTTTTACCTTCAAGATCTCTAGTAAAATGACATCTTTGTAATCATTCATCGATGACTTCCAACTGTGATAACATAGTTTGAGATTTCTCTGACTCATTCTCTTGATGGTTCTTTAACATGCTCTTAGTCTCTTGAATTCTGTCATAGTTTTCTAGTCTCATGTTCATTTGTTTGACTTTAGCAATCATCCTTGGACAATCCTCAACTTCATGACCAACAATTTTACAACAAAGACAAATAGGGCATGTACCAGGGAATTCTTTAGCAAGATGTCCTAGTCTTCTGCAGTTATAACATAGTGTCAATCCTCTCTTTATCTTGTAATTTCCCCAACTTCTCCTATACTATGCACTAGGATCACAATGTTGGACCTGCAATATGCAAAAATTCTTTCTAGGTTCCTGCATCCACTTATTAGTCCAAAAATTCTTTCTATGCATAGGAATAACATATCTTTCTTTATTTCTATCAAATTTATTCATATCAACCCTTTCTTGCAACTGTGCCATAGCCTTCAGACTAGGACAAAATCTATCAAACATACCTAAATTCATGTTTTCGAAACAAAAACTTTCGCTTATCTTACTCTTATCAAAGCACAAAGCTTTACCTCTTCTAAGATCTTATCTCTTTTCTTCAGATCAGGTTTCTTTCTTAGCACAGATCTTTGCAAGTCAAGTAGAGTACTGCGCACTACAACAACAGATCTACCCACATAGCTTCTCTTTTCTTTACTTCAGTTCCCATCAATCACAATTTAAGGTCTTGAAAACAAAACCATTTGTTGGCACAAGGGCAAACCTAGGGTTCAACGCTTCAACAATGCACCAACAAAACCCTAACTACCAGCCCTTTTGGCAACACCTGCGAAGTAGGAGAAGTCTCACCCGAGGTAGAGGCAGGGGGGTTACAGGACTCAGGTGTCTGTAACCAAGCTGGGACACATATCTGTGATTATAACACTTTGAAAAGTACTTTAATAACACTTATAAGATGATATGTATTAGTTCATTAGCTCTTATTAACATCGTAGAATAAACCCTAATATGGATCAACGCAATAACAACAAAGTTTAAACACTTCAACCACTTAACACACAACACAGAGTTAGATCTAACATTCATTTTTCTAGAACAAGTAAATCACTAAGAAACATTAGATCTATCCATCATACATAATAACAAAATCACTAAGAAGATAATTGACAAACACAACATAGAAAAAAGCACATCAGAGACACAAGATATACATGGTTTACCCCAGTGTGGGGCTACGTCCACCAATTGCATCCTCTTCTTTAATATTATTATGTCTCTTACATTCATCCACTCCTATTCACTAAGCCATAGAGCCAAGCTTCGCAGGGGACAAGAGATATGCGCACTGAGCACCAAATCCTCCTTCCAAAATTAGGTCAAGGCACAGAGCCAACTCCTCTTACCAAGCATAGAGACTTACATACACTTTCTGTTGCATGAAGAACTCATAACTACTTTCACTTAGCTACTTAGACTTCACTCTCTAAGTCTCTTACATCACTTCTTTCTCTATATTCTTCTACCTTACCATCTTACTTATTTATACTTTTACAATAATGACTAATGATGGGTAAACCCATGGAACGACATCCCATAACACTTTACAAAAACCGTGAGAACCCCTTGTTGGGTCCACAAAGCCCCCCAAAAAAGTGAGATGCATGATCTCAGCTCCTCTTGGGTGCTCCTTCCTCGATAACTGCGTCGAAGTCCAAAAAGTGGTTAAACCTGACTAAGATTTCCTCAAAACTTGGTCAAGGGCCAACAACAACATCCTACCAATTTCATGGAAGTTGGTTAGATACTGAGGCTATAAATAGTAGACCCCATGGGTCATCATGAATCAAGTGATTAAGTGATATCATATGATGATATCAATGTTCAATATGCATTGTGATTTTCTTATCACAATGCTCTTTTCTCAAGTGTTGTAACAGTGTCTTTAGAAACCACCTTTTTCTTTGAAATTTTATCCCCTCTTTGATTATTTGTAGAATTGTCTGTTTGTTTCATAACAGGTTCCACCCTATCCTTAACATGGTATTAGATCTGGTGGTTTGAAACCTCACATGTTATCCTCAAACCTTATTGAGTCAGATTCGTTGTGTGATTGACTCTAGGACGATGGTTTTCTGATTGGAACTTATCGAAACAAACACTTATGTCTAAATATCAAACATGACTTCAAATATTGATCATGTGATTCTGAACAGATCAAATTATGTAGTATGGGAACTAGACCGCTCGAGGACCCATAGTGTTTTTATTAAATTGGGGCATCACCTCTATAGGATGCCAATGTATCCTTGACTATTGCAGTCTCTCTAAGCACTGTTAAGTAATGCATACAGATAATATATTATAATGAGGGATATTTCCTCTTCATAGTCTAGTTAGAACCTGGAGCAAAGAAAATCATTGTGACCACCAAGGCCTCTACAAGAGGTCACTCTACAAAATAGATATAGGTATATCAATTGGGAGAAGAATACATATATATATTCACCTCACCTCTAGGAATACATATGCACTACTAGGTAAATCATGCAACTGATTTCACACTACGTGCCCATACATCCATGGCATTGTATACACACTCTCTTATGGAGAATGAGAATATCAAATGCTAGATTCAATAGGTAATACAAAAGGGCCAAAGTCATCCAAGCTCCTCACCTTGTGAGATCCTAATTATGTTGGTTCAAAAGAAGGATAAGACATGGTGACTCTATATTGATTATAGATCCTTGAATAAAACCATAGCCAAGAAATGATACATAATTCCATGGAATTATTATCATCTGAAAGACGGTAATATTTTCAACAACATTGATATTAAGTTAGGGTATATCATGTGCCAATCAAGCCAATTGTTCTATGGAAGAAGTGTTCAAGTCTAAAGAAGTTTTCTTTTAGTTTTTGGTCATGTTCTTCATCCGAATGCACAACCAATGTTTATGGGGATGTTGGAAAATATTATAAAACTTTAACCAAATATTTTGTGGTCAAGTACCTAGACAACATCCAAATATTTAAAAAAAAAAATGGAAGAGCATTTGAATCACAATTAACAAGTACTCGACACTCCACGACAATACATGTTATATGCCAAATTGGAGAATTTTTCATTCAACATGAATATAATTAAATATCTAGGATGCATTGCGGAGGAGCATGGTGTTCATGTGAATCCAACAAAGATCCAAATCATTCATGATAGGGTGATCCCTAAGGAACTAATGGAGTTTCATAACATGTTGAGCCTTGCAAACATTTCCCATAGGTTCATGTTGGCGTTCTCCCATGTTTCTTGATCCTTGATCTAGGTTATTAAGGGTGGACACATGGCCAAGTTTGATGAGGAGGCACAACAAAAATCCTTTGAGTATTTGAATCATTGCTTCTACTTAGGTTCAATCCCCATTCTTCCAAACCTCCAACTACCATTTGACTCAGAAACACCCCAGCTATGATAAGGAGCATTAATTCATTGTCTATGCTTGAGAAAAATTGAAGCATTATATTCTAGGAAAGGATATAGTGATCCACACCAACCACATTCTTTTGAAATTTATGCAAACTCCAAGAATATTGCAAAATTCCATCAAAGGTAGTCCACATACCTTTAGTAGTTCCACTTGAAAATCAATTCCAATAATGGAAACACCAATAGAGTTGCAAACTACCTTCAACAAGCCTATGGTTGTGTCATTGACCACAATACTCAATTATGATGGACACAAGAATTCATTATGGCCCCAAAGATACGGTAGATTCCAATTTCATTCCTACATATCAAAGATTGTTCCAATGTAAACAAATTTCAAACTTTCACCATTGAGATGGAATTCTATGCAAT
>JZKD02S1613837.1:232106-246852 GCA_000966675.3 Picea glauca | reverse complement strand
AAAAAAAAAAAAAAAACTTTCTCTGTCTTAGGGCATAATGCAAATGAGTTTTTTCAGGTTTTATTCAAATCTGTAAATTGTAGATATTGTACATTTTGTGAATAAGTTATATTTGCGTTAGTAGTTAGATATTTAATTAGTTAGAGTTATTATAGTATTAGATAGTAGATTGTATATAGAATAGTTAGTTTAGTTTGTTAGTTTGTTTAATAGTTAGTTTTAGTTAGATTAGTTAGTTTAGAATAGTTTTTCTTTTTTGTTTTCTTAGGACCTTAGATCGGCTAACGGAGCCGCTAAACCCGTCAGCGTGGTTCATCCCAAACGTATTGGGTTATTAGACAACCCCGGACCAGTTCCACTCTCTCAGTTGACGGACGGTCAATTTCGCCCGTCAACAAATGGCACTAGAAGGAGGGCCTTAATATAATTAATGGCACGAGGCGGTCGCAAGACTCCTCCACCACCTAATCACTCACCTATAGTGACTAGAAGTCGTTCAAATGATAATATTCCCCTTCAAACAACAACCACATTAACTGACGATCCACAAATCACAGTTGAGACAGCAACCCCTAATCCTACAGGTGGTGACATACAAGAGATTGTTCGTCAATCTCTTATTAAAACACATAGTGCCTTAGCCCGTTTGAGGCAACCAAGCCGTCTGTGGGGCCAACCTTTGGATTTCTATGATATCAAAGAACAATTAGGTGACACTAACCTCACTGTGAATCCTTCATATCCAATTTCAAATCCTGCTGCAGGAGGATCTGGGATACCCCCTTCACCACCTCCATCATCTCCTTCCTCTTCTGGAGGAGATTCCTCTGACAAAGGCAATTCTCCTTCTCAACCTTCCACACCCACTACACCAATGGCAAATCAAAACAACCCTGCTAGACCCTAGCTTGATCAGGATTCCATAGCCGTACCTGGAGCTCAACATCCTTTACCTAAACACCCGGAGAAATGGCTTCCCAAGTTTGATCCTGATTCAAAACAGATCGCTGAAGATCACATCAAAAAATTTATGTTATCCATAAGACTCCGCAATGTCGAACATGAAGACGTTGTCTGTAGGTTGTTCCCATAACTTTCGAGGGTAATGCATCCACATGGTACTTTTTCCAACAACCCCATACCATGGTGTCTTGGGAAAAGTTTGAGTCATGCTTTTTGGAAAAGTTCGGAGATGGTAAGCCTCCGGAAGTCCTAGTCATGGATATTTCTAGCTTAAGAATGAACCCAAAAGAAAAAGTTAAAGACCTTAATCAAAGATTCTTGACACTTAAAAACCGAATCCCTGCGGATTCTATGCCTTCTGAGAGTCTTATAATAGCATACTACACTAAAGATTTGCATCAAAGTATAGCTATTTGGGTTAAACGATCTAAGAAAGCCACATTGTTAGAAGCCTTCGAGGAGGCCAACCAGATTGAAAAGGACATACTTAGTCTTAAAGACTCTACTAACAACGAAACTGGGACTAGTTCTTATTCCAAAAAGAAGATCGAAATTCTCCCCAGACCCACTCAAAGTAAAACACAACCTGAAAACTCTGATTTAGAAAACTTAACTAAAGTTGTTCAAAAACTGTCAAATCAAGTTATAGACTTGAAAAGGTCAACCGAAGAAGATTTCTCAAGTAAATGACCTTACAACCCCCCGTTCCGGAAGCCTTTTCCCAACAACCGACCTAACCCAACCACCGAAGGCCTAAATCTAGAAAGTTTGCAATGTGCCCTTCAAACAATTCTAGAATCCCAAGATAACTTGATGCCTCCTGAGATCCCTGAGGAGGTAGTTGAACAAGAGACAGTTCAAGAAGAAGAGTCTTCTCCAAACATTTTTGGACACCTCTCGGATAGCATCTTTCAAGCTAATTTCGAGACAGTTCATCCTTATAATACCAGGAGTAAGACAACAAACAAACCTTCTACCAAAAACACTACAACTTCGCCTCCAAAGTAATCTAAATCAGCTAAGACTAAACAGAGTAATGTAAACCCCAACTTAGATTATGATGTAGTTGAAGATCTTAAAAAGTTAAGGGCTAACATTTCTATTTACGAGTTATTGAAGTTTCCATTTCTGCTACAAAAAATGTTACAGAATATCTCAGAGAATGGCAGGAATGGTAATTCTAATGGTAACAAGGTTGTGCAAAACAAAGCTCCCTAGAAGACTTCCACTAAAAACAATCATGATCCTCAAGATAAAGGAAGCCTTCCTGTAAGTAATGTAAATAATGTAAATAATCTAGATAAAGTAGCCATAGAAACTGCGAGTAAAAAGCCACAAGCTACTACTCTTAGTACTCGCAAAAATGTACCTCCATTCCTATTAACTTTCGAGATATTTAATAGAAACATGCACAATTGTATGGTAGACTTAGGGGCATCATCCAATGTGATG
Organism: Picea glauca; assembly: GCA_000966675.3. NCBI lineage: Eukaryota > Viridiplantae > Streptophyta > Pinopsida > Pinales > Pinaceae > Picea > Picea glauca. The sequence continues at coordinate 244,437 of JZKD02S1613837.1, read as the reverse complement.
CCTTGGTCTGTTTGCCAAAAGATTAATGCAGAAGTTGAACCATCTACTTTAAAAATCATACAACTTGATCGGACAAATTTCAAAGTTATAGGTGAACTAAAGAATGTGCTTATTAGATTATCGTCTAACCCCAAGGTTCATCAAGTTATTGATATAATCGTTGTGGATATTCCAGAAGTGTATGGTCTATTTTTAAGTAGGGACTGGTCCGAACAACCACATGGTTATTTCACGACAGATTGGTCCCATCTATGGCTTCCAGAGAACGACAAGCCTAATAAAATCAAGGTGAATCGTGAGCGCTACCTTAAGTTCACAGTCAAATATTTGAATGATCCCAACGAATTGTATACAACTTCTGCTGATTCACCTGAAGTACAAGGTATGGACACCTTCTTCAACAATTTCATGGCCGAGGCTTCACCTATCACCAATCCAGAACAGCAGTCCGAGATTGTAGCATATATGCAGCCAACGGCTTCCACGCAAAGGTCCCATGTACCCGATGCATATCAAATTTGGTCTTTGTATTTCGACGGGTCAAAGTCTAAAGAAGGAGCTGGAGCAGGCTGCGTCATTATCGATCCGGCAGGTAACAAAACATTGATGGCATGTAGGTTGGAATTTGAATGTACTAATAATATTGCAGAATATGAAGCTTTACTGCAAGGTCTCATAAAAGATTTGGATATGAACATTCAAAATTTAACCATCTTTGGCGACTCTGAAATAGTGGTTAGACAGGTAAGAGACTCTATCCATTGTCTGTCTCCGCATCTCAAAAGCTACCAATCTGAGGTATGGAATTTAATGAATAAATTTTCCACTTTCAATATAAATTCTATTCCTAGATTGAATAACTCTAAAGCAGATTTATTGGCTAATGTAGCTTCTAAAATTCTTCCTGCAGAAGGCTTTTCCCTAGATGCATTCTTCGTTGAGCTGTTGTTTTAGCCATCCATCCTCGACAACATCACGAACTGGAGAGTATTTGACGACGATCAGCAGATTATTAACTTTCTGCACATGGAAGAAACCTTTCAAGGCACAGTGATAGACGAACACACACACGATGACAATTTGTGCAATTTCACGGTAATACCACATCCGAGAACAAATAAATCTTCATCGGATATGGTAAACTCGATCCCTAAATCTGTAATTAGATTAGAGAAGTTTTATGATTTTCAAGATAAATTTAAAAAGACGGTCAATTTTAAAACTAATAGTTCCTCGTTATCTTATGAAAAGGTAAACTTAGGAACTAATGAAAATCCTCAGTGCATTAATCTAGGGTTGGGATGTTCTCAACAAGAAAAAGATGCATTCATTAAATTTTTCAAAGAATTTAAAGATGTCTTTGCATGGATGTATGACGACCTTAAAAATTTCGACCCTAACATCATACAGCATGTCATCCCGATGAAGCCCCAAACCTTACCCTTTCAACAAAAACTAAGGAAAATGCACCCCAAGCTCGAACCGACCGTTCAAAAAGAATTGAATAATCTCCTAAATGCTAAGATAATTTTTCTTGTTAGACACACTCAATGGGTTTCTAACCTTGTCCCAGTCTGGAAGAAAAGTGGGGAAATTTGACTCTGCGTCGATTTCCATAACCTTAATAGAGCGTCTGATAAAGACAACTATCCTGTCCCACCCATGGAATAGATCCTTAAACAGGTATCTGGTTCTGAGAGGTTATCCTTATTGGATGGTTTCTCGAGGTACAACCAAGTCCTGATGTCTCCGCCAGACCAACTTAAAACTACCTTCCGTACCCCGTGGGGCACTTATGCTTATCGTAAAATGCCCTTTGGATTGATTAATGCCAGTGCCACTTTTCAGAGAGCAATGGACATTGCTTTCTGAGGCTTAATCAATCATTCCATCGTAGTTTACTTAGATGATGTGAATGTATTTTCTAAAAACAAAAATGATCATCTAGCTCACTTACGAGCCGTCCTACTGCGATGTCGTAAATACGACATCTCCTTAAATCCCAAAAAATCCATCTTTGCAGTAGAACAAGGTAAACTCTTAGGATTCATTGTGTCTAGTGAAGGGATGATTATTGACCCCGAAAGGACTCAAGTCATCGCGAAACTCCCCCCTCCTACCTCCAAAAAATCGATCCAGTCTTTCTTAGGCCAGATTAACTTCGTGAGAAGATTTCTCCCCAGTTTCTCCGAAATGGTCAGGCCTTTACAGAATCTGATTAAGAAAGACACCCAATATCACTGGGGACCCCTAGAAAATCAAGCTTTTAATGCAATAAAGAAGGCCATAATAGACGCTCCATCTCTCATGAGCCCAGATTTTTCTCAAGACTTTACACTCTACACTTTTGCTTTTGACCGTTCCTATGTCGCCGTCCTAACCCAAAAGAATGTCGAAAACAATGAAGTACCCATTGCCTTTATGAGCTCTTCTTTCAAAGGCACTGAACTTAATTACCCAGCAGTAGATCGGCAAGCCTACGTTGTTTTTAAAGCAGTTAAACACTTTCGGTCCTATCTTTTGAAGTCAAGGATGAAAGTTATTGTCCCCTACCCAGCTGTGAGGAACTTGTTAGTGCAGAAGGAGCTAGGAGAAAAGAGAGCTAACTGGGTCACCTCCTTGCAGGAGTATGAATTAGAAATCACCCTAGCTTAGATAGTGAGAGGCCAAGGGTTGTGCAAGTTAGTTTTTGATTCAGTAGCAGGTCAGGAAGAAGAAAGCGATACGTCAAACCTAGGACAACGTGATCAAAGTCTAATCTGTTGCGTGCAAAACCCTGTTAGTCCTTGGTACGACGATATAAGATTATGTCTTGAACATGGGTTAGCTCCCCGTCACCTCAACCCCGCTAAAAGAAGAGCGTTGAGATTAAAGTTTGCCTCCTTTCATCTGGTTAATGGTATCCTGTTTCATCAAAGTTTTGACGATGTACTAATGCGTTGTCTTGAAAAAGATGAAGTAGAAAAAGTCTTGCTAGAATTGCATGCAGGAGAAGCTGGTGGCCATTTTGGTGGTGACACCACTGCCCATAAGGTTTTAAGAGCCAGTTATTACTGGCCTACACTTTTTAGAGACGCCCATGCCTTGTGTCGTAAATGTATCATCTGTCATAAAGCATCAGGGCGGTTACAAAAACCAGCCTTTCCTTTGCAGCCCGTTTCGGTAGATTCCCCGTTTCAGCAGTGGGGCCTTGATATCATAGGTCCAATCAACCCTCCATCCTCGCAATAGCACAAGTTTATTGTGACAGCCACAAGTTACTTTACTCGATGGTCTGAAGCTGCTGCGTTAAGAACTGTCAACACCAGTAAGGTAATTGTCTTTCTAAATTCGAATATTATCACTCGTTTCGGTATCCCTGACTGCTTAGTTTTCGATAATGCTTCTTACTTTTCCTCTCTTGAGATGAGCGAATTCGCTTTGGAAAAAGGAATTAAGTTGAAGTATTCTGCTAGTTATTACCCCCAGGACAACAGATTAGCATAATCGACAAACAAGAACTTGATCAAAATCATCAAGAGAACGGTGGTTGAAAATCACAAAAATTGGCACAATGCGCTGCTAAACGCGATGTGGGTTGATAGGGTAACGCCAAAAGCTGCTGTATGTAACTCCCCCTTTTTTCTCGTTTATGGAAGAGAAGCAATTTTTCCACCTCACATTCTTCTTCCTTCACTTCAGTTGTCACAAAAATTCCAAGAAGAAGATTGCCCCCCTTTGGAAAACCGAATTAACGCTTTGATGAAGCTAGAAGAGGTAAGAGCCCAAGCTAAACGTAAGTTAGATCAACATCAACAATTGGTTAAAATGTGGTTCGATTCTAACGCTTCTTCTGATAGGAATTTTGAAGTGGGCGACCTCATCTTAAAGTGGGACAAACCACATGAGGGAAAGGGAGAGCACACGAAATTTCAAAATTTGTGGATTGGACCGTTTTTAATTGCTGAAAAGTTGGGTCCTAGTTATTTTCGATTGCAAAATCTTGAAGGGAAGCCTGACACCTACCCGGTGAATGGCCAAGCCTTGAAAATATACTTTGCTTGATAACTACCCTTGTATATTATGTACATATTTTTCTTTTGTTTTCTTTTTCGTTTTTTCGTTTTGTTTTTGTTTTTTATTTTGAATTTATCAGTTTGTGTTTTTAGAAATACACATACCTGTACACTGAGCTATTCAGACAAAGACAATAGAAAATTCCTTCGCTGAAATAACTACTAAGAAAATTTGTATGAACATCAATGGCATATTTCTGAAATTTATATCTATGTTGGAAAAGTTTGTTGTTTGAAAGAAGATGACTGATTTCAATCTCTGAGTAAAGCTTGTCATGATTATCTATTATCTTTTTACGCTGTCCCTATTCCGTAAAGGAATGACTCAAAAGATGTCTCCCTGCCTTAGGAAGTTTTTTTTGTAAATAAAACATCTCTGGATCTAAATAAAGGACAGTTCTAAAAATTCTGATGAGGTCTTAAAAAATATGTTAAAATATCATGATTTTCAGCGTCACCCCGCTCAACTACAGATCTATGAAAAGAAAAAACAAAATAAATTATTAATAAGAGCTGTGGGAAGTGCTTGTAAACCCGCCGGGATGCTGAACAGGTCTGTTGGCAGCGGGTAAATGCATGCATGGCGCCAAGACAACTTCGTCAGGGTACTGAACAGGCCCGCTGGCAGCAAAGCAATGTCGAGTATATGAAAATTTATAAATAAGAAACCTCCTTAATGTCCTTTATTCTGATCTAGAACTTCTTGATAGGATACAGATGTCAGAGTGGGTTAAATGGCAACCCTGTTGAGGCTATGGACGCCTGCTGGCAGAAGTGGCTCTGTCAACAATATTGGAGATTTTATCTTTAATATCGTGACTTGTTGGTCTTAAGACTTTTATCAGTTATCATCCTTTAAACACTGCTGGAATAGTTGGTTAATGATGATGTTTATATGATTTTCTGGTTGTTGTTTTTGAGTTGGAATTATCTTTGCTTTCCTAATCTGAATTTGTTCCTTTTGGCAGAGATAATTGCTTCTACCAGTGTGTCGCCATTGTTGGCAGCCAATTCACATTTTTTCACTGTCTTATAAGCTGCCTACACCAATGTTTTGCAAACATTAATTTCTCGTTGCAATTTTCAAATAAACGACACTTTTATTTTTGCGACATTTCAACATTTACCTTCGTTGCTGTTTTCATGACTGTAAGCGTGAAAAATTCGTCCTTCGTAGTCGCATTAAAATCATTATTTGAACTATCGTTATCCTTCTTGCTGATATGCCCTTCACTTATCGTTATGCAGCTGGCAAAACTTTTGATCTGTACTCTTTGGACATTCTTAGATTGATTGTGTGACTTTGTCTCATTGAATTGCGATGCATTAGCATTTGGATTTATATGTTCTTTGATTTGATCTACTTGACCATTGGTTTCATGAAAATACATAGGTGTTATGGTTAAATCCTTCATATATATTTTTTTAATATGATACCTATGTTCAAAACTATTGGCATGATTGATTATATGAAGACCCATTGGCACATTGGTTAAACTCTTGATATGAGTTGTTACAATACATTGGCGTATGGTTAAACATTTGGTATTGGTCTCAATTCGTATGTTGGGTGTTTTAAAACTATGGCATAACGTTGATTGCGCGCGTTGGTTTATACACTTACCAGTGGTTTCATTGGTCGGCCAAGTGACATGATTGTTGAACTATACTATAATGGGTAGAACAGCTATAAGCCAGTGGTTGTACCTTGGAAATAACTGTTATGAATGGCAGAGATAAGCTCCACCACCTTCGCACGATGACATTAATGTCTATCCCTTATCCCTGTTTCACCTCTATTAGCTCGGGTAACCCTTCGTGCACTTTGTCCTGTGTGTGCTATGATCCAAACCCTGGCTCGTTCACCGTGTGTTCGGCTCCATGGCATTGGTGGTGTGAATCAAGCCAAATGGTAGCCAAGCCTTACTACTGTTTGACAATGCCCGGAAATACTTGGAGGATAACGGTTGGCTCACCTTCATGCGGAGGTTTGAGGGTTTTAATCTAGCTATGGAACAACAGTTCGCCCTGACTTTTGATGGATGTAGAGCCAAGGTGGGCGACATTCAGTTGGAAATAATGAGGAATTTATCAGTTCTGCTACAAGGTTACCTACCACGGGCCAGCGTCGGTTCAAAAATTTGAAAGTAGAAGAGGTTCCATGGCCGCTATTGTTCATCTCGCGAAAGGTCACATCTTGTGACAGAGGTATTCCCATATCCATGCTTAAACCACGATGGCATGACCTTTTGATAATAGTCAAACAATTTGTGACCTGTGAGGGTCGATATGGACTCGTTTTTCTCTACCACCTGTGTTTGTTAATGAATTTTATGGGATACTCGTTGAATATGCCCTTTTACTTCCAGCGTAGCCTATATAAAATGTCAAAAAGGTTTGAAAGGGAGAAGGCTGACAGTAGCTTGTTCCACCATGGACTTATTAAAATTATCATTGTTTATTACTTAAGTCTCCACGGTGATAGTTGGCGAGCCTTTATCGCTCGAAATGGTTTTGATGATACAGACCCTATCCAAATTGACAAGCCTGTGGTGAATGAAACCAAGGTCGGGCCACCCGTTCCCTTCCATGTCCTACTGCCCTCTCTTAAGCCTTTGGTCGACCCTGATATTGACTTACCAGACGTTATAACTGAGAAGGTCGAGCCTATAAAAAGGCCTGTGAGAAAAAAGGCCAAGGCAAACCCTACTATTGATTCCAAGGGTAAAAAGAACCCTCGGCTTATTTCGAGGATGGCTAGGAATAAACCTAAACCCACTGCTGAGCAGAAGCCCATAGTCCTTAGTGAGGATTCAGACTCTGACATAGAACGCTTCCTAGCCAATGAGTACCCTTACTCACAAGGTCTGTGCTCTGAGCCACCTTATGATTTCGTTGCTAATCTTCCCCCTTGCCTAAGGAATAATCATAGTTACCTAGGGATCAAACTACCTAAAGAAACCCTCGGCAATGTAAATAAACCCTCACCTGCACTTTCGAAGCCAACACACTCGTCCTGTGACCAATGTGATTTGTGGTTGGAACGATACTACATCGACGTTCCCCTACTCCAATCGAAAATTCAATCATTGGAAAATCAAGTTGCAGTATTGACCAGCCAAAGAGGAAAAATTCGAGCGACTGATAGGAAGCAGAGAACCACTGGTTCCATCGTTTTTAAGAATATTGAATCGGCCACAGCCGTTGTCAACTCCAAATTGTCATGATCAAGCTGTCTGCTTGCCACACAGGTATAAATTTTGATATCATTTGCGTTTTGTCAATGACCAGGATTAATATAATGATGTGAGTTTGGTTTTCGAATAGCTCTATCTATCCTTTGAATTGGCTCTGTCATAATGTTGTTCATCCTGTGCATTGTTTTCGCGGTGCTAAAAATAAATGAAGCTTCGATTTGGATACACAATTTGCTCATTCCGAGTTTAGCCACTGATAGATTTTTATCGTATTTGATTGGTTTTCGATTGGATTTGATTTGATCGTTTGTCTGATTGAGTTAATGAAATTGATGGTTTGCTTTAGATTGGATTTTTTTTGAACATGAAGTTTTTCATGCTAGATTTAGAATATGATCATGTTTTGATTTTATTTCATTATGGATAGTTTGTATGCTGAGATTGTCAAACAATTTCATGACTTTGGTTGTTATGATCTTTTAATATGATGTGTCATGTAATCTTCTAAAACAGGAATACGACTCTGTATAGCTCTGATTTGGAAAGAACGACTCTGTTTTTATGGAAACAATACTCTCATTTAAGTCTATGCAAATGATATTCGCGCCCGAATCATGGAATGGTTTTGATTCGCAATGACTATGTTAAAATCAAGTTGTTCGATTCGCTTGATTGGATTGATGTGCATCTTCAATTAGTTCGATCATTTTCATGAGTTGGATTTGTATCATAAATGTTGCTCTGTTTGATTTTTAATTTGCAAAACGAGTTGGTCGACATATGCTATCTCTATCAATTTCAGTTATAATTCGTTTGAAAGGAACGATTTCGTTCATTGTCAATCGAGTTTGTTTGCCACAAATAGTAATAACAAACGATCGGATAATTCTCACGAACCCTGTTACCAATTGAGTGATCTCATTACGATTTCGTTTGTGGTAATTTACGTGCCAGTTTTGGTTTAATTCGTTCATGGCATGGATCGTTTTACAGTTATGTCAATTTGAAAATGAGCTTGTTTGGATTCGATCGTGTCTCCTGTCTATGAGGCAGCATAACAATTGCCTGGGATTTGATTTAATTATATTGATTTCAGTTTGATATGAAATGATTTTGTAATTGTTTGATTATGATTTTGTTCACCCGATTTTGTGGTAACAAACGAAACAGAGTACACGTATCTCTATAGTCATTTGATTGATCTTGATCCTGTTTAATTTCGAATGGTATAACAATTTCAATTTGAATGATTCGTTTTCAAATAGATATTGGATGTTAGGTGAATTTAATTCTTTAAAAGATTTGAGTTGATTTTAATGTTGATTCTGTGTCTTATTTAGACCAGCTACAGAATCGCAAGATTCTGTAGCTAGTTTATAGAATTAGATTTTTATCATTTTATTAATAAAGGATCCTTATAACTTGTCCATTTTTTACCCTTTTCAGGTACATACGAATTGCATTGGACATAATGGACAGTTTAGGGGATATTTGTGTGTTTTAGTTTTATTTTAGGTTCCTAGTTTAGTGAGACTTGGGAGATCTTCCCAGATTTTATGTAAATAGTTTTGATAACTTCTACAGGGAGGTTTTACCCTGTGGAAAACCTTTAAATACTTATTATTTTTTGTAATAAGGAGCATCCTCACTTGTGGGAGAACCAGGCTATGGATTTCTAATACAAACCGAGACAGAAGTTGATGTTCTACTACAGCTTTCGCTTTTCATAATATCAATCTTTTGTTTCAAGTTTATGCATGTCATCTGTAGTTGATTATAGACTACTTTAGCTATCATAGTCTATTGCAGAATGATATGATTTAATTAATGTGTTATCCATGTCTGATTTCTTTCAATACTTAAAAATACAACAATTACTTTGTTCAGATAATGAATGACAGATTTTTCTTCTTCATCAATTGAATTATTTTGTATAGATCTTTGCATACGGGTTTATCTAACTGTGAAGATTTATAAATTATACGATTGTTGTAAGTTTTATGTCTTGTTTGTACTGTAATTATATTAAAGAGCACTGCAGCTATCATTTACGAGAAGCTCCTGGACAATTCGGTGCGGGTTTCCTCCCTCCGATCAGCTAAGATAATCATCATACACAGGACAAATCTGGAGCGTTTCTCCAGGTCAGTTTGTGATTTATTTTGTTTTTGAATAGTTTAGTTAGATATATGTTAGTTAGATGTGTAGTCAGAATTAGTATATTAGTTGTTTAGTTTAGTTAGTTTTTGTTTTATTTCTGTTCATAAAATTATAAAATCAAAAAAAATATATATATATATCTTTCTCTGTCTTAGGGCAGAATGCAAATGAGTTTTTTCAGGTTTTATTCAAATCTGTAAATTGTAGATATTGTACATTTTGTGAATAAGTTATATTTCCGTTAGTAGTTAGATATTTAATTAGTTAGAGTTAGTATAGTATTAGATAGTAGATTGTATATAGAATAGTTAGTTTAGTTTGTTAGTTTGTTTAATAGTTAGTTTTAGTTAGATTAGTTAGTTTAGAATAGTTTTTCTTTTTTGTTTTTTTAGGACCTTAGATCGGCTAACGGAGCCGCTAAACCCTTCAGCGTGGTTCATCCCAAACGGCTTGGGTTATTAGACAACCCCGGACCGGTTCCACTCTCTCAGTTTACGGACGGTCAATTTCGCCCGTCAACAACCTTCTTTAGCCTGGAGAATCTTCCCTTTCAGCTAAGGGAGTTATTTCCACGATCCCCATCTTCTCTCGGAAATATGCAAACTTGATTCTAGATAGAGGTTTTGTCAAGATATATGTTTTCTTCTCATCAGTGGGCATATACTCGAGCTTTACCTCTCCTTCCTGGACTTTATCTCGAATAAAGTAGTATTTGATCTCAATGTGCTTCGACCTTTCATGAAACATTGGATGGTCAGATAATCTTATACAACTCTGATTATCACAATATATTATGGTTGATTCTGGAGTCTGATCAAATAAATCGGATATTAACTTCCTTAGCCATACTGCTTCTATGCATGCTTCACAGGCTGCCATATACTCTGCTTCTGTTGTACTGAGTGCGACAGATTTTTTTTTCCTACTGCCCCAAGATATCATAGCAGATTCCAAGTTGAAACACATACCTGAAGTACTCTTTCTGTCTTCTACACTTTCTGCCCAATCAGAGTCTGTGAATCCATGAAGTTGGATATCACTGGATGCGGTATATCTCAACCCATATTTTATTATGCCACGAATATATCTTAAGACATGCTTTGCAACTATCCAATGTTCTTGTCTAGGTTCCACCTGGAACTGACTTAATGTATTTACAGCAAAGAAAATAGATGGTCGATTATTTACCAAGTACATTAATGATCCAATTAGCTATCGATATAGAGATGGATCTACTGGATCAGAATCTGGGACTTTCACTTTTCTTATATCTGCATTCATAGGAATGTCCATGGATTTACAGTCCATCATTCCAAACTTCTGAAGGATCTTTATTGTGTACTTTCCTTGTCCAAGGAATACTTCACCATGCTTCTGCCATACTTCTAGTCCCAAGTAATAGTGCATGAGACCTAGATCTTTCATATCAAATTCAGAGGCTAAATCCTTCTTGCACTGGATGATTAGAGATTATTCACCTGTTATGAATAGATCATCAACATATAATCGTAGAATCACAGGTGCGTTGTCCATGACTTTGTAGTAAAGGTTTGGATCTGCATGACTCTTGGAGAAACCAAGTCTTGTTAGATAGCTGTCCATTCTGGCGTACCAAGCCCTTGGAGCTTGCTTGAGTCCATATAGAGCTTTCTTTAATCTGCAAACGTGAGTGTCTCTGGAATGTACCTCGAATCCTTGAGGTTGTTCAATGTACACTTCGTCTTCAATAGCTCCATTGAGGAAAGTTGTCTTTACATCCATCTGGTGTAGATTCCATCCCATGGAAGTGGCAAGAGATATGATAGCTCTGATGGAGGTATACCTTGCCATGGGAGAAAAATTTTAGTCATAGTCTTCTCCCTCCTTCTAGGAGAACCCTCTGGCCACAAATCTTGCCTTATATTTATCCACGCTTCCATCTGCTGCATGTTCAATCTTGTATACCCATTTTGAAGTTACAACTAATTTCTCTTTAGGTCTGGGTACAATTTCCCATACTTCATTTTTCATAATAGACTGGTGTTCTTCCGCCATGGCTTCTTTCCATTGTCCCTTTCTAAATGCTTCTTCAAATGTAGTAGGTTCTTCATCTAGAAGCTTTGTCATGTATGTTACATAACTTGAGAATCTTTTCGGTCTTTTACTCTTCCTAGATGTTCTTTCTGGAACCTTGGTTCTTTCTGCATCTTGTAAAGTGGATTCAAGACAAGCTGGTCGTTTCTTATTCTTTGGTATATTATCTGGATCAATGTTCTCACATAGCTCCATAGGATGATCAGGTTGATCCTTTTCGTTATTTTCACTTCTTATGTTTTCTTCATTTGGTTCTTCAAATTCTTCTTCTTCTATAGTTTCTTCAAAAGATTTTCTAAAGGCCATTCTTTCATTGAATGTTACATCTCTGCTTACTTCTATCTTGTGTTGTTCAGGAATATATATTCTGTAGGCTTTGGATGAATCACTATATCCCACGAATATCCCCTTCTTTCCTGAGGGTTCTAGTTTATTTCTTTTATCTTTGGGAATATGAGAGTAAACTTGACATCCAAATATTCTTAAGTTTTCTACGTTAGATTTCTTACCTGAGAATGCTTCTTCTGGTGTCATGTCCTTCAATATGTGATGAGGCCTTCTATTTTGTACATATATTGTCGTCATTGTCGCTTCTCCCCATAGAAACATGGATAGATCTTGATCGTTCAATAGGGCTTTTACTATTTCTTTGATAGATCTGTTCTTTCTTTCTGCTACACCGTTTTGTTGAGGATTATGAGGAATAGTCAGCTCCCTCCTAATCCCTACTAATTTGCAGAATGCAACGAACTCCTTCGAGGTGTATTCTCCTCCATTATTTGTTCTTAATGTCTTGATCTTCTTGTTCGTAAGGTTTTCTATTTCTGCCTTGAATTCTTGGAACTT
>JZKD02S1613837.1:118224-152830 GCA_000966675.3 Picea glauca | reverse complement strand
CAAAATGACCCAACTTATTACAACTAAAGCATTTAATCTTAGATGTATCGATATTCTTGCCTTTGAATGTACCTTTGGTGTTTGGATTCCTCTGAGAGCCTTTCTGGAAAGTGCCTTTCTTCTTTCCCTTGAATCTTGATGCTAAATATGAGTGCTCTTTTTTCATTGGCTCGCTCATGGTAGCTTTGTGAATCTCCTCCTAGAGGAAATCATTCCATAACCTCTCAAACGTGGTATGAATCTCTCTCCCACTTACACTAGATAAGAAGGTCTCCGATGAATAAGGAAGACCGTAAAAAATGGCCTGCACTAAATCATCATCGTCCACTGTCACCCCTGTGACCAAAATATGATCTCTGATCTAGGCTATCCTGGAACAGAAAGATGCCACTGATTCACCTTTCTCCATCTTCAAATACTTAATCTTGTGCTTAAGTGTCCTCTTCTGACTTGGAGCCTGTTTCTCATACAGATTCACCAAGGTATCCATACAGTCCTTGGTAGTCATTAACGAATTCATTGCATGCATTATACTGTCTTTTACTAAGTCAAAGATGATTCTCTTTGCATTTTCTCGACTCTTCCTAAAGGCCTCTCTTCCTGCATTATTCATGGGTTCCTCCACCACTGTGGTCACATACTGCTCAAGATCATACTCCTGCAATATATTTGTTATCCAAAGCTTCCACACATTGAAGTTGGTAGCTCCTTCGAGCCTATCCTCGACCCTGACTGAAATGGAGGATGCCATGGAATTCACACTAGAAACTTAATCAAGCTAACTTGGATCTGTGTGTACATGTTGCTGCACTTCAATACATTTAACACACCCTAAGCTTTGATACCATGTTAAATTTTGAGCTTGATTTCTAATGTGGATTAATTCTTTTTTTTTGTTCAACACTTTGATTCCAACTTAATACACTTCAACAATACCAAATCACAATCGAATAGAAATGAATATGTAGATAAGTAAGCATGCACATCAACAACACATATACCCTGGGGAAACCCTGTACAGGGAGAAAAACCCCAGAAAATGATATTCCTTTATTGCATTAATAATGTAAGATCACTTAAAAATATCCACCATGAATGTTCTTCTCTTAAAGAGCTTGCCAAGATGACTCTGACCTAACAAATACCTAAGAGACCTTGTTGAAATACACCTTTGATATGTTGCCTCTATTGTTAATACACAACATTGATATACTATTGATATACGCCTCTGATATGCAACCTCTATTGTTGATATACAACATTGATATGCTTCTTTGGTATGTTGCCTCTTTATCACTGATATGCTATAATGTTCCTAACTTGGCTAGTCTAGGAAACACTACTAATGTGTGTGTAGGATCAATGGTTTACAACATATAAATGATCATACAAATAATAAATGCGACAAAGGACTGCAAAGTTTGTATTATGATATCTCCATGGATTACAAAATGGTTGAATGCGGATGAATAAACTGACATACATGACTAGATCAATAGACAAAGGATCTTAGTCGGAATACAAATAAGAAACTAAAAGATAATACCCGGAATATGGGAGCACTGCGGAATCAATGGATGCACTGGGAGTATGGAAACTCTAACGGTAACTGCTGGAAGACTGGAAAGTTCACCCTGGGAGCTATACTTCTCAGAATGGCCTGGAAACTGTCCCAAATGATGCGCCTTGCTCTATTCCTCAGTAATGGTATCTGTCGGACCGCTCTACTGATTAATCTAGACCCCGGATGGATACCCCTGGGGGCATGCGCCCCTCTTCTTCTAGAAAAATTCATCCTAGTGATTCCATCGTCGGAATCAGATTAGATATGTCTCAAAATGACCACCTTGGTCTACTGGGAAATGGGTCGGAAGGGTTTCCCTGAATCTTGTCTGATGCTCGCTCTAGAATCCCAAATGTGCCCGCCAAAAGTGTTGCACGTCAAATTCTAGAAAATTCCTCCCAGTTGATTCCTCTGTTGGAATCTGATGATGAACCATGAAAAAGATGTGCCTTTCCCTCCTCTCAAATGGGTCGGAGGGAAATCTCGAAATTCTCCCTGGATGGGATAAGTCAACTAAAAACCCTCTCAGAAGTTGTGCCCTCACTCTAGATGAATGCGCCCTTGTTGTTGAGCACTATATAAATGTTGTTGAAGAATGATGGAAGACCTAAATGATCTTCCCGATGACTAGGGTGTGTCTCTCAACACCAAAATCAGCCAACTGGTGTCTTCCTCCTCGAAACCACTGAACTATCTCTCCTTAGATGCGCCTCTTCTCCTCAATGACAAGTCATAATCTGCATAATGATGATTTAGGTCGCTGACTCTTCTCTTATAGCTTTCCAAAACCCTAATTCACTCCTGAAACCCTAATTCATTTTTGACCTTTTCCCTCCGAGTGACTTTTACTTTCTTTTATTATTCCTTGATTAAATCACTTAATTAATTAATTAATTAATCATTTTACCTCTAAAAAGTGATTTATTCATCCTTATGGCTTCTCCGACCACTGAAAGTCACTTCTCATCATCTTATCCTATAGTTCTCTTCTTCCCGATTCCGATGAGCTATTACACTAAGAGGTTTCTCCAAGTAATATGCCCATTGTGACCTTCTTAGTGAAATTAATGACCCATAATAACTCAAAATTACGGAAATCGTCGAAATGCAATGAAACCAAAACCAAGTTGTGTGGAATGGATCCTGATGATGAATGATGCAAGTCGAGCCCAATAAAACCCCTCAATATCTCTCGAACTCTCTGTCACCCCTATCTGGCTACTCTGGTAGGCATAACACTTTGTAAATTTATAATGTCCCAAAATGGGGACATTACATTCCTCCCTGCCGGAATATTGCTTGTCCTCAAGCAATAATTGAAACCAACTACATATGATACCGAGGTCCCATATCCACCTGTGTGACACAAGGTAGACTCCCTTGAAGATGTGGTATCTCTAAGTGCTCACCACTCATGACACCCACATGCTCCTGATGAGTAGAATGATCAATGGCCGAGGAATATCAGTCAACTCCCTGAGTAACCACTCTACTCGAAACTCAACTCCATCAAACACTAAACTACCAAGCACTCCAATCCCTGGATCCCATATCATAATGTCAACTATAATGCCCTGTGGATTATAGTTCTGTAACATATCAACACCATGAGTCTCCTGCAAATAACACATGGCCTCAACCCGAAATGGGTCTATCCTACCAACCATACCAAACTCAACACGACCCCCACCGACTGAACATGTTGCTGCCATAGTGAGGTACTACAAGACCTCAATGAATCACCAGTCAGTGATGTGCTCTCCCCAATACTGAAACTCAATGGAAAATCAAAGTGACTCCCCCTGCAAACGTCCTCTCTTCTCCATCATTTAATGAAATGTCTGGTCCTATATTCCCAGGGTCCCATGCTAGTCTCTGATAGGGACCATCATGTCGATGCTTCTCGAATCTGATCATGACTTTCTGCTCAAAGTATCCATACTGGACCCTCCACTCCTGGATCCTCATAAAATGAAACAAACTATTGAACAAATGGACTCCGGGATCCCATGTCAAATTTGGAAGTTCATCACTTCCAATCCCCACTAACTGTTGGTGTGCCCTACTGGTAACTATCGAAAGCACTCCACCCTCACCCCAATGAGAGTCTGAATCTGTAGAAAACTCTGAGA
Source organism: Picea glauca (assembly GCA_000966675.3). Classification (NCBI taxonomy): domain Eukaryota; kingdom Viridiplantae; phylum Streptophyta; class Pinopsida; order Pinales; family Pinaceae; genus Picea; species Picea glauca. The sequence goes on along the minus strand of JZKD02S1613837.1, from coordinate 149,134 downwards.
TATCCTCTATCCCATGGCCTAGGATACTCCCCATCATGCCCATGGCCTCAACTGTCTACCCCTGATGATCCACCCCTATCCTGATGAATGCAATCAAGACACTCCTGTCAAGTGGTCTCGACCTACCAATTCTCCATGTCCCCTGCCACTGTCTAGCTCCCCCTGTGTTGTTGTAAATAATGAAAGTATCGGGAAAGGCTATCATAAATATCTGCAACCAATTGTAGCATTGGAAAGTATCTTATGCTTTGGTCAATCCAAATGACTTAACCAAAAGCTCATCCATCGACACCCATGGTAAATAATCGCCTGTACTCATCACTGAACACCAACCATTGGGTGCAGTGGTAGGTACCTCCACCAACTGCGGGTCAATCATTCTCCATCCATCATCACTCACGCAACTGATTCTACAGTGAAGGTGATCTCCTAGATCTGTATACTGATGCAAGGGAGAGGAATATCTAAGTACATATCCTCCTTGCAATCCAGTGCATCCCCCTGAATCCCACTGTACAACTCTATATGTCTCTGTGAACCACCACTCATCAATGTGTGCCCCTGCATATTCATGTGATCTCCTATATACACCCACAACATCATGGATCCTGGGTGTACTATGGGGTCATCCTCTACATGAAGGTCAACCAATCTTGGAACACAATTGGAAGTGTCCTCATAACTGCCCCTAGCTCTGGAATCCCCATGTGTACGTGTGTGCTCAACTGTCTCAACACTCCTCATGAAGGGTGGTCCGTGTGACCTATGGACATCCTCCTGCATCTCTGGATCATATCTCTCCATACTCATCAATGATCCTGGGTACTCCTCATGCTCCTCCCTCAACTAGTGCTCCACTGCTAAACCACCAACATCCTCTCGCAATGCAACTAAGGGATATATCTGACTCTCTGGTGAACTAGATGTAGTGGATCTATGTTTAATTTCCTTAAGGAGCTCCTCTGATCTGGACTCTGATTCCTGAAGGGATGTCTGTGTGCCTTCCAAGAATCTTTGTGTGCTCACTAACTCATGAGTGAGTCATTCCACTTGAATCCCCTACTCCCTCAGTGCCTTGTGATACATCTCACCAACCTCCAATAGGTAATCCCTATCCATCAACAACTTCTGGTAGTCGGACCTCATCATAATCACTCTCTCCCTGAGTGTATGGAATTCATCAATGAAAAGTTCCCCATCTGATCTATCCTGTGCCATTGAGGTCCTCCAACAATAACATGCCACCAACGCATGTGTATCATTAATGCATCTAGTGGATGCCATGATCATGTCCTCACTGACTCTCAACTGTCCTGCCAAGTGTCATGACTCCTGGTCACAATCTTGCTGAGGTGCTACCTCATGCCTCTCACTGCTAGTGTCAACAATGGAATCCCCAACAACACGCTCCTCAAAATATAAGGCACTGAACTGTCCATTGTCCCCTGTGCTACTAAGTCCTCTTGTATGCCACTGCATGCCATCCCCAACTGTGACTCCTATCTGAATCACACCATATCCTATATGGGAAGTTGTATCCTCCTGTGCACTCACCCTACTAATATCATTTATTCCTGTATCCCATACATATGTGTCCAGACATGTGCTATGGTCATCTCGACCAATAAGGCATGCATCCTCATCACTGTAGATCGATCATGGGAGTAAGTGTCCCAAAAAGTTGTCGGTCTCCACAACCTGGTCCATCAATGGAATATCCAAGAATGGTGACTCACTCTCCTCATACTGATAGGTATGTGTAAGGTCAACTATCTCCAAGACATACCTCTCCTCCTGGGTCTGCAGATCCATATGTCCCTTGTGTACAATCCCCACACAAGGCTCCTCTACCATATCAAGAATGCCACTGATATCCTCATGTGTCGTGGCTATCATAGGTGACTGAGAAGATGAAAAATGTGGCTCACTCATCATAGGAAGATCATCATCCTCCAAACATGACTTCCTGGAATCCATGTCTACACCCATAGTTAGGTCATCCAACCTCCTAATCTCATCATTTCTAAGTGCCAACACATATGAATCCTCACAAGTGTCACCACTATGTTGAAGTGTTGAATCCTCAACGTTACCTAACGGGGAAGATGAAGGACATGCACTAGCATCCTGTCCATCCAACTATCCCTCAAATTCGCAAGAGTCACTAGCCTCCATCTCGGTCATCTGGTTGAGCTTGTAGTACATGTCTAGATTTTGTACCCCAACTCTGGAAGTGCATTTAGACGATCCGTCAAAAGAAGGTGTCATGAGTTTACCAACTTTTCGAATGAAATCTATGTTATGCCCCTGTTGTTGTTGATGTCCTCCTCTCCGAGGTTCTCTGGAATGGTCAATTCCCCTAATTCCACAGTACTCGACTAGTGTCATGTCATGATGGAAGTCACGACCCAACGCTGCATACTCCCTGTTGTACTCTACAATGCCTTTCGTCTGAGTGGGCAGCCTGTGTGCTAATGGTTGTTGTGCTACTGTTGGTAGTTCCCTCTGAAAACTAGGGAACCATGGTTTGGGAATCCTACTCGAAGATGTGTATGTGCGAGTAGGTGTCTGGGTTCTACTTCCTGCCCCCGAGTTCCCATGTGCTACATGTGGGGTTGTTGTGCCCGGGGTGTCCATTATAGCTAATCTATCAGCCAACTGTGCCAAAGACTGCATCATGGTCTGCTGATTAACTACCAAATTACCGAGTACCTACATGAAGGCTGCCTCTGGGTCCATGGGTGCCTTACCAGTGCCCTCTGGCCTCTTATATATGTCTCTCCACATCCTCTCTACCTTCTGGGTCACCCGCTAAACTCATCGACTTTAGTCACAGGCTAGCAGGACTAAAGCTCTGATACCACTGTAATGTTCATGACTTGGCTAGTCTAGGAAACACTGCCAATGTGTGTGTAGGATCAATGGTTTACAACATATAAATGATCATACAAATAATAAACGTGACAAAGGACTGCAAAGTTTGTATTATGATATCTCCGTGGATTAAAAAATGGTCGAATGCGGCTGAATAAACTAACATACTCGACTAGATCAACAGAAAAATAATCTTAGTCGGAATACAAATAAGAAACTAAAAGATAATACCCGAAATATGGGAGCACTGCAGAATCATTGGATGTGTTGGGACTATGGAAACTCTGACGGTAGCTACTGGAAGTTTGAAAAGTTCACCCTGGGAGCTATACTTTTCAGAATGGCCTAGAAACTGTCCTAAATGATGCACCCTGCTCTATTCCTCAATACTGGTATCTGTCGGACCCCTCTGCTGATGAATCTGGACCCCGGATGGATACCCCTGGGGGAATGTGCCCCTCTTCTTCTGGAAAAATGTGTCCTAGTGATTCCACCATCGGAATCGGATAATATATGTCTCAAAATCACCACCTTGGTCTACTGGGAAATGGGTCGGAAGGGTTTCCCTGAATCTAGTCTAATTCTCGCTCTAGAACCCCAAATGTGCCCGCCAAAAGTGTCGCACGTCCAAGTCTAGAAAATGCATCCTAGTTGATTCCTCTGTTGGAATCTGATGAGGAACTAGGAAAAAGGTGCACCTTTCCCTCCTCTCAAATGGGTCGGAGGGAAATCTCAGAATTCTCCCTGGATGGGATAATTCGACTAAAAACCCTCTCAGAAGTTGCGCCCTCACTCTGGATGAATGCGCCCTTACTGTTGAGCACTGTATAACTGTTGCTGAAGAATGATGGAAGACCTAAATGATCTTCCCAGTGACTAGGGTGTGTCTCTCAACACCGAAATCAGCCAACTGGTGTCCTCCTGGAATCCACTGAACTATCTCTCCTGAGATGCGCCTCTTCTCCTCAATGACAAGTCATAATCTGCATAATGATGAATTAGGTCGTTGACTCTTCTCTTATAGCTTTCCAAAACCCTAATTCACTACTGAAACCCTAATTCATTGTTGACCTTTTCCCTCTAAGTGACTTTTACTTTGTTTTATTATTTCTTGATTAAATCACTTAATTAATTAATTAATTAATCATGTTACCTCTAAAAAGTGATTTATCCATCCTTATGGATTCTCCGACCACTGAAAGTCACTTCTCATCATCTTATCCTGTAGTGATTTTCTTCATGATTCCAATGAGCTATTACACTAAGAGGTTTCTCCAAGTAATATGTCCATTATGACCTTCTTAGTGAAATTAATTAAGATATGACCCATAATAACTCAAAATTACAGAAATCGTCGGAATGCAATGAAACCAAAACCAAGCTGTGCGGAATGGATCCTGATGATGAACAATGCAAGTTGGGCCCAATAAATTCCCTCAATATCCCCCGAACTCTCTGTCACCCCTATCTGGCTACTCTGGTAGGCATAGCACTCTGTAAAGTTATAATGTCCCAAAATGGGGACATTAGATATGCGCCTCTATTGGTTCACCCTTAATCTGCATATCAAATTGTGTTGAAGAGATGGGCCGACCTTTGATTATATAGGATAAAGAGGAGAAGAGGAGAGACTCAAAATAGTAACCTGTTTGCATGCTTTAATCATAACTCAGCTTCATACTTTAGTTCCAACTTAGAACTAGACTTGAGACTGGTATACTTTAGTTCGAAAATAGAACTAGACTCGAGATTGGTATACTTTAGTTCGAAAATATAACTACACTTGAGACTTCAGTTACAACTCAGCATTACACTTTAGTTCAAAAATAGAACTAGACTTGAGACTTCAGTTACAACTCAACATTACACTTTAGTTTGAAAATAGAACTAGACTTGATACTTCAGTTGCAACTCAACATTACACTTTAGTTCGAAAATAGAACTAGACTTGATACTTCAGTTGCAACTCAACATTACACTTTAGTTCAAAAATAGAACTAGACTTAAGACTTCAGTTACAACTCATCATTACACTTTAGTTCGAAAATAGAACTAGACTTGAGACTTCAATTACAACTCGAGTCTTTACAAGGAAATTCGAAATTTTCTTCATGGTGGATAATGTTACACGTTCCAACACACTAGATCAATACATTTATATCATTTGCAATATTTAGGAATATCGTTTGTTTCTAGCTCATAGGAATTTTATATTCAACCTAAATTTTTCTAGGTGCCTTTACTTTTTTTCATGGCTCACAAGTCTTGACTAGGCTCACAGAGGTTGTACACTCCCCTTGACTTTTGCACTAGTCTATCTATGATCACAAAGGTTGTACGTTCCCCCTGAATTTTTCACTAGATTGTCTATGCTCACAGAGGTTGTACGTTCCCACTGACTTTTTCATTAGACTCACATAGCATCTCGTTCATCCTAACTTTTTGTTTGACTCACAGAGGTTGTACATTCCCACTGGATTTTGTCAATACCTCACAATACTGGTTGATTCTCCAAATCTCCCTGGCTAGCCTCAGGGTGGCCCATATGGCCTCTCATTGGAGAATGATTGTTGACGCTCCTAAATTTAACACACATACCTTTAGTAGTTCCATTTGAAAATTGAGTGGAAACCATATTGCTTCTTTGCTTCCATGTGTGGCTGCCATGTATTCATCTTCTTTTGTTGACAAGGCTATGACCACCTATCGCTTACTCATATAGCTTATTGCTCCATCGAACATATTGAAGACATATTTGTTGGTCATCCTCTGTCGATCCATATCTCTAGCCCAATCAGTGTCAACAAAGCCATGTACATTTAATTTACCACTGTCACCTCTAGGATTTACTTGGTTGCATATAGCATAGTCCTTTGTGCCACACAAATACCTGAATACTCTCTTGATAGTTTTCTAGTGCTCCTTTCTAGGTGTCAACATGTACTTGATCGACACTCCCACTACATGGGAAATGTCTGGTTGAGTGCAGACCATCGCATACATTAGAATACCAAAACAAATTGCATAGGGAACATGTGCCATGTCCTCTATTTATTCCTGAGTCTTTGGACATTGTTCAATAGTTAGCCTTGCTCCCACGGGAATTGGCACCTTCATCGGTTTGCAATCCTGCATGTTGAAACATTTCAGAACTATTTCAATATATTTTGTCTGATTCAACCAGAGCTTTCTAGCCACTCAATCTCTCTTAATATCCATCCCCATAATGAAGTTAGTTGCACCGAGATCCTTCATGTCTAACTTGAAGGATAATTACTTCTTCACCTCCTTTATTGCATCCATGTTGTTTCCATTCAATAACATGTCATCGACATAAAAAGATTCATATATGAAACTCCCACCTTCTTCCTTGGAATATATGCAGTGATCATCTTTACTTCTTACAAATCCCAAACTAAGGATGTATCTGTCGAACTTTTGGTACCACATCCTTGGCAATTTCTTTAGACCATAAAGGGATCTTTTCAGTTTACACACCAAATATTTCTTTTCCTTTACTACAAATCCTTCAATTTGTTTCATGTAGATTTCCTCTTCTAGGTCCCCATGTAGAAACATTGTATTCACATCCATTCATTCTATTTCTAGGTCAAATGTTGCAGCAAGATACATTAGTACTCTAATGGAAGTTAATTTTGCAACAAGGGAAAAAATCTCACCAAAGTTGACTCCCTCGACTTGGGAATATCCTTTCTCTTCCAGTCGAGCTTTGAACTTCTTGACTTGTCCTACGACATTCATATTCTTCTTGAATACCCATTTTCTACTAATGATATTTATTCCACTAGGTAACTTGACTAAATCCCATGTCTCATTCTTGTGCAAGGATTCCATCTCTTCCACTATGGAGTCCTTCCATAGTTTACTTTTGGTTTGTTATTAAACTTTATCAGTTACCTAATCTGATCTTACCTTACTTTCATAGGTTGACCCAGGTTCAGATGTAACAATTTTCCAACAAAATCTCTCTAAAAATATCATCCCCCCTGGTAAACCAGAAGGCAACACAACACATAGGGTGTATTACACAGTCTCACCCGAGATAGCTATGTGGGTGGCTACAATACTCAGGTGCTTGCAACCTGGGAATGACTGGAGATTTGTGGTTGTAGCTTGTGTTCTTTATTTATTTAGTCTAACCTATTGATTAAAATAGTCATTCTTATTCATGCATGTGGAGTATCATATATAACTAGTTCCTTCATTCATTCATCTAGCATTTAATTCTTAACAACAATACGGATGCATACATTCAATCACATAACACAAGTTTTACCTTGGTTCACCCCCTCCTGGGCTACGTACACAAAGATCTAGCTCTCAAGCTCTTTATTATGTCTCAGCAATATGTCACATCACACGTGTTTACAGTCTTCGATCTTACAATCTCCATAGGATTCTTGATCCCTCTGAGGCTGACTAGATCACACCAGGCTCCTTATCATGCAATCTAACCCTCAGGATCATGTTTCTCACTCCATCTCTAGTTCAACAACTTATGAAATATTACAGTTCTTACAACCCTTTCAACTTTTGGACTCTCTCTACCTCTTTGGTCCTCTATCTCTCTCTCTTTGGTTCCCCTTTTAGACCCCCTAAGTACTACTTATATATCTTCTTGGCTCATCAACCATTACGATATATTGTAAAAACCCTAACCCTAATGTAGTTAGGTCTCCCTTGCATGCACGCCTCGCATGCTTCTCTCACATGTTTTGCTTTTCCTTCCAGTTGTCCTTTATTTCCTTCATTCTTCTCTTCCCAAAAATAACCTTTTCTCCTAAATGGTTATGTGTCCAATAGACCCCCAACACCGACATGTGGATTGTGTTGAGCCACCTATTATTTGTGTGCTTCTTCAACAGCTCCTGCTAGAGTGTGGATCTTGTCTGTGAGTTTCCTTCCTTGTGTTTGAGCCTGCACGGTCTTTTCTTTGAGTGCATATAACACTTGTGTTATGATATCCTCCCTGATCATTTATGCGCACTCTTCGTTTGTTTAAACCACGTTCTTCTTTTCCTCCTCTTCCTGTGCAATGACCTCTGCTGCTAGCTCTTGGAGAGGTTCCATTTGAGCTTGTCGATCCTTTTTCTGTGTCTACATAGCTACTAGCTCTACTTGAAGCTACTTCATGTCTTTCATACCTTTGAGGTGCTCAATCATCTTCATCTTTTTCTGCCTCTGCTTGAGGTCCTGGATGGATGTGCTTATATTTTCCTCTTCCTGGTCCCAGTGATGGACTTGTTGATCTTCTTCTAGCTTTGTCCATAGCTGCGCTTCCCAATCAAACAAGTCGACAGTTGCATTGACTTGTCATTCCATTTCATCCATCTGTCTGGTTGTTTCTTTCTTCCTTTGTTCCTTCACCTTCAGGGGAGTGGTAGGAATGAGTTGTTCCCATAGGTTCTCGATCTCCTTCTTGTATTGATCAATTTTTTTCACAATCTAATCAATTTTTTGTGTTGTTTGCACAATATAATTGTTTGCGCAATCTAACCAATTGTTTGCACAATCTAATTGTTTGCGCACTTTTTGGAATTCTATCATAGGCTACAACCACTCCCTGCTCGATCCTATCCACATGATATTTATCATCCTTGGTCTCAATATTGACTTGATCAAGCACCAACTCCAACTCCTCTTTGTTGTCCTTTATGTGTTGCAACTCTGATGTGTCTGTTCGTGCACATGGCTACAACTCCTCTGTGACACTGACTTGTATTTTGTATAGTTCCTTAGTTGGTATCCACCCCATTACCAACTGTATCTGCGCCAGATATTTCAAGGGTTTTTGGGCTACAATCTCATCTATGCATAGCATGCTAGGTGTAATGTGGAAGGTTGGGCTCACCTGTGCTATCGTCTAGATCATCTTATGTTCGCTCGGCATAGCCTTGGCTCCTGCTTATGATGTTTCGGGGAATGACATTGTTTCTCTGTCTACCCCCTGCACTTTTGTAATATCCCTAGGACGAGCCCCAATTGTATTATGAATTGTAAACATGTTTTGTAGGCTGGTGAGCCGAGAAATTATAAGCTCGTAGGCTTATGTGTTAGTAGGTCAGAGAGCCTAGGTGTTAAAGGCCAGGAGCCTGTTTTGTACATGTATATATTTATATTATTAATATAAAAACATCACTGTGCGTAGACTCACCACGAAGAAAGAGTGATGGGAGATGAAGCTCCACTAGGTTGGGTAAGGGAGAGGGGGTTGAGAGGTTGGGAGGAGGGGCTAAGCTTAAGGGCTTAAGTCCAAGAGAATAATAATTTATTATTATTCCAAAATTTGATTAGAAGGGTATGTTTATATCCTAGATTCCTTTGGGAAGATGGGGGACTTCCAAATGGAAAGGAACGTGCTTCATGGGTGACATGTGTCGGCTCAGGCACATGCAATTTAAGATGGAAAGTCATCTTGTTGGGGGGTTCACTTCCCATTCTTCCATCCTTCACCTAACTCTCTTTGATCTATCATCGAACTCTGCATATTTCACGCATCTCTGAAACAAGTAACCCACGAAGATGACATGTGTTATCCTATGAATCCAACATATATGTACTTGCCTAAACCTTGTTGTGCCTTACTGATTTGTGGTTTTTTCCATTCCCTGAGCTATATTGATCCTTTCTATTGTCCTCACTTAGGAAATTGAGTTGAAGCTGGTTGAAGAAGCGGGTGGTCAGCCCCGTGGTTGAAGAAGAAGGTTATTAGGCCTGTGGTTAAAGAGGCAGGTTGCCACGCCTATGAGCAGCTCTCTCCAGGTGAGAGTTTGATGGGAAGTGATTTTCTCCTAGAGAGAGTCCAACACCAGCTATGGAGATCTGAGAATTATTGATCCGACCTGTTTCTGAGACCCTGAAAGGGAAGTAGAGCAACCGATAGACTGTAGAAAAGTGAAGGTGTATATTCCTAGGGTGGAACAAGCATGTGGGGAATGAGATTCTGTGAGTAGTGCGTGTAAGAAGGCTCATGGAGAGAATCGGGTGAGATAGTTTGTTGGGAAGTGATTTTCTCCTAGAGAGAGTCCAACACCAGCTACAGAGCTATGAGAATTCCTGATATGGCTTGTTGTCGAGACCCTGAAAGGGAAGTGGAGTAACTGATGGATTGCAGAACAATGAAGGTGCATATTCCCGTGGTGGAACAGGCATGTGGGGAATGAGAGTTCGTGAGTAGTGGGAGTAAGTAGGCTCCTGGAGAGAATCCTTCCAATTTCACTGTGCAGTCTCTTGTAACCTCAGCCTAGTCTAGGATTCCCTTACCCTGGGTAGAGTTTAGTCCCAAATCGGAGGTGACCCACTGCTGAGCATGATGAGAAGCATGGTCTAAGGTTGGGAGGTTCGTGGAAGGTCTGCACGCAGTTGGTGGAACTCAATTAAAAGATAAGTATTCATTTATGTGTTAGTTCACATGCTATGTATTATATATGCTATTACATCTATGGTTTTGTCTTAATTACTACATGTATGATTTTACTGTTATTTTTTCATCAGTCTGTGTATTAGAAGAATATGTTGTTTGTCTATGGTTTTATTTATAGGAAGATGATAGTTATTATTTCTACGAGATAGCATGACCTAACCTAGATGGTCGAGGGTGTTAAAAAAAATTGGTATCAAAGTTAAGAGAGGTGTCCTGTAGTGATGTTGCCCGACCTGCTGGTGGATGCGGACGTTACAAATTGGTATTAGAGACAAGGTTCAAGCACTAATCCTAGATGGGTCGGATAAGTGGTCACTGGAACCAAGGTTTCAGGTGGAAATTGTGTCAAGAGGAACCAATTTCGAACCTTGGAACATTCTTGAGTGCCAAGAGGTTACCTTGGTCATGTTACGAAGCTTAGGAGGTGTAGCGGTATTATAAAACAATGACAGATGTGGTAATGGGCCGTAGAGTATTGTGGATCATTGGAATCTGTTCAGGAGAAGGAGGAAAATTTCCGACTGTAAGATCTGGAGAAAAGTGCAGGAGGGTTAATTTTCAAGTTCTTAAGAATTCAGGACTTCGACGGAGTATGTGTTATACAAGGGAAGAGGCCGAAGCCCCGAAGTCCCCGAAGTGGATCTACACCATAGATCTGGGAGAAGAGCTCGACCGTTGGATTAGGCCGAAGTTGGACCAAAATCATTGGATCAAGCCAAGGGTGGAAGTTATGACGCGGTATGAAGGGAAGAGAGCTCCCGAATCTCTGAAGTTTGTAGTTAATCTGGACCGTCCATCAAGAGAGACGCGTGTCAACAGATTTGTTGTTCGAGATTTCAGTGTTCGGGAGAATTAATTTGTGTTGAGGAGAGAAATCCCGAAGCCCCAAAGAGATGAAGTAGTGAGTCATGATGAAATCACCTAGAAGTTATGTGGACCTCCCCTATACCTTCCATGTGCCCCCCACCTAGAATGTTGACAGTTGTACTATGTGGGCCCTAAGGTTGCATAACATAATTAAAGGTTGATGGGCCACACTGGCGTTGATCACGATACATCAAGATCGACGATCAAGAGGCATTGCGGGGACCCAAGTTTCATGAGAGTTAATTCCCCAAGGCGGTCCCACAATCCAAACCACGGTTTTACAAGGGGGTTACATGTCAATGTCATAAGAATTTTGGGATGAAAAGCGGGTTACTCCAAACCGCTGACGCATGCCCCAACAATTTGAAAGGCATTAAATGATGTGACTATTCAGTATCTTAGTTCAAGTACGGAAACCATGGGTCCCATTGGACGTGTGGATCTAGTTGTGAAGTCTGGAGACATGACATTCTGAAAGAATGGTTCATAAGGGAATGAAAGGAAAAACGTTCAAAAGTTTCATAATGCAGAGGTGATGAGATGTAATGACATTACCAAAGTTGACATGGAAGTGTTCGGAGATTAACGGTTCAAGGTGTTGGGGGTGTGTAGATGTGAAATCCTCTGAAGTCCCAAAGCTCTAAAGCTCCAAAGTCCCAGATCTTAGATGCCTGAGGTTCCATAGTGAGTGCTAGCCATTGGATGTTGGGTAGACATGGAATGTTGATCCACCCTACTTTACGAGTTCGTCAATTCAGAACTCTGAGAGATTTGTTGTGATGTGCCTTGAAAACTTCCAAAGACGGAGGCCCAAAGTCCTGAATAAGTGCCTATCGACCTAGAAATTGGCCACATCCTGTGGTCGCATGGGTTGGGGGCTAAGAGAGAGGGGCTAGTTCCCAAAAATTATTGTAAAACAGAGAAGATCTCAGAAAGAAAAGATTCACGAGGATTCTTGATTGATCAAGAACCACAGAATGAAATCTAAAAGTTTTCTTTGAATCAGATTGGTTTATGAATACTATGGAATTTGTTAAGGACTGATGGCCTGGAAAATTTTGGTTGACTGCACATTGTGTTTGTAGAGTTAACGATTGTCAGCACCGAACCAAATTGTCATGTAGTGCATAGAAATGGAGGAGGGACATAATGCTTTTAGTTCAGAGAATGAAGCTAAAGGAATGGATGTCCATTTGGGAGTTGAAGGATTGAACTCCAATGGGAATGAAGAAGAGATAGATAAGGAAGGAAACATGATGAAAATCATTGAAAGATTGTAGAAATATGTCTAGACTCACTGAGAAGATAACATAAATCTCATGAAAGCCAGGGAACAACAGGGAGAATTCAACACAAAGGTGATATAGAGCCTAGAAAGGATAGAAAATAAATTGGACAAGGAGAGTGACTCTAGTAAATCAGGAAGTCACAGGTCTCCTGATGAGAAGAGGAAATCAAGGAGTGTTGGCAGACACCATCATCACTCCCAAGGGAACTGTATGATGAGGGAACACAGTAGTTCAATCCCATCTCCTACTAGAAAGCATAGAAGATCTAGAGTGGATGAACTGAAGGGAGAAATGAACAATATTAAACCTCCTACGTTTGAGGGAGAGCACCAGAAGGAGGAAGATGTTGATACATGGCTTCTTGGCATGAGGAAATATTTCCAACTGCAAAATTATTCCTCTCATGCAGAAGGAAGAATTGCAATGTATCAACTGAAAGGAAAGGAATCCATGTGGTGGGATCAACTTGTATAGGTGCAACACATTAAGGAGAAAAATGTTACTTGGAAGGAATTCAAGAATTATTTCGAAAAGAATACTTAACTAAGATATACTATGACAGAAAGATGAAAGAGTTCTTTGAACTCAAGCTGGGTAACATTATCAATGATGAATATGAGAGAAGGTTTTTGGAATTGCTGAAGTATGTCCCTTTCATCAAAGATGAGACTGTCATAATTCAAAGGTATTTGAGTGGACTGCCACCTTCCATTAGTGACAAGATCCAGTATGATGATCCTAAAACTATGGAAGAAACTATAAGGAGAGAAAAATTCTTATATGATCATCAAAGAGAAAATACCACTTTCTGGAAGGCTTGGGAGGACAAGAAGAAGTTCAAGAAAGAGCAGAGGCAGAAGGGAAACAAGCCTCCCTTTTTCAAAAACAGTCCTCAGGGACAACCATATTTTAGAGAGTAGAGAATGGCTAAGGTAGGGGGACAAAGGCCAAGGAAGATGCCAATTCAATGTTGGGGCTGTCAGGGAGACCACAAATATAGAGATTGTCCCCACAAAAATGGAAACGTGAGAGATGTCCACAATGTTCATCTAGAAGAAACAGTGGAGAACATGGGTAGTAGAATACCAAAGATCTATGCAACCCTGGACAACAAGAAAGCTGAGTTTCAATCACACATGATTGAAGTTGAAGGTATGATCAATAACTGTGCCTTTACTATTTTAATTGTTTCAGGGGCTAGTCATAGTTATATAGATCCCAAGATGGTAGAAAGTTTTCATTTTCCAAGAAACAAGCATGGAAAATATTCGTTAGTGCAACTGGCTATAGGAGCCAAAAGAAAATTTGATGAAATGGTTAAGTCATGTCTCATGGACATGAATGGACTGAGCACAAGGGAAGATTTGAACATCTTACCTTTAGGTTACTATGATTGTCTAATTGGGATGAATTGGTTGGATCAACACCATGCCATATTATACTGTCGTAAAAAGGCATTCACTTGCCTGGATGAGGAAGGAAACTCAAGGAAAGTGCAGGGAATCCCAAGGGAAATGACTATCAGAGAAATCTCAGTAATGCAACTGAAGAAGTGTTACAGGAAGGGATGCCAAATATTTGTAGCCCGTATGGAGGAAGCACCTAAGGATAAGGTGTCAATTATTGAAGACCATGCAGTATTAAAATATTTTGAAGCTGTATTCCAAGAGGTACCCGAACTACCCCCGAAGAGAGATATTGATTTCTCTATAAACCTGATGCCTGGAGTAGCTCCAGTGTCAAAACATCATTACAAAATGAGTACACCAGAGCTAAAGAACTACAATTGCAGCTTGAAGAACTTATGAATAAGGGGTATATACGCCCAAGTGTGTCACCTTGGGGTGCCACAATCCTGTTTGTGAATAATAAATATGGGGCATTGAGACTGTGCATCGATTTCAGACAATTGAACAAAGTCACTATAAAGAACAAGTATCATTTGCCAAGGATCGATGATCTCTTTGATCAGTTGAAGGATGCAAATTTATTCTCAAAGATTGATCTCAGGCCAGGGTACCATCAGGTAAGGATAAAATATGAAGACATCAGCAAGACTTCCTTCAGAACAAGGTATGGTTATTATGAATTCACATTGGTGCCATTTGGTTTATGAAATGCACTCGTTGTTTTCATGTACCTAATGAATGGTGTATTCAGAGAATATTTAGACAAGTTTGTCATATTCTTTTTAGATGACATCTTGGTGTAATCCAAGTCGGAGGAAGATCATGAACATCATCTGAGGATGGTGTTGCAAGTGCTAAGAGAGCACCAACTATATGCCAAATTGAGAAAGTGCTCATTCTATCAAAAGTAGATCCATTATTCGGGGCATATTGTTTCAAAGGATGGGATAGTTGTGGATCCTGAGAAGATAGAAGCCATCAAATAATGGTCAGTGCCGAAGAATGTGACAGAAGTGAGATTATTTATGGGTCTAGATGGCTATTATAGAAGGTTCATTATAGGGTTATCTAGGATATCTCACCCCATCACTTCCTTGCAAAGGAAGGAGAAGAAATTTCAATGGACAGAAGAATGTGAGAGAAGATTCCAACAATTGAAGCAGTTGTTAACCAGTGCTCCAATCCTGAGGATTGTAGATCGAAATGAAGATTTTGTAGTGCATACAAATGCATGCAAAGAAGGACTAGGGGGATTCCTTAGTCAGAATGGCTTTGTAATATGTTATGAGTCTAGGAAGATGAAGGATCATGAAAATAACTATGAAACTCATCATTTGGATTTGGCAGCCATAGTGCACGCTCTAAAGAAATGGAGACATTACCTCATGGGAAAGAGGTTTGAACTGAAGACAGACCATAGTGGTTTGAAGTATTTGTTTGATAAGCCAACATTGAATGCTAGGTAGAGTAGATTGTTGGAATTCATTTGTGAGTATGATTTTGATATCAAGCATATCAAAGGAAAGAAGAACAAAGTGGATGATGCACTTAGCAGAAGAGTACATGAACTACATGATACAACCATTAGCATGTATCAATTTGTTATTAAAGGCATAATTTTGAAAGTTGCAAATGCAGATTTGTAGTACATGGAATTAGTGGCAAAGCTACAACAAGGTAAGATGCTACAGAAAGTGGAAGATTATGAATTGGAAACTGATGGAACTCTCCTATACAAAAACATAATTTATGTACCTAATTCCCAAGAATTGAGATTTTGATCTTGAGAGAAATGCATAATGTGCCTTATTTTGGGCACCCTAGATATCATAAAAGAGTGGAAACAGTCAATAGACATTACTTTTGGCCAAGTATGAAGAAGAAAATTTCAGAATACATCGCCAGATGTATGGAGTGTTAGAAGGTCAAAGATGAACATAGGCACCCAGTAGGGTTACTACAACCATTACCCATTCCTGAGTTGAAGTGGGAAGTGGTGACAATGGATTCCATCACAAGATTACCCAGAAAAAATAAGCAACATGATTCCATCATGGTGGAGGTGGATAAGCTTACAAAAGCTACCCATTTTATTCCATTGAAGACTACTCACAAGGCAGCTAATGTTGTTAGATATATATATTAGGGAAGTACCATGATTGCACGGTATTCCCAAGACAATTGTGTTTGACAGAGACTTGAAATTTACCTCAAAGTTCTGGAAAGGGTTATTCCAAGGGTTTAGAATGAATATGAACTTCAACACAACCTATCATCCTGAGTCTGATGGGAAAATAGAAAGGGTGAACCATGTGATAGAGGACATGCTAAGGATGTATGTGATGGACAAACCATCTAAATGGGAAGGCTACCTACATTTGGTAGAATTTGCCTACAAAAATGGGTATCAAGCATCACTGAAGATGAGCCCGTTTGAAGAAATTTATGGCAGAAAGTGCAACACCCCAATAAGATGGGATAACCCAGTTGATAGGGAAATGGTTGGGCTAGAGTTGCCCAAGGAAATGGAAGAGAAAATGCTGAATATTAAGCATAATTTGAAGGTTTCCCAAGACACAGGCAGAAAATTTATGCTGATATGAACACAACCCATAGGGAGTTTAAAGTGGGTGATCATGTTTTCTTGAAAGTGAAAGCCAACAAAAGTTCCCTGAAACTGGAAAAATGTTCCAAGTTGGCAGCCATATATTGTAGGACATTTGAAATACTATAAAGGATTGGACCAATTTCATATATTCTTGCATTGCCTACATCCATGATTGTACATAATTTGTTTCATATTTCATTGCTTAAGAAATATATACTTGATCCTAATCATGTGATTGATTGGAATGTGATTCTGGTGGAGCAAGAAGACGCCTTGCAAGTGCATCTGGTGCGCATATTGGACAGGAAGAGCAAGTAGCTTTGGAATCAATCCATAGGGCTTGTAATGGTCCAGTGGACTTGGTACAGTCCTGAGGACCTGGCATGAGAGCATGAGGATGCTATGAGGGAAGAGTACCCACATATTTTTGAATATTTTGAAAACCTTGTTGATACTGTGTAAATAAGTTGCACTGAGGGAAATGCAAAAATAAGGGGAGGGGATTGTAATATCCCTAGGACAAACCCCAATTATATTATGAATTGTAAACATGTTTTGTAGGCTAGTGAGTCGAGCAATTATAAGTTGGTAGGCTTATGTGTTAGTAGGTCGGAGAGCCTAGGTCTTAAAGGCAAGGAGCCTATTTTGTACATGTAAATATTCATATTATTAATATAAAAACATCGCTGCGTGTAGACCAACCATGAAGAAAGAGTGATGGGGGAAGAATCTCCACTAGGCTGGGTAAGGAAGAGGGGGTTGATAGGTTGGGAGGAGGGGATAATATTAAGGGATTAAGTCCAAGAGAATAGTAATTTATTATTATTCCAAAAGTTGATTAGAAGGGTATGTTTATATCCTAGATTCCTTTGGGAAGATGGGGGACTTCCAAATGGAAAGGAACATGCTTCATGGGAGACATGTGTCAGCTTAGGCACATGCATTTTAAGATAGAAATTTAGCTTGTTGGGGGGTTCGCTTCCCATTCTTCCATCCTTCACCTAACTCACTTGGATCCGTCATCAACCTCTGCATCTTTCACGCATCGTTGAAACCAATAACCCGTGAAGCTAACCTGTTTTATCCTGTTAGGCCAACATATTTGTACTTTCCTAAACTAAGTTGTGCCTTACCGATTTGTAGTTGTTTCCATTCCCTGAGCTATATTGAGCCTTTCTATTGTCCTCACTTGGGAAATTGAGTTGAATCTGGTTGAAGAAGCGGGTTGTCAGGCCCGTGGTTGAAGAAGCGAGTTGTCAGGCCCGTGGTTGAATAGGTAGGTTGTCAGGCCTGTGAGAAGTTCTCTCTAGGTGAGAGAGTTTGTTGGGAAGTGATTTTCTCCTAGAGAGATTCCAACACCAGCTACAGATCTCTGATAATTCCTGATTCGGCTTGTTTCTGAGACCCTGAAAAGGAAGTAGAGCAGTGATGGATCGTTTAACAGTGAAGGTGCATATTCCCAGGGTGGAACAAGAATGTGGGGAATGAGAGTCTATGAGTAGTGGGCATAAGAAGCTTCCTGGAGAGAATCAGATGAGATAGTTTGTTGGGAAGTGATTTTCTCCTAGAGAGAGTCCAGCACTAGCTACAAAGCTTTGAGAATTCCTGATATGGCTTGTTTTCAAGACCCTGAAAGGGAAGTGGAGAAGCTGATGGATTGCAGAACAATGAAGGTGCATATTCCTGTTGTGGAATAGGCATGTGGGGAATGAGAGTTCGTGAGTAGTGGGAGTAAGTAGGCTCCTGGAGAGAATCCTTCCAGTTGCACTGTGCAGTCTCCTGTAACCTCAACCTAGTCTAGGATTCCCTTGCCCTGGGTAGAGCTTAGTCCCAACTCAGAGGTGACCCATTGCTGAGCGTGATGAGAAGCATGGTCTAAGGCTGGGAGGTTCATGGAACATATGCACGCAGTTGGTGGAACTCAATTAAAAGTTAAGTATTCATTTATGTGTTCATTCACATGCTATGTATTATATATGCTATTACATCTATGGTTTTGTCTTAATTACTACATGTATGATTTTACTGTTATTTTTGCATCAGTCTGTGTATTAGCAGAATATGTTGTTTTTCTATGGTTTTATTTATAGGAAGATGATAGTTATTATTTCTATGAGATAGCATGGCCTAACCTAGATGGTCGGGGGTGTTAAAACAAATTGGTATCAGAGTTAAGAGAGGTGTCCTATAGTGATGTTGCCTAGCCTGTTGGTGGTTGGGGACGTTACAACTTCTCTGATTTTCTCTAGGACATTCCTTATGTCGGCCAGCTCATCCCAAATTTGGTCCCTTTGGTGTTGGGCTTCTTCAAACTCCTCAACTTCCCGGTATTGGAATCTTTAGGCCATGAGATCTGTTGGAACACTTTTAAAATTATTAGCTTGAAGCTTCATTCTCTTTCTCCTTTATCTCAGAATCAAACGTCAATAATAAATTGTTGTTATCTTCTATCCTTAAAGAATACACAAGGTTCATCGTTGATCCTTTCTCCCCACTGATGGAACGACTCTTCTTTCCCTAATGTTTTGGAGCCGCCCAAATGATAATTAGGTCAAGCCTATAGAGAGTTGGCTTCAAAATTTCAGATTTCGGAGTTTCACACTTTAGGCATTCCAGCACACAACATTTCCAAAATCCCGATATCCGAAACATATTGGTAATAAAAGGTTAAACCAAATTTAAATAAATTAATCTCGACTAATATTTAATTAATAGTTTTGGGATTTTGGAGTTCGGGCCCTTTCCATCTATCATATCCCTAACTCATGAACCTGAACTCCCGAACATCTTAAGCAGTAAGCTGGATTAATTAAAGATTAAGAGAAGTTAGTAAATAATTAATCCCTTCACGATTTCATGTTTTGGGAATCTTGTCTTGAACTATTATCTAATATCCCGAGGCTCGAAACTGCGAAAGAATGCTTAGCGATAAACAAGATTAATTAAATGTTAAAGATGATTAAAAATTAATTAATCCCTGCGTGATTTCACGTTTAGGGAATCTTATCTTGAGAGGTTATCTGATATCTTGAAGTCTGAAACCGCGAAATACTACATGGTTAAACACGATTAACTAATGGGTTAAGTAAAATTATGTTATGATTAATGTTCCTCTGAATCATAACTCGAGTAAATCCAAATGTTGATTGTAAAAGTTTCTAATCATGAACCACTAGAAATTAATGACATTAATTATTGATCTACGACAATCATTCCAAATAAGATCCTGGACCACTGTCTAAATTTTTTTCGTTAAGGAAAGTAAATATTTTGTCAATTAGAGATATTTGTAGATCGATGCAATTAAAGGAAAAATATATTGAAGTTTAAATTTCATTGTGCATTTTCACAGTGCAACAAGTTTTCAAGAAAAAGAACTTTGTGCATTTCCTGTGATAGGTAACAGAGTCTTGAGGTCTGATACCATGGCTCCACGAAAAAAAACTAAACCGTGTGGTGAAAGTTTGAGCCAGAAAAATGATGTCCTTTTCGACCTTTCTCCCAAAAGCATAGAAATCGTTAAAACCTAGACACATGTATTCAATATTCTACAGAATGAATTAGTCAATTTCCCAAGGGGAAACCCTCTGAGGGGTATTCTTTTGATTGGGCCAAGATATTGTCCGACAACTTGTTTAGAGAGATTACAGAATATCAGTCATTCAAAGCCAAGGGGAAACCTGCCCCATTTTACATGTCGGCTTACATCATGGATGTCGTCTGTTTTATGACACCATTTCCTCTGATGGGTTGGAGCTGGACTCCAACCAATTCCGAACCGATACATTGCTATCATTCTAAGCTTTGGGAGGATAAAGAGAAAGATTTCTTCTATGATATCTGCAATTGTGTGGTGGTGTCGATGCATACCGATATATATGGCTACCCACCTCTCAGGATTTCTGACAAAATAGAGAAAAACTTGGGGAACATCACAAATTGGTACATTGAAGAGCATTTCTCTTATATCAGGATTTTTGGTTGTTTGGTTCCTCCACACGCCTTTCCGAAATTTCTACCAGATCGATTGGTGTGCCGTGAAGTAGCACACCAAACTGTGCTTGGGGAAATTAGTAAGGAACTGAAAGTAGTGGAGAAAAAGGTATGGCTTGCCTTTCCCATACAGATTGGTATGTTTTCATTGTTTTATTTTAGCCATTCGAAAGTAGAGGCCGCGGCCCGGGAAGAAATCAAGCTTGTCAATATTTAATTCAGGAAGCACGATCCACAAAAGACCGTTGATAATCACATGGCCCTCTACAATTTGAAAAGATATGAACATGAAGACTCTCCTCAGGATGGAATATTTCGAGGAGCAAGGTCTTATCAAGAAGTCTTGAGTTGAGTTCAAACTCTAGCTCTAGAAAAACTGGTCGAGTTTTATAACTTCCAGAAGCATCGAAGAAATAGCCTTCCCAAAGTATTGCAGGGAGAAACCCCAACGCCTCCAGCTACACAGAATATTGAGGCCCAGAGTATAGAAACAGGGACCTCCAGTGGACACGATACTCAAGAAAATTTAGATAAAACTAGGGATTCGATTCAAAAGGATAACACCACATTGCAAATCCACCAAGTGATCAAGATAAAGCTCAGGTTGAGGCCTTGATAAAAAAGGGAGAAGAACAACCACAATTCACACCAGGTAAATCAACTCTTGATACAGTCGGGGGACATCCATCCACGGAGATAGGAAACCATATCCAATCTATCACACCTTTACAGTACAGTAGAGGGAACCCTAGTTCTAAAGTGGTATTCATAGAATATCTTACGCCCATTTCAGTGGAAGAGATGCCCCCTTCCAACATCTTCTTCAACAAGAAGAGAAAAGTTGTAGTAAAAAAAGAAATACATCAGAAAGACGGTGTGGCTGTCAAGAGACATAGATTACTATATGATGGATAGGCCCAAGAAGAAACATATTTCGCTACGGATGTGGCATGTTCATTGGGATCCTTTGCCACGACAAACTAGTTTTTAGTTGGCAACCTAAAGGAAAAATTGAAGCAGAAAGATATGTTGGTAAATCAGTTGCAAGACCAAGTAAAGACTGTGGAACAGGGTGTCAGGAGCGAGATGAATAAAGGTTTTGAGAAAATTAGAGCCTATGATAGGAAGGAAATTCTATAGCTTAATATCAGCCTTGATGCGATGCAAAAAAATTCACAGGCGAACAAAGAACTGGCCATCCAACACGAAGAGTTGGTCAAACAACTGCAGGAGAAAATAAGCTTGACTGAAAACACAGCAGTGGATATATCATCTTTTCGATGCCAAGCATTAGAGGTACATAAGAACCTGGGATCAACCTAGCATATCCTTTTGACTAAAACAGAAGGCATTTAAGACTATTATCGATTAGCAGAACACTCTTTGAACAATATTTTCATAAAAGAGAAGGAGGGCACTGCAGCTAGAATTACATTCCAGGAGGCTGTCTTGCCAACAACAAAAGAGGACATTGCCAAGGTCACCGGATTGTCCCTCTCATAACAAATCCAAGGAGACATAATACTTAAGGCCTGGGATGCTAATATAGTTGAAAGTAAAATATTGGCCAAGGAGGTAAAACAATCTTATGAAGAGGCATTCTATGCTCTTGACAAAGAGTCACTAAACTTTGGAAGAGATAATATATCTGAAGCCCTGGGACAAATTAACATATCGAAAAATAAACTTGATTTCAAGACAAGTATGGAAGAAGCTCAGGCCGAAATTCTACAATTGAAACAGGTTGACCTTCCTCAGATGAATAAATGGATAATCAATCCTAGCTTATGACTACAGTCTCTATCTCTAGAAGCTCGGAGGATGGAAGATAGGATGCCTCATATAGAAAGGAAGTTATATACTTTTGAGCCAAATGATACAACAGAGCCTTCCAGGTTGGTGGTGAAATTCGTGGGTAGATGTGTTCAGTGCGTTGAGCAAGGGAAAGATAGTACATCTGGGGACAAATGATACACAGGTCATGATTAGAGACCAGTTTTTTTCTGAGCTAGAGTACAAGAAGAAAAAATGTCTCTGCCAGCAGGCCAAGAGACAGAGCTTTGCAGATGAAACGTTTCAATTTTTATTTGTAATATTTAATGTTTTTGAATTATGAGAATTCCAACCGACTAAGGTCGGAATCTTTTTGTATAAATGCATAGTTTGAAGACTCAAGAAAGGATGCTTCTTGCTGAATGTAATAGAGAGAAAATCTCCTTTTGTGAGAATAAATACAAGTGCAGACATAGATTCCAAGCTTTTTGCAGTTTGAGTTATGTTTTCCCTTCGTATTCCATATTTCTAGTTTCTTTTATGTCATTCCTTGATAAGTGAGTGTTTACAATTTAGTATCACTGCTACTGTAATCACATCCAACCGGTTGTTCGTTAAGAAAATAGTTTTTCCTCTGTATTTACTGTAAGTAAATACAAAACCTGTGAGCTACTTGGATAGCTGAATCTTATATCCTGTCGAGAGTGCATACTTCATTTTCTTCTACTAAGAACAAGATAAGATTCATCTTTCATCGATGCCTTATTTTTTTAACAGTTTTGTAAGTTTCCCTCCCACCATCTGATTTTATTAATCGACTCAGACGATAAATTATGACCTTTGTCTTGTTATGTCATTATTTTCATTTGAGGAATTAAATCTTATATAAATAACGAAATAAAAAGCACCTTTCAAAATCAACTTTATATTTATGATGCCTTGACATTACTCTTTTAAGCCTTAAGTGTAATATCAGGAACAACAAGATCCATGTCATCCATAGTGATTGTATACTCTCGCAGTTTCTTGTGTGCATTGTCATTTTTTCACGCATGCCCAGTGTGTATGATCGGAATCTTGGTTTGGCCTTGTTCTTGTGGGATATCCCTCGATGGGGTTTCTTATGTTGTCGCAACCCTTTTTCATGTTCTTTCGGTGCCTGGGTGGTTTCCTTTTTCTCGGACTGGGTACCTTTGTTTGGCACACCCCCCTTATTTTTTTGTGTCGGCTTCTAACTTGGCTTTGGATTATTGGGAATAGATTCATCCCATGCAGGTATCTGATCTTTCCCTGCATCAACCTCCTTATCTGTGGACATATCTTGAGTCAGAACTGGAACTCTCCAGTCACTTTGCCAATCCTTGATGGCCATCTCTACGTCTTCTTCCTTGATGCAGTATCACAATTGTAGCCATTCCGTATTGGGATCCCTTCTCACTTGGATCCACATGATGTTCCTGTTCACCTTGAAGTTGGTGATGTCCTGGTATTGCGTGACCACTTCTGGAGTAATTTTCCAAGTGTTGGAAATTCTTTCTTAGAGGTCATTGTAGTACCCCCCGAACATGATTGCATTTGTACTTATGACTTTGGGGTTCAAAGTCCTCCCCAATTATTTGTACTACACCTCACGGAAATGACTGGTCTACTCACAAACGTATGTGTACTGGGGCTCCCTTCATCTGATCAAGGCGATCAAGATGAGTAGCCAAGAGTAATGAACCTATGTCCCTAGGTCCTATGCATATTTGCAATCCTCAAGGAATAGGTATAATAAGTACGGAGCCTAGTTGAGAATAGTTCCCTCCACGCACTATGTTGTAGTCATGATGACCTCGACATGGACTTCCTCCTTGCGACACTTCCTAAGCAACTTGCATGCCATGAGTTTTGTGGCCATCCTTGTTGTTGCATCACTGATGCACTTGATGATGATTTCGCATGACCCTCTCTCTGTGCCATATATATTCTTCATCTCCTCTTCCAGTGCCTTCTCCTTTGTCTTGTAATCGAGGTACTGCATGGGATTCTCCCCCCGAGATGGCATCCATGTAATAAAAGAAATGAGATTTACGTCTATAGAGACAGGCTCTTCCACCCATAGGTTACCTCCGTGGGTGACTTCCATCATCTTCTTAACGTAGTTTTTTATGTTGCAACCCCTTCCAAAATGTGGGATATCCAACATGTTTAGAATCCCAGTGTTGGCCAGTCTAGCGGGCCACTATTTCGGTTGCAAAATTGGATCGACGAAAGGTCCTATACCCATGTTGTCCAGGTAGATATGCCTTGAAAATTTAGGGAACTTTTCCACGTCGGCCACATCGTGGTCCAAGTAGTGTAGTTTTTCCATGCACCCCAGAAGTTTAGACGTGTCATGTACCCCTTCTAGAATGAAAGACAAGACTATGGTTGTTGCAGCCTGCCTGTGTGGTGATATTTCTATGGTTTATTTTCCCTTTCATTGTGGTGGATGAATCAAGGTTCCAACCTCCATTGTTCTTTCATCGGCATATGCCTCTGGACGGCCGGTAACATCTTCTATTATACCCTCATGTTGTTGCTTGGGCTTTGTTGTGTGTGACTATCCTAGCATGACTGCTTCTGTTTGGTTTGGGGCTGTCCCATTTACCCTTGGGGTCTCTTCAATGTGTTCAAGGCATGAAGGATTTCCTACATCCTTGGCCTATTGGCCCTATCCCATTTCTATCATATCAATGTCCCTGCCAACCACTGCTATTGGTTGGGCTTCCTCCACCACGGGTGTGGGACTCGGTAGTTCCACATTGGGTGAAGGAATTTCATCCAAGTTGAAAAATTTGACAGTCTATGCGGTTTCCTGTTCCATTCCCTATGGTTTTTGTGGTGCTCTATGATGGCTTCAAGGTTTTCTATAGGTATGGCTCGACGCACCTAGCTTGGGTGGTGCCATGATGGTTAAGGTTGATCTTTGTTGAGCTAGTTCTATCTATAACTCTTGCTAACTCACTCTCTACTCTATATACTCTCTCGCTCTGTGATTTCACAATTTCACAGTAACTCTTATGTTACCTGCGTTCCTTCCTTATAAAGAAAGTGTCGTGAAACTTCTCAGAGAAGTTACCTAAGCTGTAGTTTAAATGAATTGGTGCTTCCCACGTATGTGACATTGAATTCCCTTGGCGTCACCAGTTGGCACGATTAATGCAACGTCGCTTCGAAATTTCTTGTCATTCAATTTTTATAAACGCCACCAGTTGGCGCCTTTTCGCCGTACCCACCAGTTTTTCAAATTTTCGTCTTTTTCTAACCATTGGTCCTTTTTCCAATGTGCTAAAATTTCCAAGTGCGCGCTATGTTGTTTCTCCAGTGCGTGTAGAAATTTTGTTTTTGTCGCACTAACTCTATTTTATTTGCATGTTATCTTTTGGTGTCTGGTGTGGTAACCCCTCTGTTGCAGCACGAAGTCCTTTATTGTCTGGTGCATTTTTTTATTTTTAATTTTTAAAGTGATAGGAGGTCGATTGTCCCTATATAGTTTCAGTTGAATCCCATTGATCATTCCTCTGAGTTTTGTTCCTCCCAAATCCTTCAACTGTACAACTCCCCCATCTATGACAATATTTACTTCATAAGGTCCCAACCAATGCATTCTGAGTTTTCCTGCCTATTGAATGGATTTAGTGTCATACACCAAGACTAGGTCTCCCTCCTTGAAACTTTTACCTTTGATATTTCTATCATGTCAAGGTTTTTCCCTTTATTTCTATACCTCTTGGTGAAACTCTGCTAGAATCCTATCTTCTTCCATGAGAATATTCTAACTTAGACATTATTGTACCGTTCCTCGCTTAGTCATATTAGTAATTGTTGCTACGCGCAGACTAGGTACCAAAAATTCTAATGGCACCATTGCTTCTTATCCATACACCAATCTAAAGGGTGTTTTCCCTGTCAATTTTTTACATGTAGTCGTGTATGCCCACAAACCTATTGGTATCTTCAAGTCCCAATAGTCCCTATCGACATTTCATATCTTTTTCAGTTTATTCTCTAGGATCTTGTTAAAGGATTCTAATGTTCCATTTGGTTAAGGATGATATGGTGTACTCTTTTGGTGATAAACTTCAAACTCCTCAGTGATAGCCTTAATAGTGTTGTTAATGAAGTGAGTTCCTTGGTCACTCATCAAAATCCTTGGGCATCCAAATCTAGTGATCGCTTTCTCAAACAAGAAGTGTATTGTTGTCTCTATGTTGCAATATTTTACTGGTGTTCCTTCTTCCCATATTGTTAAGTACTCTATCACAGTAATAATATACCTTGCTCCTGACCTCTTTGCTGGTGGGTTAATTGGTCCCACAAATTCTATTACCCATTTTCTGAATACCTGTAAGGTTACTTGTGGCCTTAGGGGCATCTCATCCTGTCTATTAGGTTTACCAACCCTCTGACATACATCACATCTCTGACAGTAGTCCTTTGCATATCTATGAACAGACGACCACCATAGTCCTGCACGCAATACCTTATGCACGGTAGCTTTGCTTGCATAATGTCCTCCTACTATTCCCTCATGGGCCTCTGCTAAAATACTAGGTATTTCATGTTATAGTACATCTTTTATCGAGATGTTGTCTACAGCCATCTTGTATAAGTGTCTTGTAATCAATTGATAGTCTGCAGCTCTGACTACCAGATTTTCCTTCTGCACAGTGTTGAATTCTTGTGACGTAGTCCCTGTACTCAAGTGTTGAATGATGTCAGCAAAATATTCATCAACTACTTGGATTGAAAACAACTGTGCATCAGGGAAGTTGTCCTCTATACTCGTAGGTTCCTCTCCATTGGTGATCCTTGATAGGTGATCAGGTCCTGCATTCGACTTCCCTCATTTGACTATCACTTCAAATTCAAATTCCTGGAACAACAGTAACCATATACAAATTCTCCCCCCCCAATACTGGCTTGTTGATTAGGTATTTGAGAGTTGAATGATTTGTAAATATCTTGAAATGTTTGCCTAGTAAGTAATGTCTGAACTTATGAAGTCAATAGACCATATCTAGGCCTTCTCTTTCTGTGGTATTGTAATTATGCTCTGACTCTGACAATTTTCTGCTAGAAAATTCTATAGGATGGTCCAATTCCCCTATTCCTGGTTGCGCCATAATAGCTCCAAGTGTTATAGTTGACGCATCTACATGCACATGAAATGCCTTTTCCCAATCGGGGAATACTATTATTGGTGTGGTTACCATCTTCTCTTTTAGAGTGTCCAATCCTCGCTGACAGTCCTCATTCCACTAAAACTTGCTATCTTTTCTCAAAAGTTTCTCCATTGGCGTAGTGATCTGCGCATACCCTTTTATGAATTTCTTGTAATATCCCATGTGTCCCAATGTTTCTCTTAACTAACGTGCTGATTTTGGTGGTGGTAGATTAACAATTCCTGCAATCTTGGTAGGATCTACTACACTTCAACACCTCTACATGATCTTTCAACAAATTGTAAACTATCCAATCATCTAGATATACCTCTAGAAATTGGTTGATGAATTCTTTGAATGCAACTATGACTACTCTAGAAAATATTGTTAGTACATTCTTCAATCCAAAAGGCATGATTGTGTACTGGTAGGAACCCCATTCTATGGAAAAAGTGGTCTTGTACCTGTCTTTTGGGGCTATAATGATCTAATCGTATCCTAACAATCCATCGGTGAATGAGTAAGCTTCCTGGCCTCCTACATTCTCCAACACCTCATTTGTGAAAGGGGTAGGGAAAGGCTCTTGTAGGCAAGCATCATTCAACTTCCCCAGATCGACACATATTCTTATCCCTCCTTGCTTCTTCTTTTGAACTACCATAAGGCTTACCCATTTAGATTCTTCCACTGGTTCTATGATTCCAACTTCCAACATCCTGCCAATTTCTGCTTTCACTTTTTTCTTATATATTGGGTTCAATCTATAGGGTCTATTGAGTTTAATATACAATTACGTTGTGTTTTACATGCATGAGAGCTACGAGAGCTTTTCAATCCTATTTCATAATTACGCTTTATAAGTAAATATACATAAAAACATAGGAAGATTGTGTTTTTATGTATATTTATTTATAAAGCATAACTATGAGGCAGGATATATAAACACAATATTTCATAATTCCATAGTAGTTTATATATATATATATATATATATATATATATATATATATATACCATTCTAATGACTATTGTTGTAATTCAAACTAATTATTCAAAATGACTATTTGTCATGGAATATGTTGTTATTGCATTACATTTGTAACTGGTTGTATTTTGACCATTGTCATCATATTATAATTATCATCCTATTATAATATTATAAGTATATCAAATAATTTACTATGTAGATTTTCATAATGAGTTATGATGATGTTTGATTTTTTGTAATTTAATTGTGTGAACTTTTAAAACATTTAAAGTTTTAAGTGGATATTTTATTTATCATAAATAAATTAAACGAACAGAATGATAAAAAAGAGTGTCAACATAAAAAAATTATGAAATATCAATAAATTAATCATAAAATTATTATGAAATAATAAAAAATAAATAAGTTATTTTTAAAAGGTTCAAGCATCATCAAGATCAAATAACTACTTTTCAAGGAAGCATCATCAAGATCAAATAACTACTTTTCAAGGAAAATGTGATCCATTTTCATAGATAAAACAATTTTTAGATATGGTGTATGAACTTTTTGAAGATAAATTATGTATTTAAATTTTTTGAAATGTACAACTTTTTGAGTTAACACTCCAAAGTTGAAATATAAAAAAAAAAAGTGTGAAAGTAAATATTTAAAGTGTAAATACCAAAGGATAACACTCCTTTAACGAACAAGTAATTGTGAATAAAGAATAAAATAATAATCTATAATTGTTGTGACTATGTTATTTGGATAAGTATCAAAGGATAACCGTTGTTATGGATAAATAATAAAATAATAATTCAATAACCGTTGTGAATAAATTATTTTAATTTGTATTCATGATGGTTTCTTCTTTTTACAATTGGTATCCTTTGATGGTTAGCCTTTAAATATTTATCCCATCGCTCTTTTCTAATATTTCATCACTCTACACAATAGATATAAGTAGATCAATTGGTGGAAGAATACATAGATATATTCACCTCATCTTTGGGAATACATTTGCACTGCCAAGTAAATCCCGCAACTAATTTGACACTAAATTCTCATCTATCCATGACCTTGTATACACACTCTCTTATGGGGAATGAGAAGATCAAACGCTAGATTCAAGAGCCATTATACAAATGGGCCAAATTCATCCAGTCTCCTCACCTTGTGAGAGCCTAATTGTGTTGGTTCAAATGAAGGATGAGACATGGTGACTCTATATTGATTATGAGTCCTTGAATAAAACCATAGCTAATAAATGATACAATATTCCATGGATCGGTGATCATCTCAAGGACGCTAATATTTTCAACAAGATTGACCTTAAGTTAGGGTATCACTGGGTTCCAATCAAGCCAATTGTTGTATGCAAGAAGTGTTCACGTATAAAGAACGTCTCTTTGAGTTTTTGTTCATGTTATTCATCCTAATGTACCAACAATGTTTATAAGGATGATGGACAATATTATAAACCTTTGACCAAATCTTTTGTGGTCAAGCACCTAGTCAACATCCTAATATTTAACAAAAATTTGGAAAATCATTTGAAACACAATTAACAAGTACTCAACACACTATGAAAATACATGTTATATGTCAACTTGGAGAAGTTCTCATTCAAAATCAAGATAATTCAATATCAAGGATACAATGTGAAGGACCATGGTGTGCATGTGACTCCAACAAAGATCCAAATCATTCATGATAAGGTGATCCCTAAGGAACTAACGAAGTTTAATAGCATGTTGAGCCTCAAAAATGTTTCCCACATGTTCATGTCGGGGTTCTCCCATATTTCCTGCCCCTTGATATAGGTGATTAAGGGTGGATCCATGGCCAAGTTTGATGAGGAGGAAAAAAAAAATCCTTTAAGGATTTGAGTCATTACTTTTACTTAGAGTCAATCCTCATTTTTTGAAATCTGTAACAACCATTCAAATCACAAACACCCCATATGTGATAAGGAGCTTTAGTTCATTGTCTATGCATTACAAAAATTGAAGCATTGTATTCTAGGAAAGGAAATAGTGATCCACATTGATCCGAATTTATTTTCAGCACAAAATGAGAGCGGAGATATAATAAAGAAATGCACAGAGATATCGCATATATCCAATAATATAACAGAAATGTCTCAGAGATGCAACCATAAACACAAATATACAGTAATACATGATTTCTATTAATGAAATAAATGTACAGAGACTGTAAAAATACAGAGTGAAATACTCGCTAGAATGGTGGCAACTTATCTCTGAGAAGAGATGTGACGGCTACTCACATTCACAAGAGGATGATTACAATGAGTGTTCGACAACACAGGTATTCCAACAGAGGACGAACACCTTCAGTAACCACTCACATAACCATATCAAAGATCAACACACCGATGTTCTCACGTGGTAAAACCCCTACGGGGAAACATCCACGGCCCCAGCCAACGCGGCCACTTGGAGCAGTTTATTAATGCAAAGAAAAAGATTAC